>JAJJWW010009370.1:600000-778049 GCA_023531295.1 Papaver armeniacum | reverse complement strand
AGCGCCATATGTAATTGCAGGAAATCCTACAATACACACCTCACAAGAATTCGTAATATTCAATACATCTTTAAGATCAACAATCAATCTCTTTATTAATTGAGTTAGAAATTTTACAAGAAAGAAATGAAATCAAGAATGTAATTGCTACTCTAGACTTTCTCTCTCCTCTAAACTTTCTCTCCACTCTAAAAAGATCCCCCCCTTTTCTTAAGCTTGTTCGGCTCTTTATATAGGACATTACATAGTGGATGACAGCTAAGCTGTCCTTTATTTTCGGATCTAACTTGCGACACTATCGCAAGTATTCAAATGTTAAATCTCGCAACACTCCTAAATCTCGCTAGGTCTTCACATCTTTCTCGTGTTCAGGCTGTCGTCATCCGTTGCGTCATTTTTATTACCAATCTGCGATATCTTCGCAGTGTGTCGTTTATGGATTTCGCAAGGGTCTTGGTGTTGCGATATTCTGATCCTACAGTGCTGAACATGATAGATGCAAGGACACAATTTCGCAGAATGATGTTGTCTTTGCCTTATGGGAAGAAGCTCTTTTGCAACTTAAAATATGGTTGTGCACCAAGTGTATGCATCTCCAAGCTTGGAGTAAGCCCTGCAAGTCACATGATGGTGATGCTATTTATGCTCCTCTTAATGGCAGGGAGGCATCTTTCCTTATCCATGGCATTCTAAACCACTTGATGAGGTAAGTCATTGTGTTGATGAAGATATAACTGATGATGTCCATAGTATGTCATGCCTTGATGTTGACTTATTAGATAAGGTTTTTTCAAGCTCAGTTCCATACTATTAGACATATACCCATCAAATGTATGCTAAGTTTCTCTAGGACTTTCAAACAAACAATGGACAAAGTTATACTCAATCCCTTAGACATTTCATGCTGGATTAAATTATTACTTTTTCCAATATGTGTTCTGATAAATTATACTCCTAAATGTAAGGATGAAGAGAGATCTTGTATGCGTAAGAGGTTACAAATTGCTTCTATAAATCAGGCCTTAGCTAAATGGCGTGAGACAGATGGTTGTTCTTCCTTAATTCTGGATCTTTTGGCAGAGCATGATAATTCTACTAAGCATAGGGTTTTCACTCCTAAAGATACTCAAGTAGATATCAATCTTAGACTTTGTAGAAGGAAGTTAAGTCAGGGTTCATATATTGCTGCTATTAGGGTGCTTACTTCCAATGGTGTAGCTCCCTTATCTGATAAGACTTTGGCAGATTTGCAGTTTAAAAGTCATTTTGCACCGCCGACTACTTTGCCTACTGCATCTAATGAAGTTGTTGCTGCAAATGTTAGCGCATATATTGTTCTCAGCAGATTAGAAGTTTTCCCAAGGGTACTTCATGTGGCAGAGACGGACTCCATGCTCAACATTTTCTCGATGCACTTGGTGGGCATGCTGCAGCTGTTGTTGATGATATTCTAGCTTCCATAACTGCTGTTGTTAATCTCCTTTTAGCTGAAAGCGGTAACAGGAAGTGAAATTTTTTTATATTACCAGTGAGAATTTAATATTACCAGCCAGGTGAATTAAAGAAGGGATAATTCGTGTTTGGTACTCAGGTTTTGACCAACACTAGGCTTTGGTCTAACATTTGTCCAACGTTAGTGTTTGGTACCTGGACTCGACGTTGACCCGCGTTGACTAGGTTAACTCCTAACTTTTGTTTAGTAATTATCAACAAATTTATAGAAAATGTAATTAATAAGGAGTTTACTATCATGTCCTTCGGTTTTTTCAATATTTATAGAACTCTCTTGTTCTTAGCTTCTCAATACAGAAGATCCATGGCAACCATCTCTTTCTTCTTGTCACCAAAACCCCAAAATTTCATCAAGAAAAAATCATTATCATCTTCTTTTTCATCACTTCAGTCACCAAAAAAAAATTCAACCATTCTTTTATCTTTTTTTTTGTATCTCTCAGTCTCATCTTTATTCACCTAAATCGGAACAGCTTACCGATATCAAACTTGATAAAACGAGCAATCTTGTTGCTCTCAAGATCTAGCTTGATGGTGTCATTAGCCTTGATAAGAGGGTCAGGGTAACAAATGGTGCGACCATCGAAGGTGTTAATGTATGTGATACCCTTAGATCGAAAGTGAACATTTCTAACCTTGCAGAGCGTGAACTGCAACAAGGAAATTTTTTCTTGTATGAGATCAAGAAAAATAATTTTCATTTAACAGAGGCTGGCAATATGATGACTAATTAAATGGTAATATACATACTGGGTATAACCAGATTCATCTCTTCTTCCCTTGATTTCATTATCATCAACAATAGCAGCTTTACATGTTCACCCAAATCCATTTCTAGTCCTAAAATTTCAATAAATCCAGCCATCTTCGATCTTTGACTGCCAATTTCAAATTCAATTGAAACCCACTCTTGCAAAATCATCCAATTTCAAAACTCAATTGAATTTGGGTCATGTTTCTTTCACATCTGTTTCTTCGTTAAGACCCAACATCATCTCTTTCTCCCTTATTTCTCCGTACATTTTTTCAGCACCAACCACCACCAGAACTCTTTGTTATTCTCTGAAATCAAAACATCGAATTAATGTATGTTATCACTCTTCCTTGACAAACCATACTTCCCAATAACAAAAACCTAATTTTCTGAATCAAACAAACCCTGAGAACCCCAATTTACCAATTTAATCAAACCCCGAATTTCACTAAATGAAAACCCGAATTTCTGAATCAAACAAACCCCCAATTTCACTAAATGAAAACGCCAAGTGTTGAATCAATCAAAACCTCAATTTTGCGAATCAAATCAAACCCCAATTTAATGAATCAATTCGAAACCCTAATATCGCTATATCGAAAACAAAATTTCACTCAATCAAAACCTCAATTGTTGTTTTGTTCAAAATGGTGGCGGTGATTACGGTGGAGTGATGTTAAACCGGTTGAAGTTGTGTAAAAAAAAAGAAACAGAGAAGGTGATGGTATTATTGGTCTTAGTCTTGCTGTGAAGAAGGACGAGAACAAGAAAGTATTAAGTAAAAATCTTGATAGAAGGCTATAATAGTAAATTCGGCTTTTAATTTATTTTTAATTTAATTAAAATTTTCGTTTTTAATCTATTTAACAATTTTAAAACATAAATCAACATTTAACCTAATCAATGCTAATCAACGTTCAGTCCAGATACCAAGCCCTAACATTGGACAAATGTTAGACCAAAGACTAACATTAGACAAAACCTGAATATCAACACCAATTATCCCATTAAAGAAAGCATGTGAACTGAGAATTTCTAGCATATAAAGTAGGTAACCCTCCCTTCACTGATATTTAAGATTCATTCAAAAGGAAAAATCAAAGATTATCTGAAGCACCTAAACTCATTCCCAAAAACTTCGTTTCCATGTGAGCCTTAAGTACTAGGTTTTATGTATCCACACCCAGTTTAGATATAATGAACATTTAATTTAAAGTACAAACTGACACAAAAATCTGGTTTAAGAGGACTACCGGGAATGTGTGGAGAGTCATCATCGGAAGATCAAATGCTGGTAGATAATTAAATGACATTCCATCTGCCGAAGTAATGATATTCTCTCTGACAGCCTAGATATTAGCTAGCTCTCCATTGATTTCTTTCATGTCTGCAAACTCTTTACTTCCTGAGTGAAAAAAAATCTCAGAAGTCTTCTATGTGTTTAATTTTCTTTTTCCAATCATGTCGAAGTTGAGGGTGGTTTTGGGATATATACTACCATATTCAGCAAGGTCGATATATAAAACAACAAAGACCAAAATACAGCCGGCAGGGTCGAAGAATACAACAATGACGACCAAACTATAGTCGGCAGGGTCGACATATTCAAAACAATGACGGCTTAAGCATGTTTCACAACCCAGTCTCTTGTGCTGCAAAAATCTCATAGTCGGCAGGGTTCATATTTTCGACCTTTATAGTAGGTAACCCTCCCTTCACTGATATTTAAGCTTCATTCAAAAGGAAAAATCAAAGATTATCTGAAGCACCTAAACTCATTCCCAAAAACTTCGTTTCCATGTGAGCCTTAAGTACTAGGTTTTATGTATCCACACCCAGTTTAGATATAATGAACATTTAATTTAAAGTACAAATTGACAAAAAAATCTGGTTTAAGAGGACTAACCGGGAATGTGTGGAGAGTCATCATCGGAAGATCAAATGCTGGTAGATAATTAAATGACATGAAAAGTCGTGGCATTTGGTAATAAAAACCATGCTGACTTTTGTAGTCGGCACAGTTCGACCATTGTCGACTTTGCCGATACTGGGCAGCAAAAGTGGAAAAAAAAATCCATCATTTGCATGGAAAAATCACAATCTTCACCATGTAAGCTGTGTACCTGATTATTTTCAGCTCCCTTTTCTTCTTCTGGGTTATTAGGTTCTATGTTTGGCTCAAGACATTCATCACTTCCATATCCATCTTGAGTTTGAGGAAAATAAAAGTGAGGATCATGCATATAATCCATTTGATCATGATCTGGTAGAGCATCATACAAGTATTCATCTGTAGGAGGAAAATTAGAAGACTCCCCCACTTCAAAATCATGATTAGAATCATGATTAGAATCACTCATCTCACAATTATCACAAAACCCTAAAAATCACAATCTTCACCATGTAAGTTGTGTACCTGATTATTTTTAGCTCCCTTTTCTTCTTCTGGGTCATTAGGTTCTACGTTTGGCTCAAGACATTCATCAATTCCATATCCATCTTGAGTTTGAGGAAAATAAAAGTAAGGATCATGCATATAATCCAATTGATCATGATTTGGTAAATCATCATACAAGTATTCATCTGTAGGAGGAAAATTAGAAGACTCCCCCACTTCAAAATCAGGATTAAAATCACTCATCTCACAATTATCACAAAACCCTAGCTCCCCCCAAAAAAAAAAAAAAAAACTTCCAAGACTGCTAATGGTGGGTGCCAGGATTAGTGGGGGTGTACCAAAACTATAACAAGACAAAACAGTTTTTATATAGGACAAAACAATTTTTGCCTTGGATTGGTACACCCCCACCAATCCTGGCACCCCCATTAGCAATCTTGAAAACTTCTTGTACTACTTCACTCTCTTTCTTATTCTCAGTTATTTCCAAATCCACTCTTATAAATCCAACTAACTAATCCAACTAACTTAACTAATCTAGTCATATCAATTAGTAAATTAGTATTAATCATTGCAGGGGCAATTTAACCATTTAGAAAATACATGGTTAAGGGGTGTCCTGTTTTATTTCAAAATGACCTAGGTTTTATCTCATCAAGTACTCCCCAATTAATCTGGGTATACCCAATCTGGCGGTTTTTTTTTCGCGTCTGATCTCTAAAATCTTAAAGACTACCAGGGTAGTTTGGAAAAAACATAAAACAGTCCTCCAAATTCCCCCCACCCCCACCACACAGAGTCACAGACAGTGCACCCAGAGAAACAATCGGATTTAGTAAAAAATGGCGTTTACACTCTCAGCAGCGTCAACTCTAACCTCCAAAACCCTAATTTGCCCTCCCAAAATCTCAATTTCCAGTCGCTATATCAATTCCTTAAAAAGCCCTTTTAATAACTCAACCATCAATAACATCTCAACGAGATTTATCTCAATTTCTTCTTCATCTCGCTTCTCCCATTTTTCTTGCTCTGCTAGTGGAGATAATGCATCTAATGGCGGAGAAACAAAGGGAATTCCATCTTTATCTTCTGATTCTCTGACTCTTGATGTCAAAGTAAACTCAACCGTTGTTTTGAATTTCTTCATTTTAGAGTTTTTTACTTTTTTTGTTTTGTGATTTTTAGGGATGATTTTATGTAGGGAATGATGTGTGATGGGTGCGCTGGAAGTGTAAAAAAAATCCTAGAAAGTCAAGTAAGTTTTTTTCGACATTTGACTTGCATTTGTTTTTCTTTTTTCAAGGGCTCTTAAAGGTTGAATTATATGAATGAACAGCCTCAGGTATCTACGGCTACCGTCAATCTTGCCATGGAGACAGCAACCGTGTTGCCTGTGGATGAAGCCAAGGCTGCACAGGATTGGCAACAACAATTAGGAGAGGCGCTTGCAAAGCATTTAACTAATTGCGGGTTTGACTCAACTCTCAAAGGTAATCCTTAACATCCTTTTCTTTTTCACTGACAATCGGGCTCTAGAATCCATCTAAAATCATGTAATGTGTGCTCATAATTGTGGCTATCTATTGGGAAACACTATTGTTAGTTTAAATGTTGGCTAGTTCTTTGATAATTGTTAGGGGGAAAGCTGACTTTGGGGTGGAAAACACTTTCCTCTTATTAATAATCACTGTGCTTTTGAGTTTCCATATCAAATACTTCATATGCATAAGGCTCACCATTATCACTCATGATATATGGAACAGAATTATGAGGGAGAACCTCGGCTCCATACATGAAACCAAGGAGCAGCTAACCACTGTTAGTATACTACCTTAATCTCTACTTGTCTGAATAATACGTGACTTGCATCACTTCCATGATAGACAACTTTACATTGAAACGATGATCATCATTTTCTAAATTGCATTACACGGATGAGGTCAATTTATTTTCTAAAGCTTAACACTTGACACTTATAGTTGTAGACTGTCCATATAATGGGTATTTGTACGATGAGGACATGAATTCCATTTCTATTTCATTTGCTCTTTATGTGCTCAAAAATTCTAAAATCACATGTTGCAGATGTGAGAACACAAGAAAGACCAAATGAAATAGAGAATGAACCATGAGTGTTTCTGATTACATACTACAAACCGATACATTAACCCGTAACAAAATAAAAACTTATATATATATATATATAAAAGATATAGGCTCATCCAGATTCTGGAGTACTAATACAAGTACATGATATATAGTCTTAGGCATGATGGAATCTTAAAAAGGTTATTGATAGGGTGAAAGGTTTTTTAAATCCACCCCAAAATCGGCTTTCCCTCTAGTAAAAACGGTTTTCCCCTATTAATTATCAGTTCTTTTGATTTGGAATTTTGAACTTTTATTAGTTTGTTCTTTAAGGTACATATGAGGTTTCTGTAGAAACACTTACTAGACTACAGGTGTACTGCTTAACCTCTTCTTTTATCGATCTTTATGCTTGTTGACTTTTGTTCCTAGGAATTGCCACTATCGCAAAACTACCAACTCTTACTTCATCATGACAATATGTTATATACTGGACCGGTGCCTACTTTCGTATTTTTTGTATGTGGAGTGCATTCCTAAAACTATGAGCACTGTAACTACGCTTCGTTCACATAATAGATGTTTAACTATTTCGTAATTGAGAGTGGGATTGGATTTATGCCTACCATCTGTGTGAAATTTGTTAGAGAGATGATATCGGCATTTCCACATGCTCACTCAGTGCCATATTCAATTATTCATTTATCCAATTGTAAACCACATGTTTGAAACTCCTTTGACATTAAAAACTCGGTGATCAATGACAGGTCAATGAGAGGACGAAGGTAACATTTCTACATAGCGATTGCTTGGCTACAAATACATGTCTAGGTTTTACAATGGTTTTACCGTTCTCAGTTGATACTTGATGGCGATTAGGATAAATCGCTTCGCCACTCCCGACTTTGAAGGGTTTCAGAGAGGAAAAAAGCAGTATCTGTTGTCTGTTGAATGTAGTTTTCTTATAGAATCCCACGCAATTACTATACTTCCGTTGTGTTAACTATAATAATTGTACAACTGCATATGACGATCAACGGATTAAAGAGTTTTAGATTACTGCTTTCTCAAGTTGTTTTTGATGCTGTTCAGAAATTCCCAATACCGCAGAACCCCATACTGAACAACAATGTGATTTGTGTTCATTGAACTAGCAATCTCTTTTTCTGAAGGAGCAGAAGACCCATCATTTACTTAATAATTCCATGTTAACGAGGAGTTGTTCAATAATTCGAACTCCTTGTTAACTTGTGTTCAGTAATTTGACGCAGCTCTTTTTCCGAGATGAAATCATGAAAAGTTCTATTATTTTGCTCGAGATTTAAATGGCAAGAAGGTACATTATCAAATAGGGATTTAATCGTTTTACCTTCAATATTGTAATTACAGTTCTTTCCAATGTGTATTCACTAATGAAATCAGTATTCCAGAATTACACGAACAGTAATGCAACAACACTACAAAGATTCTGATTAACAAGTTCCGGAAATCTACAAATAGCCTGGTCAGGCCAACCTGGGCAATAAGAGCGAAAATTGTTTTATAGTAAAATAATACAAACAGCTCTTCCCCCATTCATTTTTTTCCCTGGTGCAAACCTTGCATTCCCGTGGTAACTCAAATCCCTCAAATCTGTGTCATATCTTCAATCAAAGACATCCCAAATAACATGGCCTTGGCAGACCATTTTCCTCTGTAAACTTTGATGTCCAACTATAAGAAAAAACCGCCTTATTTTGGCAGCACAATTGAGAATCTTAAACCATGTATGTCATGCCAACCTGCATCAGATTTGAGTGAGGAACACTGAGATTCGCAATTCCCCTCCTGCAGTTCTTTCTTAAAAATGCATAGAAGTAATTTATGATAAGTTTTTTGATAAACCAAGAGTCCTTCCTTGCCCTGATATCTCCATGACCTAGTAGATAAACAACCCCAGATTCTTTGGCTTTCCGAATGAAAGAAAGTTCCCTTTCAAGGCTTTGTTCTGGGTCGAGTGTTTCTCCAGGAAGAAATGGGACTACCTCTGCTGAGGTACTTGCTTCAAAGATGGGTTTTTCTGGGCAGGTGAAATCTGCTAGAAGTGGTACCCCGAGGGAATATACACTTCCATTGGGTGCTATAAGAAGCCTTGAAGAATTAATTTCATCATCAGATTCGGTATCTTCATCCCCATCACTCTCTAATTGTCGCTCCTGGGCTTCTCGACGAATAAACTTCTCAAGGCTCTCAATGAGTAGTTGTTCGAACGTCTGATGATTCTCTTTTCGTACATCCTTGTAGCCATACCTGTTGAACAGTTTGAAGTTTATAAGGTGTGGTTGAAACAAGCTTACTTTCCATTAAAGGAAAAAAAAAAAAAAAAAAAAGTAATTGCTTGAAAAAGATTAACATGCATTAGATTTTTATAAGGGAGGGGCGGAGGGGCTGCACGTGTGTAAACTGCACAAGTTTATCAGGGATCCAACCTGGTTAGCCCATTTTCGAAATACGATAAACCTGATCCAGGCCTCACTATTATTACTTAGGATGGGATCGGGTGTCCCCTGATTTTATACCCACATAATGCAACCAATTCAACCAGTTATTATATATAAAGGTAATAAAAGGTCAGAGACTTGTGATATCTGAGAAAAATACCTAGCAATGCACCGGAAAATGTGATAGCTTTTTCCACAGACACGGCGGAAAAGAAATCTTTCACCTTGAGGAACTACCGGAACTGGGACATACTTAATGCACACAAATATGATCATAGAGTGGATTGCCGGGAGAGTGGTCAAGAAATGGCCAAAAATGGCTGGTACTCCCTTCACCAGCTCATTGTAAAGCAACCCAATACCGGGAGCTCTAACAGTGCCAAGGTTGCAACCTAGTTGACGCATAAGCTCTGTAGAAAGTTTCTTCTTGACTTCAGTTTCATATTTAAGCTTGCTTCCATAGTTCCAGACGTACATGATGAAGAACAGAACTACTGCAAAAACTAATATAATCCAACTTCCATCTCCAACACTCCATAAAACCGAAGAGAAAATGGTTAATTCCAACCCTAAGAAGAAAACCAAAAAGCTGAGCACAATGATGATGTTTATCTGCCATATTAGCAACATAACGATGGTGACTAAGATTGTTGTCATCATCATAACCCCGAGCTCTGCAATGCCTGCAAACAGATTAGACGTCAGCAAGTGCAAATAGCTAGCACAATTATCTTATTGAAGACGAAAACTAAATCAGCTTACACACAAATCAAACACCACCTAAATGAATATTAGGTCATTTTCAGTTTAAGTAGTGCCCACGAAAAGATGACATAAGGTGAGACGCTCAGGTCATTGATCGTGTAAGTATACAAATTAGGTCGTCTGACTCATTCAGATTATATTTAAACAAGAGATACCAGACCATCAGCACTAATGAAATATAAGAAAATGGAATACGATATGGATTTAAACATAGAAAAGATGCATAGAAAAGAAGATTTACCATATGCATTTCCAATTTCATTATTGCTTGCAAAGGTGCAGACAAACACCAGACAGAATACCAAGAGAAACCAGTTTATGACTGGAATATATATCTGACCCATGAACTTCCGAGATGTGTGAACGATTTTAAGGCGAGGAAAACATCCAAGTGCTGTCGACTGTTTTATGCATGAGAAGGTAGCTGTTGTCATAGTCCGACTGGCGATAAGTGCTGCAATGTTAGCAATGAAGAAGACTGGCCAGAAAACACCACCTGTAGACAGCACATACGCAATATGATTATCCTTTCTATTTTTACAACCCAAAACAAGCAATACTGGTTTTAACCGTAGTAGCCTATAAAAGCGTCACTTAGTCAGGGCTCCTATCCCACGGCCATTATTTGAAAGCCAGTTGGGTTAATTCCATCAACATAAAGGTTTAAATTAAAGAATATTAAGAATATGAAATAAACAACACGCGTAAAAAGCTTACTGGGAACAGAAGAAAAGAAAACTTGATCATAGTTGCTTGGGTTTTCCATAAGATAGGCAGCTTGACCAAGGTATCCCAACATGAGGCAAGGCAGAACCAGAAACACAAATGTGAGCTGCAATGATCATTACCAGAAGGATCAGTATTTCTGACCAAAATTGCTAAGTTTAACAAATAATGTATGGAGAACGGGGTCTGAATGTTGCGATTCCAACTTATTACATATCAAGAAAGATTCTTGCCAATATGTTACATATTCTTATACGGTGCTTTACCTGAATTGATCTCACTGAGAAGTAGCAAAGGTCTGCAAACATTGCTTCTGAACCTGAAATACACCAGGCCATTAGTCATCCAGAAAAGTGGATATGGGAACAACAAAATGGCACTCATTGATGTAATAGCCATAACCTTAGTTTTAAGAACCATTTGTATGATTAAGACAATTTTTTCAGTCAATTAAGGTCCACAACATGAAGAATATCTGATGAGACACATTTGTTGCAGTAGATTCAAATTAGAATTACACAAGTAGGATTCCAATATACAGTCATATGTTTCTTCCAGATTTTTTGTGAAAAATCCCAAGGAAAAGCTAAAATAATAAAATAGCAGCAGGGGAGAAGGTAGTTAAGCATGTTACCTGTTGCACATAAAATACAACCTCCAAGGGACAGCCAAGCCTGAGTTGAATTCCTTTCGAAGTAGTAATAAATATGTACAGGATTAAATGCATTGAGAACAGTATAACCATATTTTACAAGGTTGTAAATCCCAATTCCCCCAAGCGAACAGAACCATATGAATAAAGCAGGACCTATTACCAGTCCAACTTTGCTTGTGCCGAACTTCTGTACACTGAACAAAATTATAAGACACGCAACTGAAATCATCACCACTTCATCTGCAAAAGAAATATGGGAATACCTGCTTAGTACTCGTACTTTAATACTAGAGAGTGCAGTCATTCCGACAGTTAAGAATAAGAAAATAACAGAGTTTTACTATAGCTGCTCGCTAGTGTGGTGAAAGCAAATTTTTACTGTCTACAAAAACAGAGTTTTTACAAGTGGCAACTGAAAGCCGACCACAAACTTTTTATTTTTGTTGTAATCCAAAGTGTTAAGACTTGAAGACCACATGACCCAGAATGAATCAGTATTGATTAAAAGAAGTATTTAAAGGATTACGTTCTTCACACTGCTAGGAACGAGAAACTAAATCTAGGAAAATATATGCAAAATAAAAATAAAAAATAGATTTTATACACCAGCCGAATTGATAATAACAGGGTGTCACCTTGTTCCACTGCATCTATTCCAACCTTCAAGCCGCCCACAGCCGACATTACTGCATTCACGATACATCCAGTAAAAATAAGAAATCCAATTTGTGAAAGATGAACAAATCTAATTATTTTTTTTACCAGGCATATGGCTAAAGAAAACAAACGGAAAGGACAAAATAGCAAATCAGAACCTGACATTGCCGGGGTAACAACTCCATCAGCTATGACCATAGAAGTACCAGCAAGAACCAGCATTAGTAGAAGCTTTTTCAATGTAATTGAACTCTCAAGGTGCTCCTTAATTTTTAAGGACCTTTCAAGTTCTGCAGATGGCACTTTTAACCTGAAGCTTGATATGCGGGTATCAGATGGAAGCTGGTTTGGCAGAAGACTGACCTTAGCATGCCTACAGATCAATGAGTACAAAGCAAATGTGCCACCTACAGTAGTTACACAGCCAAAAAGGATTTTCTTTTAGTCCATCTACTCCAAATATAAGAGAGAGAGACACAGAGATACAAATCACAGATAAAAAAACATTCGAAATGTATTGGCATACCTTCACCATCGTCATTGGCCCAAAGGACAACCAGTACGTACTTGATTAGAGGTATCAAGATTAAGACATATAGAACCAGTGATAAAGCTCCAAGAATGTCTTCCTTGTCTTTAATTGGAGACTTGTTGAACATCACGCTAAAAGTATATAAAGGACTTGTTCCAACATCGCCATAGACAACCCCAAGAGTCTGAAAAGCAAGTATGATTTTCCTCCCCATCGTAAAGTCCTGCATCTAAATCTACACAATTAAGACATCAACTTCTAATATCTTTGTGTTCGACAGGTTTGTTTTCATAAGCTCTACAAATAGTTCATAGAAGGAATAGTGACTGAAGAAGTTGGTAAGAAAGGCAAAAGCCGCAAAACAAATCCGATTGTAACTAACTACCATATACGTCGCCCTCCTAAGACATTACAGAATTCTGAATCATCTGCTCAATCAATAGTTGAGTGATTTACGATGTCAATTGTTCTATTTGATTCAATTTGATCTGTTTACGTCAAGCCAACTTTGATGGGGTTAAGAATTTCTCAAAAACAGGATGATTTCTATAAGACGATGAAGAACAGAAGCACCACATAGCAAAGGATATCGACCTCAAACACGGTCAGAACTCGTATATGGCCTACACCTAATTTGCAAAATATTATGAATAAGCTCAATTTTCAACCCAAATTCATGATTGATAGATGAAAGATGAAAAAGGCAAGCCAGGCAGTATTCAATAGTGCATACTTTAGCAGTATTTGAATCTGCCATGCAACATGCTTCTACAAGAACTAAAAAAAGTAGTCTTCAATACAAGGGGTCTATTACATGTCCGAACAATTGTGTCTAAAAAACTGAACTAATCACAGGTATCCCTAGAACATCCACAATGGTGTATGGTAAAAGCTATAGTTATATGGTATAAACAGCTTTCAGTTTAGGTTTAGCACATAGTGGTTGAAAATGCAAACTGGTGGTGTCTGAGATAGAGTTTGGTGTCAGACTCTATCTCAGAACGAGCTTGGTATGAGCATGTATGGGCTCATACTCAGATCGAGTTTCATGTGAGGCTCATTCTCAGATTGAGTTTCATGTGAGGCTCATTCTCATCTTGGGTCTGAATGACATACCACGCTGAGAAGTAGTTCAAAGGAGTTTTGGGTGCGGTTATTTATAGCATATACTATATCCAAATGCCGAACTCGGCACTTCAAAATGGTATGTATGCCATATTATGGCTATAGCCGCTTCCATTACGAGCGAAATTATTGCAAAAATGCTATAATCTCATGCCATTGTGGATAGTCTGAAAAAGTAAAACCTACTGGCACACAGTCTGCAATTTACATTTTCATGTATCCTTATCATTATTAACAAAATTAGCATCACTACCAAAACCAAACGCACTCTAGCATTATGTGGACCACCGGGTATAGAATCAAATCAGACCTACTTAGCTTGAAATTTTCCAAAATTTGATTCACATTAAGAAAGTGATTCTATTAAATTAGATTCCAACGAGTACAAATTCAATAAATTCCATTAGTTATCTAACTAGAAAACTAAATTTTCACCACATTTGTTACTCGAGTAAGAGATCTGAATTTCACCAGTCAAATGCATATCCTAATTTAAAGAATGAATCCAATATACACTAGATCAAATAATGAAATGTAAATACCTCATATTCATTTCGATGAGCACCAGGAATCTCAAGAGCTTCAACATCAAAAGAATCAATTCGCGGACCAGTTCTAATTAATTTAGTTTCAGCGTTTTCATCTTCTTCTGAATCTACCAAACTCATACGAGCTGGTAAATCATCATTATCATCATCATCAACATCAGAATCATCATCATCGTTTTGAAATACCCATCTTGATTCAGATGAATCCATAGCTACTAATCCACCATTTTCTCTTTCTATCAAACTTTCTTCCGCCATTATGAGAAATACTTCACGAATTTCTCCTCATAAATCAAAATCTCCAAACAAACCTAGAATTTTTATCGACAACTCAGAAAGCGATCCAATCTGAACCAGGGAATGATTTTTTCTTTTCTTTCTTTTCTTTTTAAGTGAAAGGTGTTTGTATATGTAAAAAGTCTAATCGATTTTTTTTTTTAATCGGAGAATTTTTACACCAAAGCCATGAAAAATCAGAAAATAGGAAGGCTAAAAAGGAAAGAGAACGAGAAATCGACGAAAGAATATTACTATGTCCAGTAGGACCAGTACAGTTAATTGAGTGCGTCACGCCCGCGCGTCTCTGTTAGCAAAAATGCGATCATTTTTACGGGTTTACGGTTTACCCAATGCAAAGAATAGCTGCTCCCGGCTCCCGCCACCACAAGCTCAAAGTGCCTCCAATTCCAATCCATCGAAGAGTTTTTTTTTTTTTTTTTTTTTTTATTATTTTTAATAGATAACTTTTATTACATTAACTAGTTGGAAGCCCAAAAGATCACCCACTCGTTTCAAGACGGAGTTGATCAGAAATACATCTAGGAGGGTGGTCAAATCATTCTTTTGTTAACTTCTGGAGCGCATTAAACTTTGGGGAACGGGGATGACCAAATTTGTTTTTTTTTTTTTTTTTTTTTTTCCAAAAGAATGTTTCAAGACTGCATCATTTTATTTAACTTTCTTTGGAACGAAATAACATTTCCAGTTTTTGAAGTTCCTAAAACATAGAATAATATTTCTAATCTAATAAAATTATGAAACTGCCAATTAATATTGAATTGGCCATTAGTAATAGCTTCAACCAGGATCATGGAGTTTGTTTCAAAGTTAACGGCTTCCAACTTTAGCTGCTCAATCCACTTCACAACTTCCCATAACGCCAGGCCCTTAGCATGCTCCGGACTTAATGGTTGTTCAACAAAGCAGCATCTTGCTCCTCTTGCATTACCTGCAGAATTTCGAATAATTAGTGCAGTTCCTGCATGTTTTGTAGTATAATCAAAGGAACCATCTAAATTTACAGTATGAAAACCATGAGTAGGAGGTCTCCATTTTAAGTTAGCTCTGGATTCTGTAGAAACTAACTTAGTTGAAGGTTTCTTTTTCGACCTTGAATTATCCATGGTTAAGTGTTCAATCTTTTGGATAAGTTCCTAGGGTTTTAAAAGCTTATTATCAAAGACTAAAGAACATCTTTCTTTCCATATTTCCCAAGCAGTCACTACTCTTCTTGTGATAGTCTCAGTAGAGATAATTCCTCGACTGTATTGCAGAATCCAGTCTGCACATTCTTCATTGATTAAACAGTGAGAATCAAATTGTAAACCTGATCCTCCAAACCAAACAACTATTGAATAATTGCAATGCAGAGTAATATGAGAAGCACTCTCTTCAGCAAGTCCACACAAAGGACAACTTATATCTGCATTTGCAGCATACCGAAGTGTCCGAGCTTTAGTGGGAAGAATTTCTCGCAAACACTTCCAAACAAAGTGCTTTATTCTGGGAAGAACAGGTAGCTTCCACATGAGTTTGAATATCTTATTAATTTCACCTGAAATATCAGATTGTCCATGAGTGTCTAAGTAAAGTTTCTTGTAAGCAAATTTAACCGTGAAGATACCATTTTTCTCCAACCTCCAAATTAGCTTATCTTCTTGATGAGGATGAATGGAAAGTCCAGAGATGATGCTTGCCAGTTCAGGTGAAAAAATATCATAGAGAAGACCAATATTCCAACTATTAGTTTCATGTATAAGTAAATCCTTGGCCAGCACATATGAAGAAGGATTAACAACATTAATTTTTGGTTATTGAGGGACATGAAGACCAGTAACCCATATATCTTTCCAAATCCTAATTAAAGATCCATTTCCAACACTCCAAGAGCTATTTTCCTTGATACATTGAATTTGAGAACTAATACTTCTCCATGCATAAGAAGAATCATCTTTCACTGTATACTCAAATAAATCTCCATTAGGATAATATTTAGCAGCCATGGATTTAGACCACATATCAGAGCTTCTTGAACAAAGTCTACAAGCAGATTTAGCAAGTAATGCTTTATTGAAACATTCCAAATCTCTAAATCTAAGACCACCTTCTTGTTTATCTCTACTTAAGTTAGTCCAGAAAATAATAACACCCTTGTTTGAATCTTTTCTTCTCCAGAAATTACCCTGAATAGAGATAAGTTCTTTTATAGTTTGATCAGGCAATTTAAAAGAAGTCATATGTGTTAGAGCATTGCTTGGTCGAACTCGCAAGCGTTGCTATCTCAAGCTTGTTTGTCAAGTTTAGTTGCCAAAACTATAGGTCTTGATTTCTAGTCTACTTATAGCTAAGTCTCGAATTAGGATAGAAAGTGTAGTTGAGCATTAGACTTCACGACGTTCATCGATTCAAGACGAAGAACTACTAAGGGGAGCTTGTGGAACTTCATCAACAAAAGGTATGTGGAGACTTGAACTCATCTATCACTCAAAAGTCTATCTACTATATCTCCTATTTGAGACAAAAGTTGTATAGCTATATAGACTTCGATTATACACATTTGATATTTCGAGCTGAGTTTAACTCGCTTATTGGTAAGCTTCCGCTTAAACCAAGTTCATCTTATATTCTTGACGAAATTCAAAAGATGATCATGCGAAAATCGCCTGGTAACATCTTAAATGATTTGTGTGAGACAGTCATTTGATGTAGACTCAGAATGTTTCGTATTGATCATTCGATCACTTGAAAATTGCTTTGAAGCTAATAGTTTGTGTGAGACACCTATTCCCGTCTTCCGAGAACGTTTCAATGATTGAAATGGGAGTTTAGAACACTTAACCATAATTGGATTATAATCATAGTATGCGTACTTGCATATGTGTTGATCCAAGTCCGGGAACCATGGTATGCATACCCATATGTGTACTGATTGGTTTAATATAGGCCCGGGAACCAAATACGCATACCGGTACGCGTACTGGCGTGAGGTTCAAGTTCCGGGACTTTACTGAGTTTGATGGTATGCGTACACATTCGCGTACTGGCGAACCCAAACTTAGTCCGACCACTTAGGTATGCATACCCATTTGCATACTTGAGTAGGTTATATTCTAAAATTGGTTTGTTCATGAACTAATACATTTATATAATAAGGAATGCAATCTTTTGAAAACCGTGGCTATAATGTTCATGAATTGATTCGAGTGAATCAAAATTGATTTTGCTTCAATTGTGTCTTGTATACTTCTATGAGAATATAAACAATTGAACAACTCTAGAACTAGTTTCATTTGAGTCATTTGAACTAGTTATGGTTAAGATGAATATGGTTGATATGAAAGTGTTCATATGGATAACTTCGGTTAACTATTGTTGAGCCAACAAAGGTGTACACGTTTAGGTACGGTTACCCATATCTAAATGAAGTCACTTTTCATTTGTGTGTAACAAGTTAAGTTCGATCTAACGGTTGAAAGATATTAGCTTGAGTCTAATCAGGTTTTCATCTAACGGTGAATATTGAATGCTTTGTTACCAAGGTAACATTGATTGCAAACCCTGATTTGAAGACTATATAAAGGAGAACTCTAGCAATTGGGAAACCTAGTCCCCACACATTTTGTGTGATACTAGTTACGACTAGATTCGATTCTCCTTTAACCTTAGGTTTTTCTAAAACCCTGTAGGTTAACGACTTGAAGACTTCATTGGGATTGTGAAGCCAGACCAAAATATTTTCTCTGTAGTTGCATGTTATGATCTTGATGTTTTCTATCATGATTGAGTACTATCTTCTTTAAGATTGGCTCGAGATTTAATCTCAGATAGGCAAGATAAAAAGAAGTCACAAACATCTTCGTCTCATCGTTTGTGATTTCACAATATCTTGTTTCTCTACCATGCGATTAAGATTATTGTGAGGTGATTGATATTTATAGGTTGTTCTTCGGGAATATAAGTCCGGTATATCAATTGGTTCGAGTTCACCTTGATTTATCAAAAGACGGAACAAAACTCAGAGGTATATCTGTGGGAGACAGATTTATCTATACAATAGACTTTTCTGTGTGAGACAGATTGGTTTATCAAGTCTTCGACTTTGGGTCGTAGCAACTCTTAGTTGTGGGTGAGATCAGCTAAGGGAATCAAGTGCGTAAAGTCCTGCTGGGATTCAGAGACGTAAGGAGCGCAATTCTACCTTGATCAGTGTGAGATTGGTTAGGGCTCAACTACATTGCAGTCCGAATTTAACTTGGAGTAGGCTAGTGTCTGTAGCAGCTTAATACAGTGTGGTGTTCAAATCTGGACTAGGTCCCGGGGTTTTTCTGCATTTGCGGTTTCCTTGTTAACAAAATTTCTGGTGTCTGTATTATTTCTTTTCAGCGTTATATTTTCTATATAATTGATTGAAATATCACAGGTTGTGCGTAAGTTCAATAAGTTTTGAATCCAACCTTTGGTTGTTGATTAAATTGATTGACACTTGGATATTGGTTTTTGATACCGTCCAAGTTATTTCTTATATTCAATTGGGCTCGCAAATTCCTATTTGTTTGATTGCAGATTGAATTGAGAAATTGAGATATAACTCTTTGATATACTTTTATTAAGATTGAGTCTGACTGTCTAGTTGATTCTCTTGAAAGTATATTAGAGTTAGTCCATACAGATTGCTAAGCGAAATATTGGGTGTGGTTGTTAGACCCCCGCATTTTCAATTGGTATCAGAGCAGGCAAACACGTTTAAGACCTCATAAGTATGTATTTGTAGCGATCTGACTCTATGGACAGAAGTGTTTCCTCTATAAACCTACCGCCTGTCTTCGATGGCTCGAATTACTTATGGTGGAAAATTGCGATGCGTGCCTTTCTTCAAGCGCGTGGTTTTTAATCATGGGTTTATGTTGTTAATGGTTATTTTCCTCCGGTAGTTACAGTAGGCGATGTAATTGTTCCAAAGGATATCGGTGATTGTGATGCTGTCGAGATTTTTGCTGCAAAACAAAATTCTGACGAATTGAATGCAATCATCCATGCCATTACCCCATATATTCGGCACCATGTAACTACGTGCACTCGGTCTAAAGATGCGTGGGATATCTTAGAAACCGTATTTGAAGGAAATACCTGTGAAAAAGAAGATAGGCTTCAAAACCTAAATTCTGATTGGGAAAACCTTCATATGGCAGATGAAGATTCATTTGATGAGTTTAATCACAAAGTGTCTGAAATTGTTAATGCATTTTTTTCGTTGGGTAAGACTATTCCTGAAAAGGACATTGTGATGAAAATTCTCATATCATTGCTATCTAGATACGATTCTAAAAAACATGCCATCGTTGAAGGAAATAACCTTGATACGCTTTCCAGAAATTCTCTTGTTGGAAAGTTAAAAATACTTGATCTTGATCAGGAAAACAGTCAGAACATCTGCGTTCAATGCTGTGACCAACACAAGCGAATCTTCTTCCTTGTCTTAGGCTGATGAATGTTGTCCCAATCCTATTGATTTTAATAAATCACTGATTATGCAAAGGATCAAGGATATTGTAAAAAGAATCCTTGGATAATGATTCAGATGATTCAATACAAGAAAAATCATCCCAAGTTGTCAACATCTTGCATACTTTTGATGTGTGCAATGAATTTTTGGCTCTCGCGGCAGAAACTTCTTCCTACTCAAATCTGATTCAAAGATTGAGTATGACACTGAGATTTTTGAATTCTTGGATAAGTGTGAAGAAATTCATCAAGAAAACCTCCAACTAAAGGATTCATTAAAGAAACTTGAATCATCACTTCAGGTGAAAAATCTTGAGATAGATTGTCTTAATGATGAATTCACCAGGACCCTATCTCTGAAGGCAAAAGAGATTAATACTCTTAAGTGTGACCTGCAAAGGTTGTCTGGAAGTTCTGAAAAAAATATCAGCAATGTTATTCGGCCAGAAGTATTTTGGAAACACAAATGGGTTAGGGTTCAAAAGAAAAACTGTGAGCACAAACAACTCCTATGTTCCAGCCGGCTTTGGAACAATTGATGATGAATGTTTTGATAAACATGAGGCAAATAAGCAAGACAATAAATCTTCCTTGGTTTGTTCATTTTGTGGAAATGCAAATCATGTTCAAAGTAAGTGTTGGAAATTCAAAGGAACAACAAAAGGATTGCCAAACTTCAAACTGACATGCAAAGAATGAATCTGGCCGTGGGTAATCAACAAGGTGCTCCTGAAGACAAGAATAAATCTAAAAGAACCAGATTCAGAGGTAAGTCTGTTAATACAACGAACCATGATAAGTCACTATGTGATAAAAGATGTGAGCATTCGGCTCATTCCGTCACTATCTAATTCTAGTGACGTCTGCATCCTCATCTTTAACTTGAGAAAATGAGGAAGTGTATCAAGGTTGCTCAGGTTTTGTATAATTGTTAATTTCCTATTTTTTATGTTAAGAAAATATCTTCGTAGTTAAAATAGATAATGGATCATGAACCTTAAAAGACTTTTTCAAAGTTGTTCTAGGGTTTGGTTGTCCATTGGTCTATTTATATTCATTTGTGATCAAAATGCCCTTCACTTCTCTTATCTTTGTAAGATACAGTTTCATGGCTCCTGTAACTAAAGGTATCACAAAAAGGGATGCATTTGAAGAAGTTAATGTGTATCTTTGTGAAGGAATCATTTCCTCAAGGAAGAAGAAGGAGAGATCTTCAAATGATGAAAAAGGTTCTCCATCTAACTGCCTCTTGTCTGTTTGTCATTTTGATAATAAATTTAGAGGTATGGTGAAGGATTTCATCAAAAAAGGAAATGATTTAAAATCTAAAATCATTTTATATTTAGAAAAGATAGCTCACTATGAATGTATGTTGTATCTAACAAAGAACACCTTATGTGGACTAAAAAGAGAACTTAGTTAGTTACCTGATATTTCTGAAGATTTGGAGGAATGGAACGATCTCATAATCAATGGGTTTTTCAATAATGAGAAGGAATTCTCAGTAGATGCTCCGAGAAAGCTCTACGATGTCTAAGAAACTTCTTATGAGAATTTATTCTTGTGTTTAAGAAGGATAACTAGGGTTTGGAATAGCCATTATTGTGAGTACACATAGCTATTGCCAACGATTTCCATCTTGCAATGTTTTTAGATTTATTTATTTAAATTCTAAAGTTTATTTGGAAGATGATTTTGCAGTAATAATCTTTATGGTTTAATATATTGCAACTTGTTATGGGATATATGTGTTTGCGTCTGTGAACTATGATTTTCCCATATATGCTCAAAAGTTAAGTCTATCATATGTCATTATGCAGATATTGATGAAAGATATAATGGACTTTTGACAACAAAAGTTAAGCCTATTATGTCATTGTGCAAATATTGATGAAGATAGGATGAACTTTTGTTTACAAAGATGAAGTCTATTACATGTCTTTATGCAAATATTAATGAAAAATAGAATGAATCTTTGAATATTCCGCATTATTGGTCTTTCCCTGATCCACGTCTTTGTGTAAGTACTGTGTGGCTCCGTAATTTCTCTTATGTGAGCATTTCCGAATAAATTAATCATGGGTTCTCTTGTGGTTAATTTAATTGAGTATTTTGGATACAAATTCATGTTTCATGTGATTTGTTAATGTCCAAAGAAATCCTTATTTTCTTGTGAAAGTAAGGTCACTCTTGTTGTTCTTTCGGGAATGACATTTTATGAGGGAAAGTTCTTAATTGAACTTGTGCTTAATTTCCAAATCTTTGTGGGGAGTGCGGCTGTGGAATATTGTAGGAGTTTTCTTGTATCTTTATTAACTCCTTGATGAATGCATTTAGTTCCGGCTATATGATTGCATCTAAACAAAATTGATATGTTTTCTTTTGGTCATGAAGTATCTCCATGAGAATTTCATTAGGATCCCACTAGTTTTCGTAACTTCATCAATTTATATTGACAAAAAAGGGGAGAATTAATGTGTAGTTCACACTACAAATACATATGGTTTACGGATCATTATGTAAGGGGGAGTGGTTTTCATGTGAGATGAAGTATTGACTAATGGGGAGTGATACATATCACCATAGTATTGTTGTCAAAGTTGTGGTACAATTGGACTTTGATGCTGTGTAATAATACTATGACATTGTATAACAATGACTGAGATCTACTGTTTTCTCATTATTATAGTTACGGATCTTCAACAACTATGATGTTGAGTTGAACACATTCAGAATCACTGGATTACTTGGAAGTGACGAAGATTTCGAGTAATGTTGAAGAACCAAGGAGATCAAGCATTTGGATGAGAAGCTACAAAGTTTATTTATTTTGTAATCCATATGTATTGATAGTTTAGTCACTAAAATTGACAAAGGGGGAGATTTTTAGAGCACTGCTGGGTCGAACTCGCAAGCGTTGCTATCTCAAGCTTGTTTGTCAAGTTAGTAGCCAAAACTATAAGTCTTGATTTCTAGTCTACTTATAGCTAAGTCTCGGATTAGGATAGAAAGTGTAGTTGAGCATTAAACTTCACGACGTTCATCGATTGAAGATGAATAACTACTAATGGGAGTTTGTGGAACTTCATTAACAAAAGGTATGTGGAGACTTGAACTCATCTATCGCTCAAAAGTCTATCTACTCAATCTCCTATTTGAGACAAGTCGTATAGCTATATAGACTTCAATTATACACATTTGATATTTCGAGCCGAGTTTAACTCGCTTACATATTTCTCGAAATATGTGTTGGTAAGCTTTCGCTTTAACCAAGCTCATCTTATATTCTTGACGAAAGTCAAAAGATGATCATGTGAAAATCACCTGATAACATCTTACATGATTTGTGTGAGACAGTAATTTGATGTAGACTCGGAATGTTTCGTATTGATCATTCGATCACTTGAAAATTGCTTTGAAGCTAATAGTTTGTGTGAGATGGCTATTCTCGTCTTCCGAGAATGTTTCAATGATTGAAATGAGAGTTGTTAGAGCACTGCTCGGTCGAACTCGCAAGCGTTGCTATCTCAAGCTTGTTTGTCAATGTTAGTGATCAAAACTATAAGTCTTGATTTCTAGTCTACTTATTGTGATGTCTCGGACTAGGATAGATTGTGTAGTTGAGCATTAGACTTCACGTCGTTCATCAATTGAAGACGGAGAACTACTAAGGAGAGCTTGTGGAACTTCATCAACAAAAGGTATGGGGAGACTAGAACTCATCTATCACTTGGAAAGTCTATTTCTACTTTATATCCTATATTGAGACAAAAGTCGTATTACTATATAGTTTTCAATTATGCACATTTGAGATTTCGAGTTGAGATTAACTCGCTTACATATTTCTCGAAATATGTGTTGGTAAGCTTTCGCTTCAACCAAGTTCATCTTATATTCTTGACGAAAGTCAAAAAATGATCATGTGAAAATTGCCAAGTAACATCTTACATGTTTTGTGTGATACAATCATTTGGTGTAGACTTGGAATGTTTCGTTATGATTATTTCAATAACTTTAAAATCGCTTTGATGCTAATAGTGTGTGAAATCGGCTATTGTCATCCTCTAAGAAAGTTTCAATGATTGAAATAGAGTTTAGAACTATTGGATTATAAACATAGTGTGCATTCTTGCATGTATGTGATCCATGACCGGAACTAAAGTATGCATACCCGTATGCGTACTTGTAGTTGTGAAATTCCGTGTACCAAGTACACATACCGGTACGTGTACTTGCGTGAGGTATGGGTCCGGGAATTTCTGCTGGGTTTTGGAAGTGTACTTGGGTATGCGTACACGTTCGCATACTGGTGAACCCAAACTCAGACCGGCTACTTAAATATGTGTACTCGTATGCATACTTGAGTGCTTAAAGTTTTAAAATCGAGTGAATCAAACCGATTTTGCTTCAATTGTGTTCTTGTATACTTCTATGAGAATATAACTATTGAACAGCTATTTAACTAGTTTCATTTAAGTCATTTGAACTAGTTATGGTTAAGATGAATGAGGTTGATATGAGAGTGTTCATATAACTAACCTCGGTTAACTACCATCGAGCCAACATGGTGTACACGCTTAGATACGGTTACATAAACCTATATTAGGGTACAATTCATTTGTGTATAACAAGCTAAGTTCGATCTAACGGTTGAAATATATTAGCTTGAATCTAATCAGGTTTTCATCTAACGGTGAATATTGAATGCTTTGTTACCAAGGTAACTTAGATTGCAAACCCTGATTTGAAAACTATATAAAGGAGAACTCTAGCAATTGGGAAACCTAATCCCCACACCATATGTGTGATACTAGTTGTATAAGCTAGATTCGATTCTCCTTTAACCTTAGGTTTTTCACGAAACCCTGTAGGTTAACGACTTGAAGACTTCATTGGGATTGTGAAGCCAGACCCAACTATTTTCTCTGTAGTTGCGTGTTCTGATCTTGTTGTTTCTATCATATTGAGTATTATCTTCTCTAAGATTTGCTCGAGATTTATTCTCCGATAAGCAAGATAAAAAAGTAGTCACAAACATCTTCGTCTCATCGTTTGTGATTCCATAATATCTTGTTTCGCTACCATACAATTAAGATTGTTGTGAGGTGATTGATATTTCTAGGCTGTTCTTCGGGAATATAAGTCCGGTATCTCAATTGGTTCCTGTTCACCTTGATTTATCGAAATACGGAAAAAAACTCGTAGGTATTTCTGTGGGAAACAAATTTATCTATTCCAATAGACTTTTCTGTGTGAGACAGATTTGTTTATCAAGTCTTCGACTTTGGATCGTAGCAACTCTTGGTTGTGGGTGAGATCAGCTAAGGGAATCAAGTGCATAGTATCTTGCTGGGATCAGAGACGTAAGGAGCGCAACTGTACCTTGAATCAGTGTGAGATTGATTAGGGTTCAACTACAGTCCAATACAAAGTTCATTGGTAGTAGTCTAGTGTCTGTAGCGGCTTAATACAGTGTGGTGTTCAAATCTGTACTAGGTCCCATGGTTTTTCTGCATTTGCGGTTTTCCTCGTTAACAAAATTCTGGTGTCTGTGTTATTTCTTTTCTGTATTATATTTCGTTATATAATTGAAATATCACAGGTTGTGCGTTAAGATCAATCAATTAGATAATCCAACCTTTGGTTGTTGATATAAATTGATTGACACTTGAACATTGGTCTTTGGTACCGTTCAAGTTGTTTCACATAATAATCAGGTTCGCGGATTTCTATCTGTTTGATTTGTTGATTACATTGTGAAACATAGATATAAACTCTTTGATATACTTTTCTCTATATTGAGTCTGACTGTCTAGTTGATTCTCTTAAAAGTATATTGGAGTTTGTCTATTCAGATTGCCAAACGAATTATTGGATGTGGTTGTTGTACCCCCCCTGCTTTTTCAATTGGTATCAGAGCAGGCAAACACATTTAAGACCTCATAAGTCTGTATTTGTAGCGATCTGAAGTGCCATCTCTGATAAACGCATCACCAGAATGGTTTGTTTCTATGCAATCTATTAAAGAGAAAGATTTGTCAATCTCGAATATAGGCGAACCTAGTGTTCCAACGAAACATACTTTCATTGACAAGTGTTACCCAGATTACCTTACTGACGAGTCTGACTCTGACGTTGAAAGGAAAGCATCCAAAGAGAGTGCAGTGATTCTAAAACTTTTTAGAATCCAAACTGATGATGTCAACCAGTTGAAACACAAAGTCAATGTCCTTGTTGGTATGGAAAATGCCTCAGTCTGTTCTTCACGAACTCTACTTGAGGGAAAACTGAAGAAGGATGCTTTGGAAACTGATTTTTTTTTGAGTAAACTCTCTATTCAAGAATGTTCCAAAGAGTCCACTATACCAACTGCTTCTGATTTAACTGGAAAAATTCCTGTTCCAGAAGCAAAATCGAAATCCCTTCCAGTTGAAAAAGATGTGCCCGTGTCTTCCTCTAATCAAGGAATATCCACATCACATGGAAGGAAGATATATCCCTGTTGATGGTGGATTTTCATTTAAGGTTAAAATTGTAAAAGCCAGAAAATTATGCGCTGACATCTTGTAAAAGATAAAGCTATCTATAAGTGTTGGATACTCCCTCACTTAATTCACCTAGAATGGAGCATGTGGCAACAATCGCATTCTGTGAATACACGAAATTCATCCAGGTTGGAGCATGTAGCAACAATCCCATATACCCTGTGAATTTCTGGCATTATTAAATAATGCGCAATCAGCCTTGTATTTCCTGTACTCATTATCAGTGTGGCATGATGACTGAGTGTTGCTCTTATAGAGCAACACGAACCTCAAGCATTATAATGAAACCATGTACGAAATACCCGTACAGGCTGACTCTCGGTGTGTTATACTAGCCCGATTGAGCATCCGGATGACCGTATCAGTCCGGATATGATCACAATCATCCAACTCCACAAGCATGATTGGATGACCCAGATCAATTCCATCACCCCAAGCAGGTATGGAATATCCACTGTCGAACCAACGCGGACCCCGCACTGTCGGCCTTCCCCAAAAGATTGGCCTAGCTTGCCAAAAACGTCCAAACCAGAGCGTATGGGCGGAAAACCCTAAATTAGGGTTTGCGGCATATCACATGTGTCGCAAAACAGTCTCAACCATCCATCTTCGCAGGTATAGATGGAGGGTGTAGATGTAGATTCAAAGGGCCCGGAGCATGTCAACACAATCACCGTGAGCCCGCCTACATACCCGACCAATCGGTCAGGACCAACCATGGTTGGTTATCCCAATTCGTACGCCGAATAAAGCATTGACGCACGGCCTTGAAACCCAAAATTAGGGTCTTGAGCATCACGAGCGTCCATCTTCTCCGGCACGAATGGAGGGTCCAAGATTAGATTAAGCAGGTCCGGTCATACCAGCATGACCATCGTGGACCCATCTATACCCTCACCCGATCGTCCAAGGCATATCATGCCTGGTTGTTCCAAGACGTGCGCCCAAACTAGCGTGGTCGCACCTCCAAAATCGCAAACTGATATCGACCGCTCAACTTCGCTGGACGATTTGGATGGCTCAGATCACGTTTTCATGGGGTATTCAGGTATAGGCGTGAACACTAGCCTACCACCTTCACACCAGACCGATCGGCCAAGACCGACCAAGATTGGTCATCTTGGAAGGTGCGCCCGAAATGGGCATGACGCGCGGCTCTTGCGGCACTGGTTTTCTGTCACAAATTGATCTCGACCACTCAACTTCACCGGACGAATTGAGTGGCCCAGATCATACTTTCGTGAGGTAATGGGTATATGCGCCTACACCGTCATGCCGTCTACACGCATGTACGGTCGGCCTGGCCAAAGTCATATCCCAAGCTGGGATTCGACCAGGCTGAAGAGGGATGCTTGCGCACCTCTTCTAAAACCCTAATTCCACCAACGGTCGCAGATGAGTGTCTCAAAGATCATCTCGTCCGTCCAACTTCACCGGCTTGGTTATACAACCCTGGTCAGGAGTTAATTGGTCAGTGAGGCGTCATCTCCCGTCACTTTACCACACCATGATGCAGTACCTGCATAAAATACACACGATACTTCACGTATCAACTTTCTGAATAACGCAGTTATTCAACTTAGCATTACATGCTACCTTTCGTGGATCCACGATCCACATATTCAGACATCAATCATGTCACAAACTCGGGGATACATATTTGGGGTATTGGTCTGGGCGGTTTACAGCGTGCGGCGTGCAACGCGCCATCACAAGAACGTGTTAGGAAGTTATGGACGGTTAGTGATGACAGGAGAAGTGGGCAAGACTGATCGTGTAGCACCGACACACAACTCCACTACTCCATCACTCCACTTCCAACGAGAGACGTGAATAAGGCTCAATGACTTGTATAAATAGGTTCTCCTCCCTATTTTCACCAACAAAGCAAGTCCAGACAAAAAACAGAAACCAAGTGTTAATACAAAACACCGGAACTGATAGCTTGCATCCTGTAAGCCGGTTCAGTTTTCTGTTACAAGTCATAAGCAAGCCAACACCTTCACAATCTCAACACCTTCTTTGCTTTCCTCCCTAAGATCAACCCCATCTCCTTCACTTTGTGACCGAAACAAGTCTGGAACGGCCATTTCTTGGTTTAGGCCGGACTTGCACAGATTGATTTCCGAATCTACAAGCACTCATCGCGCAGTGCATTTGTTTAGGGTTTAGATTCATTCATCATCCACACACCCCAAATTACCAAAACCGACAGGAATAGTTTTCACCCATAAACAATTGGCGACCACAGTGGGAGGTTGATCTCTCGGTTGCAAAAAATTGAATTCTCAATTCTTCGGTTTTCATCTCACGATGTATCCTCACTTGGAGACCACAGGTGGTTCAGATATCATGGGAAGTGTAGCTAGAATACTGGAGGATATCTTGGAAAATCAAGCCGGTATCGCTAGAAGACAGAGCAAGACATTCCGCCTTTTGAATGATATAACAGCGCAATTACAAGAAGGGTCGGCAGGCGTCTGCTCAAACAGTGCAAGAAACGCTGGATCCTTAGTTAGGAGTCACACCTTTACCAGTGGAGATGCAGAAAGAGCGAGTAATCACAGGGGACTCGGGAGAGACGAACAACATGGTCCAGCCGGCAACGAAGACTCGAGGCAACTCCACAGAGGAAAAGACTTGTCCGGGGTACCACAACGTCTACCGGATAAAGAAATGGAGCCTGCAGCTTACGGATCCCTGCTGGAAGATTTATATCTCAAGACCCTTGTCGAAGCTCGGAAGACTGTTCAATCCGCATCGACCTTTCAACTAAGTGAAGAAATGCTTGAGGAAGGAGAGATCAATCAAGAAACACGTGAGTACAGAGGATGGGAACGTTCAATTCGATCACTCAGCAGTGATATTACAATACCTCCCATCACCAGAGCCAGAGCAGCCGCAAATCCTGGCATGTCATCAAGTGTAACACCTCTGGTAGTCACCAGATAAACAACTTCCACTCCTTCATCAGGACGAGGAGCCGGAGGGACGAGAGGAGGACCATCCCCCATTACCATTGCAGACTTGATGGAGAAGCAGGAAGTTCTTGCTAAGACTCAAACGGATATGGGCGCAACTCAGAAAGAGGTACTCACTTTTCTTAAGACATTAATTGATCGATTTCCACAAGAGCCGTGACAGCCCCTGGAGAAAAAAAGGAACGCATTCAACGCACCGGAGAAGGTACTTCAGCGGCGCGGACCTCCATGGACCTGATCAAAGAAGCGACATTAGATATGAGCGGTCCTGTCATGGAGACTCCTACACTGGGGACTGATCCTCACAACGATCCTCCTCAAGTCAATAGTTTCACTATGAACCAGAGTCCGGTGGATCGGGAAGCGGTTTCTCTAGTGGAAAGTTTATGCGAACTTTCACACCTCTCGAAGAATCAGCACGCGGAGACGTTTTGCTGCAATCAACCAGAGGAAGGTCACGACCGTGCCCTACATGTCACCGCACGCATCAAGGATTCAGAGTTCAAGATGACCCTTATCTACACAGGAGCGTCTTCATTACTCTCAAGACTCTCAGGACATCCAAGGTTCTCACAGGCAAGGTCGTACGGAAGCCTACCACAATGACGGACTTCGAGGGAAACCAAACCAGCACATACGGGAGAAGCTACGCGGAAATAATCATACAAGTTCGTTGCGTCCCACTCCCTACGTGGGCGTCAATTCAAGAAGAAGACCGGCTTACATCATTGAGGGCTAAAACCCACGATGCATCTTTGCTGACGAAGCATTCTTCTCCATCCTGTGAAGCCACGACCCACGAAGATGGAACGAACTTTTGTGGCGAGTCGTGACCAGAAAGGGAAAATGGTATACCGACACTGCCATTATCAATTAGCAGGGGAGACTGTTACCCAGTCTCTCCACCCAATGGAATGCTACAACAGCAACGAACCACAAGAACAAGTGTTAGATGCTCCACAACAGCTGCAAGATGTCACCAACTCCACAACTGATGAGATTGAAATCGTTAAGGAATCTCCTAGGCCTATCTCCATCAGCTCAACCTTGTGTATGGATAAACGCATGAAGTTCGTGGAACTTCTCAAAAAGTACCGGGACATATTCGCTTGGAGATATGAAGAAATGCGGGATTTAGATGAAAATTGGTCACCCATCATCTACATGTCATACCCAGTATCCAAGTCGGTTAAACGGATTGTAGTTCAGACATGAGAAAAATGGATATATCGTCGAACTCCTCTCGGAAATTTTATTATACCATGCCGCATTTGGTTTAAAGAATGCTTAGGTGCAGCGTATCAACGCTCTATGACGGCAATCTTCCACTAGAGCCGATACCTCAAGGGCATCTCAGAAGATAAAGATGTCCACGCATCATATCAAGTAAGATCCGGCGAAGTCACTTTATCGACAATGGTACATGTGGATCATGCGTGTTGGAGAATGCAACATTTTGGTCATCCTCTTGGAGATATTGAACGCTCATCTACAGTGACATATGCCACGATGAAAAGAACCGGGCCTGCCCCGGGTAATGAAGAGCCTCATAATGTATGTGAGGCATATATGTCACCAACAAGCCATACAACCTTGATATCTCAGAAGCGTTCACCAACACCAAGAGGAAACGACCGAGATACAACATCCTGCGTGACCAATCGCTCCAACTCCAAAGGTTCACATGCCCCGACTCCCACAATGACGAAACAATGTCTAAGATATTCCATATAGAAACTTGACAACAACTACTACGAACAAACCATGTAAACCACGCGGCAGGGATGAGGCTCAACGCAAGTTCCTTCACCGTCCCGGTGAGGAATTCTTCAACATAAGAGAGATGGTCGGTCAAGAAGCATGGAATTCGCAGGGTAAATCAAACCGAAGAGGGGAACACTTCACGTTCCCTCAGAAGTCGCTGGCAATGGTCTATTCAGAGCCACCTCAACGCTCTCTCAGGACCCACGTTCGCTTGATCCCTTCTTCAACACTCTCTCAGGATCTACCTCAACGTTCTACCGAAACCACTTTAACATCCTCTCGAGCCATTTTACACCAGCCGCATCAATAATCTGCGCTCCGGTCAAGTTATCTTTGATGTACTCATTGATCAACATCGTCTCATCCATACTTCATGAGGGCCTGGCGAGCATGAAAAATATTGAAGTCGATAGGAAGGGTTATCTTGTGGAACGGATATTTTCATATAGTTGAAAGGCGCGGTGAACAACTCATCATCAATGTTACGGCATATCTTTGAAGGCCGCCAACACCTCCCGACTTGGCACCGCGTTATCCCCAGAAGACGTCTCAACGGGGTTTTTTTCTTCATTCTCTGATAAAATACATGAGTCGGCACTTGTATAAAAACGCGTGAGATGTGTAGTCACACACGGAACACACATTCACGTTGGAGTTCACAAGGCTGGTATTGGTCCAAACACCGGCATTGATCAAGTCACAAGTCCCAGTGTTGCTCAGTTTCAAGTCCGGTATTGATCGAAGTCACAAGGCTGGTACTCGAACCAAAACAGGCACATCAAGCCCACGTTCGATCAAGTAGGTGCAGTAACCCCACGAATGAAACAGGCGTAATGATCCATCGAAGCGAGCAAGACCGACATCATGCTAGGGGAACACTCCAGGGCGCCTCTTGAACGTGACATGCCCAAGGACAAGGATAACCCGTCTCTCCACGGTAACATCTAACTTTGTCTCATAATCTTTGTCTTTAATCACAATATCTCATGCCTACCCACACAATGGTGTAACCATTACTATTGCAAGCGGACTTTAATGTTGATGGTGGATTTTCAGTTTAAGGTTAAAATTATAAAAGCGAGAAAAACTATGCGCCGACATCTTGTAAAAGATAAATCCATAAATAAGTGTTGGATACTCCTCACTTAATTCACTAGAATGAAGCATGTGGAAACAATCCCATTCTATGAATACACGAAATTCATCCAAGGTTGGAGCATGTTAGTTAACAATCCCATATACCCTGTGAATTTCTAGCATTATTAATTAATGCTAATCGGCCCTTGTATTTCTGGCACTCATTATCGGTGCGGCATGACGACCGAGTGTTACTCTTACGAGCAAATACTCTAACCTCCAAGCATTATAATGAAACCATGTACGAAATACCCGTACATGCCGACTCTCTGTGTGTTATACTAGCCCGATTGGATCCCCTGTGTTATACTGGCCCGATTGAGCATCCGATTTTGACCGTGACGGTCAGATATGATCGCGGTCATCCAACTCCACAAGCATGATTGGATGACCCGGATCAATTCCATCACCCAGCGGTATGGAATACCTTGTCGACCCCGCATGGTCATTCCCGTTGCCTTAACTTGCAAAAATACGTTCATACCAAGCAAGATGGACTTAAAACCCTAAATTAGGGTTTGGGCATATTACATGTGTCGCAAAACGATCTCAACCATCCATATTCGCGGTATAAATGGAGGTGTAGATGTAAACTCAAAGGGCCCCGAGCATGTCAACACAATCACCGAGGGCCCCGATAGGTGTAGAATACACGTATTTATTTACTATCTAGAGTTTATGCTTTCTTTGCTATTTTTCGTGCGAATTATGTACTTTACGCGTGCTTTTGAGTTTTATAGGTGCAATGGAGTCACACGGAGGAAAAGAAGGAGAAGTTACCCAATTTGAGCAAAAGGGCGAAATTGTCATCTCACAGTCAAGTGATACATGGAGCTGACCCCAGTTAAGGGGCAACTCTATTAGGAGGAGTGTTAAATGACAGCAGAGAAATGTTAAAGGGGTCACCAATGGGTAGCCCTTATCAAGGTACTGACCGGATATAACCCTACCCCCATAACCCCTTATCCACTTTGCACTGGTGGCTATATCCAGCCTCATTTCTTACACGACCTAGAAACCAGAGAAGAGATTTTTCTCTCTCGATTCTATTTTTCACCTGAACTAAAGACGAGAAGAAACGACAGCGGTCAAATTTTGGCGCCGTTGCCGGGGAGGCATACGGCTTGTTATTAAGTTTTTAGTTTCTTTTTACAATTTCTGCTTTTATCTTTGCTTTTTGTTTGTCGTATTGTTTCTCACTTGTTTGCTAGAATTGTTTCAGGTATCAATCCCTGGCTACTAAAGATTGGAATTATCCAAGGTGCGGGATAGCTACTCGAAAAGGCACAATACTCCAACCAAGGCGAGACACAACGGACGAGCACGAGGAGGAAGTAGGAGAAGAGATTTTCCGACAACGTGAAGAAGAAGAAATGGGTGATGCAAATCGTTCACTCAAGGACTTAGCTTCTCATAGGCTTGATACACAACAGGGGTATATTCAAACAAACTCTACTTTTGAGATAAAGCCGGGGTTGCTTCGAGAATTACCTAAATTCCATGGCATGGTGAATGAAGATCCTAACAAACATCTTTTGGACTTCACACCATTGTCACGGCTATGCTTCCGGAAATGTTGAGGCGGATGGTGCAATGTTGTGAAGGTTTTCCGTTTCTATCTTTAATGGACGGTGCTAAGGATTGGTTGTACTCATTTACCTCCTGAAGTGTCACAACATGGAATGGGTTGAAGAAACTCTTTTGGAGAGATATTTTCCGCATCCAAGGCTACTCAAATTCGCAAAGAAAATTTGTGGGATGAAGCAAAAGCGATGGAGAATCCTTATATGAATGTTGGGAAAGGTACAAGAGATTGGTTGCAAGCTGCCCTCGCCACCAATTTAGTGACGCTATGATCATCCAATACTTCTATGAAGGACTCCAATCAAGTGATAGGAATCTTATTGACGCTGCGGGTGGTGGTGCACTAGTTAGCAAGACGGTGGCACAAGCTAGGGAGTTGATTGAAAACATGGCGCGAACTCACAACAATTCTTAAGTCGTGGTTCGGATGTGATTCTAAGAAGGGTGAGTGAAGTGAGCGAGGTGGAGGAACTTCACAACAAATGGGTAACATGACAGCAATGTTGCAACAAGTGGCATCCGCGGTTATACCAACTTCTCCTCAATCTTATGAAGACGAGCAAGCTAATGCGATCTTTCCGAATCAACCAAGACGGTATGATCCCTACTCCAACACTTACAATCCGGGATGGAGAGATCACCCCAATTTTAGCTATGCTAACAAACAAGGAGCCGTTCAACAACCTACTTTCAACCGTCCTAGTGGATTTCAACCACAACAACAACAATTTCAGCAATCTCAAGCACAACAATCACAAACACAAGGTCTTGATATTGATGCAAAGCTTCAAACTTTTATGCAAGGTATTTCCACCATGTTCAAGGAAAGTCAACAAGAGACTAAGAGTGCTATTAAGGAGTTGCAAACACAAATGGGCTCCATGGCAGTTGATATCAACAATTTGAAGGCACAAAATAGTGGGAGACTTCCTTCTCAACCTATTAACCCAAAAGAGGGTGTCAATGCCATTACGTTGAGAAGCGGTACACAACTTTGCGCAACCCGGGCTGCTTGATTCGCGAGTGGAGACACACAAAGGAACCTGTTTTGGAGGAGAAAGTCGAGATTCTCCCAAACTTAAGGTACCTATTTCTAACTCTAAAACTCGGTTTCTACTTATGTTCCTCCTCTACCTTTCCCTCGTGATTTGCAAGTTCTAAGAAGGCGGAACTAGAAAAGGAGATTTTAGACGTTCTTAAAAAGATTCATGTGAACATACCACTCATTGATGCTATCAAGCAAGTTCCAAAGTATGCAAAGGTGTTGAAGGACTTGTGTACCAACAAACAAAGGCTCAAAGGTAATGAAGTGCTTAGTGTGGGGGAGAATGCTTCCCGGCAATCTTACAACACAAACTCCCACTTAAGTGCAAGGATCCTAGTAGTTTCGACATTCCGTCAAAATTGGTAACACAACTTTTAACAAAGCTATGTTGGACTTAGGTGCTTCCGTTAATGTTATGCCTGCGTCAATGTATAATTCACTTGATCTTGGTCCTCTTAAAAGGCGGAAATTGTATTGCAATTAGCCGATCGATCTAATGTCTACCCAATGGGTATTGTTGAGGATGTTCTTGTGCGGAGTTAATCAACTTGTATTTCCGGCGGACTTTTGTGTGTTAGAGATGGATGAAGGTGCTCCGGACTCGTCTCTTCCATTGCTTCTTGGGCGTCCCTTCATGAAAACTAAAAACCATAATTGATGTGGATAAGGGAACGCTAACTATGGAGTTTGATGGAGAAACAATACGTTTCAACATTTTCGAGACGATGAGATATCCTAGCGATGTCCACTCTTGTTTCTCCATTGATGTGATGGATACATTGGCACAACAAACGTTTGAATTAAACGGTGATGATGCTTTGGAAACCGTGTTAACTACATCCATGGATAATGGTGTAGAGTGTGGTAATGAAGTCAAGGAAGCTCTTGGTGATCTTAATTCACTCAAGAATGCCCAAAACTCATAATATCTCTTTTATTTCTTTACCATGCAAAGGATGAAAAGCTTGTACCTTCAATTATTAAATCTCGATTTTAGAATTGAAACCTCTTCCGGCCACCTTAAGTACTTGTACTTGGGTGATAATGAAGAGTTACCGTGATTGTTTCTAACAAGCTTAGTGATTTACAGGAGCAAAAACTTCTAAGGGTGCTAAGGAAGTACAAGGCGGCCATAGGATGGACAATTGCCGATATCAAGGGTATTAGCCTGCCGTTTGTATGCACAAAATTCGTTTGGAGGATGATGCAAAGCCTAAAAGGGACGCGCAACGTCGTTTGAATCCTCCCATGATGGAAGTTGTGAAAAAGGAGATACTCAAGCTTTTGGAAGTGGGTGTTATCTACCCCATATCCGATAGCAAATGGGTGAGCCAGTACAAGTAGTACCAAAGAAATCCGGTGTGACGGTGGTGGAGAATGATAAGAATGAACTTGTCCCAACTCGTGTGCAAACCGGTTGGAGGGTTTGTATTGATTATAGAAAATTGAATGCCACCACTAGAAAAGATCACTTTCCTTTACCTTTTATTGATCAAATGCTTGAACGTTTAGTCGGACACTCTTACTATTGCTTTCTTGATGGCTATTCAGGTTATAATCATATTGTGATAGCGCCGGAGGACCAAGAGAAAACCACTTTCACTAGTCCTTTCGGTACTTTTGCTTATAGAATGATGCCTTTTGGCCTATGCAATGCACCAGCTACCGTTCAAAGGTGTATGGTAAGTATCTTTTCGAATATGTTGAAAACATAATCGAAGTGTTCATGGATGACTTTAGTGTCTTTGGTGATTCTTTTGACCTTTGCTTGAATAATTTGTCTCTAATCCTTGAACGATGTGTTGAAACAAATCTTGTGCTAAATTGGGAGAAGTGCCATTTCATGGTAACTCATGGCATAGTTTTAGGCCATATAATATCTTCTAAAGGCTTGGAAGTCGATAAATCTAAGATAGACCTTATTCGTGCTCTAACCCCTCCCACTACGGTGAGGGAGATACGCTCTTTTCTTGGTCATGCAGGTTTCTATCGTAGGTTCATCAAGGACTTTTCCAAGATAGCGTCACCACTATGTAACTTATTGCAAAAAGATGTGGTTTTTGACTTTGATGAGAAATGTATGGCGGCATTCAATCGTTTGAAAGAACTTTTGATCTCAGCCCCTATCATTAAACCACCGGATTGGAGTAAGCCGTTTGAACTCATGTGTGATGCTAGTGATTATGCGGTTGGTGCGGTGCTTGGGCAACGTGTGGGGAAGCTTCCTCATGCTATCTATTATGCTTCTAGAACGTTAAATGAGGCTCAACAAAACTACACCACCACTGAAAAAGAGTTATTAGCCATTGTTTTTGCTTTAGAAAAGTTTCGCTCTTATCTAATTGGTACAAAAGTTGTTGTTTTTTCGATCATGCAAAGACTTAGATACTTGCTTACAAAGAAAGAGGCGAAACCGAGGCTCATACGGTGGATATTACTCTTGCAAGAGTTTGATATTGAAATCAAAGACAAGAAAGGAATTGAGAACACCGTTGCGGATCACTTGAGCCGACTTGCTGTGGACAAGGAGACTATCCCGTTGCGTGAAAGTTTCCCTGGACGAGCAACTATTCTCAATTGCCCTTGGAGAACCATGGTATGCCGATATTGTCAATTACTTAGTTTCTAAACAAATCCCACGTAACTTGTCTCGTCTTTGAGAGGGACAAACTTAAGAGGTTAGGGAACCAATACATATGGGATGATCCATACTTATGGAAACATGGTAGTGACCAAGTTATACGAAGGTGCGTGTCCGAATCAATTTAACTCTATCTTGTCTTTTTGTCACTCTTATGCTTGTGGAGGACATTTTGGGAGTAAGAGAACCGCGCACAAGGTACTTGAAAGTGGTTTTTATTGGCCAACTTTGTTTAAGGATGCACATATATTTTGTACAACTTGTGATAGGTGTCAAAGAAACTAGGCAATCTAGGTATCCGAAATCAAATGCCACAAACTTTTATTCAATTTATTGAAGTTTTTGATGTATGGGGTATTGATTTTATGGGGCCTTTTGTCAACTCCCATGGAAATTTTTATATCTTACTTGCGGTTGATTATGTCTCGAAATGGGTGGAAGCTAAAGCCACCCCAACTAATGATTCTAAAGTTGTTTGATTTCGTGCAAGCTAATATTTTTGCAAGGTTTGGAATTCCAAGGGCGATAATAAGCGATGGGGGTTCTCACTTCAAAAACAAAGTTCTTGCAAAGCTTGTTAAGGAAGTACAATGTGTCGCACAAGATTGCAACACCTTATCATCCCCAAACCAATGGACAAGCCGAGGTGTCGAACCGTGAGGTGAAATCAATTCTAGAAAAGACGGTGAACCCAACAAGGAAGGATTGGAGCATGCGACTTAATGATGCTTTGTGGGCGTATAGAACCGCATATAAAACACCTATTGGAATGTCTCCTTTTAGGCTTGTGTATGGTAAACCTTGTCACTTACCGTGGAAATTGAGCATAAGGCGTTTTGGGCTATTAAGCAATGCAACATGGAGATGGATGGGGCTGGAAAGCAAAGGAAGTTACAACTTCAAGAGCTAGAGGAGCTTCGCAATGATGCATTTGAAAGTTCACGGATTTACAAAGAAAAGACAAAGCATTCCATGATAACATGATTTATAGGAAACAATTTTGTATTGGGCGAGAAAGTGCTTTTGTTTAATTCTCGCTTGCAATTATTTCGGGTAAACTAAGGTCACGATGGATCGGACCTTTTATTGTTACTAATGTGTTTTCTCATGGTGCAGTGGAAATTCGTAGCATAGCTACAGGGAAAGAACTTAAAGTTAATGGGCACCGGTTGAAACCATATTATGAGAACTTCACTTCCGAAGTGGTGGAAGGAGTTAACTTTGTGGATGTGCTCCCTCTGGAGGAGTCATAGGAAGCAAGGAGATAGTCGGGCTGACGACTTTAAACCAAGCGCTAATTGGGAGGCAACCCAACGGATGAGTATTTCTTGTCTTGTATTTATTTCTTTTCTTGTTTTTAGTTTTCTTGTTTTGTTTTCTGTGTTTTTTGCTGATTTCTTATTAGGATTTCCCACCTTGACTTACTTTGGACGATTCAATTTTACATTGAGGACAATGTAAAGTTTAAGTGTGGGGGAGCATTTATATGTTTTAGTTTGTTTTATATAAAAAAAAAAAAAAAATAAAAAATAGAAAACAGAAAAATTTGTGCTTTTGAACTCCGAAATCTAGAACTTGTGCCTTTAGGATGACACCATTAGTGGATGAAACCATTTTGAATGCGGGAGTTGAGGAACCAATTAACTAAAAGGACCTACGAACATAGCTCGAAATCACAAATTATATGATAGTTGTTACCATATCTCGGAATATCACCATATCACATTCTATTTTTATTTTTCCATATTTATCTATTGTTCTCTAAGTGCTTTGGTGGGTCAATAAACATCGACGTGTTATTACTGCTAGGATGAAATAGAGTGGTTGAGTTACTAGAAAAAGAAAGAAAAAAAAAAATTTGAAAAAGAAGAAAAAAAAAAAAAAAAAAAAAAGGACCGACCAATTAGACCAAAACGGAATAAAAAGACAATTGGGAATAGCAGTATGTGTGAAACGTAGTCCCTGTCTCCGTCGCCTAAACAAGCGTGGAATGCGGGATCCAAGGCAACTATCATGTACTTGCGACAAGAAGCATGCGCTTGGATCCAAAAGATCTAATCATGCAGTCTAAAAAAATTGGATCCAGTTTTATCCAATCTTATATAAAAAAATTTATTATTGTGTTGAATAAAGTCACTTTTGGTTCCCTAGTATATGCCAATTGATTTGATGTAGCATTCAACACGAAGTAGCTCAATCCAATAGGATTAGGTTCATCTTAGCAAGTGACCTTGAGACAGATATGGGAAACATCGAACACTTGAGAATATTCGCCAACATCTACATCTATGTCCATCTTCTTAATCTTTCCATTGTGATTGTGGTTTGTTAGTTTCCGTATTGTGGTTTGTTCAACTATCTAATTAGAGTTTATTTACTAATATTTGAATTGAATTTGCAAGGTACCTCCTCCGTAGTCATTTTGGATTCATTCATTGATTTGTCACGAATAGACGGAGTTTGAAATATAGGTTTTGTAGGTATATCTCTAGTAAACCTTCACGAGACTATAACTCGTCCACTAGGGACACCTAGGGGTTTAAAGGCTTATTATTTATGCTAAAAGTGACCGTAGCCTCGGCACGACACCGGAGTTGTTGTATTTTATTGTTTTGTTTGATTTGCTCGAGGACAAGCAAAGTCTAAGTGTGGGGGAATCGATAGGTGTAGAATACACCGTATTTACTATCTAGAGTTTATGCTTTCTTTGCTATTTTTCGTGCGAATTATGTACTTTACGCGTGCTTTTGAGTTTTATAGGTGCAATGGAGTCACACGGAGGAAAAGAAGGAGAAGTTACCCAATTTGAGCAAAAGGGCGAAATTGTCATCTCACAGGCAAGTGATACATGGAGCTGACCCAAGGTTAAGGGGCAACTCTATTAGGAGGAGTGTTAAATGACAGCCAGAAAATGTTAATAGGCTGCCAGCTGGGTAGCCCTTATCAAGGTGACTGACACTGGATATAACCCTACCCCCATAACCCCTTATCCACTTTGCCTGGGTGGCTATATCCAGCCTCATTTCTTACACGACCTAGAAACCAGAGAAGAGATTTTTCTCTCTCGATTCTATTTTTCACCTGAACTAAAGACGAGAAGAAACGACAGCGGTCAGGCCCGCCTACACACTTGACCAATCGGTCAAGACCAACCATGCTTGGTCGTAACAAATTCGTGCGCCCAAACAAGGGGTGCCGCATGGCTTTGAAATCCAGAATTAGGGTTTTGAGCATCACGAGCGTCATTCTTCTCCCACGAATGGAGGGTCCAAGATTAGATTAAGCAGGTACGGTCATACCAGCATGACCATCGTGGACCCATCTATTCCCTCAACCGATCGGCCAAGTCATATCATGCCTGGATAATTCAAAACGCACGCCCAAACTAGCGTGGTCACACCTCCCAAACCACAAACTGATCTCGACCGCTCAATTTCTCCGGACGATTTGGATGGCTCAGATCACGTTTTTATGGGATATTCGGTATAGGCGTGAACACCAGCCTATCACCTTCACACTGGCCAATCGGCCAAGACCGACCAAGATTGGTCGTCTTGGAACGTGTGCACGAAGTGGGCGTGACGTGCGGCTCTTGCGGCCTTTGGTTTTATGTCACAATCTATCTCGACCACTCAACTTCACCGGATGAATTGAGTGGCCCAGATCATACTTTCGTGAGGTAATGGGTATAGGCGCCTACACCGCCATGTTGTCTACACATATGCACGGTCGGCCTTGTCAAAAGTATATCCCATGCTTGGTTTCGACCAAGCTGAAGAGTGATGCTTGTGCACCTCTTCAAAAACCCTAATTCATTAACGGTCGCAGATGAGTGTCTCAAAGATCATCTCGTCCGTCCAACTTCACCAGCTTGGTTATACAACCTGAGGTCGGGAGTTAATTGGTCGGTGAGCGTCACCACCCATCACTTTACCACACCATGATGCGATACTGCATAAAATACACATGATACTTCACAAGTATCAACTTCCCCGGAATAACGCAGTTATTCAATTCAAAGATTACATGCTACTTTTCATGGATCCACGATCCACACATTCCAACATCAATCATGTCACAAACTGGGGGATACATCTTTGGGGTATTGGTGCTGGAGGTTTACAGCGTGCAACGCGCCATCAAAAGAACGTGTTAGGAAGTTATGGACGGTTAGCGATGACAGGAGAAGTGGGCAAGACTGATCGTGTAGCATCAACACACAACTCCACTACTCCGTCACTCCACTTCCCCCACTTCCCACGAGAGACATGAATAAGACTCAATGACTTGTATAAATAGGTTCTCCTCCCTATTTCCACCAACAAGGGCAAGTCCAGACAAAATACGAAACCAAGTGTTAATACAAAACACCTAGAACCGATAGCTTGCATCCGTAAGCCGGTTCACTTTCTTCTACAAGTCATAAGCAAGCCACACCTTCACAATCTCAACACCTTCTTAAGCTTCCCTCCTAAGATCAACCCCATCTCCTTCACTTTGTGACCAAACAAGTCCTGGAACAGCCATTTCTTGGTTTAGGCCGGACTTGCACAGATTGATTTCCGAATCTACAAGCACTCACCACGCAGTGTATTTATTTAGGGTTTAGATTCATTCCTCGTCCACACACCCCAAATTACCAAAAATGGCAGGAATAATTTTCACCCATAAACAATAACGTTAAGAATGGACACGAATTCTCTCACATCTTTTTTGATTGTGTTCATCTTATTTTGTAAGAAACCAGTGTCTCTTTGATAAGAATTTTCGTTTTGAGAGAGGAGAACTTCATTAATACGTATCCAAAAAAGAGATGTTGCTTGATGGGCACCAATAATTTTATCACAACCCATATAAATGAATGCAGTTGTATGATTAATTTTTACTTGTTGAACAAAATTAAAAATCATATCCATATTAAATTGAATTAAAAGAAGAGAATTTGAATAGTAGAGAGATAAGATAATCTATGAAACTCAATTGATTGGTACTAGGTGTGTTTGAGAATTAAGTTTTTTTATATATAGGAAAAATCTAGATTTTTTGAAACAATAACCGTTGGGATCCGACGGTGGAGGAAAAAGATCCATTGAAACTAATGGACTATTATGATTGAGTGTAAGAGGAGTATAACATAAAACGTGTCAAACAAATATTACTAACCAAAGTTACTAAACGGGTACTCAGCTTCTGGTACTGTTACGAAAACTAAATTTCTTTATTGATCGAAAAACAAAAACCGATTTCCGATTTATACCGAAACTCAACGGAAACTTCTGTGAGGCATCGCTAACGAATTCGTCACATTAAAGCTTAGCGATGTCCGGTAATAATCTGGTTTCGTAATACTTAAGCTATAGCCAAGCAAAACCGGCTACCATATAGCCTTACCGATTGCAGTTTTTTGGTTTTGTTGATCAGGAAGTCCCTATTACGGCGCATGCTAAAGATTTCGTTGAACTCCCAAAATTAAATTAAGGGACCACATTGCAATGTCACGGGCGCACTCGGTAGAAAATGGGCACAATATCAGATTCTAAAATGGTGGAGGTGGATACCACTTTTTTTACTGTTGGTTCTTCATCCCACGGTTCCCACCAAAAAGCAAAAATCCCAATTTCTGTATTTGTTAAACCCTAGATTTCTTAATATCTCACTCTCTATGAACAATCCTCCTCCGATAATCCTTGTTATTCAACTGCAAGTTTGTTATCATGGAGTATTTCAACAGTCTCCTAGTAGATATTACAATACATATATTAGCTCGTGTACCAGCTGAGTCAATTGCCGAATGTAAATCAGTAAGCAAAAGCTGGAAAAATATTCTTCGTCAACCATCATTCTCTCAATTGCACTTTCGTCGCCTCTCAAATCCTGATTATGATTCTGGTAAGTTGAGTTTTCTTGCTTTGACTCGTGGTGAGATTGGGAATGAAAACCTTCATTATTTTGAATTTGATGAAAATCATTAGTCAAAACCTATTGAGAGAATTAGAAGGATTAATTATAGCCTTCCGTTTAGGGGTACTAGACTCATTGACTCGCATAATGGTTTGATCTGCCTTACTGGATATCCACCTCGTCCGGCGATTATCGGATCTGTTTGTATTTGTAACCCTATTACAAGAGAATATGTTTTGATTCCTCAAGTTGTTGACAGATTTTATGATGTTTGGGTTACTGGATGTGGTTATGTTTATTCATCAAATGAGTACAAAGTTGTAGGAATGTATAATAATCTCAAGGAAGAGTTTCTTGAAGTCTACAACACTCTAGGGAGTGGAAATGGATGGAGAAACCTTGGAAAGTTCAGTACTGAATACAACCCATATCCTTTGCACCAAGGTAAGTTTGCCAATGGAGCTATTTATTGGTTGAGCAGGAATGTGAAAATGATTGTGGCCTTCGATTTGGCTGAGGAAAAGAGCGAACATCTTTCGCCACCTCCTTTGCCCGCAGACTATAATTGGGATGAAAGTAGAATATGAGTTCTGGATGGGTTTTTGTGGTTTGGCATCGGAGTAGAAGATGAATTTTATGACATATGGCAATTGAAAATGAAGAATGATAAGCATGACATGAAAGAAAAAGAGGAACATCAGTCATTGGGTTGGAGTATAAAGTGTAGGGCTGACGAAGAGTATAAAGTGTAGGGCTGACGAAAGCCAATTATTAGCTAATACAAAAAGTGACTGTGTTTTAACTTGCATTGATAATCATCTCAATATTTACGATCCGAAATCTTTAACCTTGAAAAGGCTTGTGGACTTTGAGGAACAATTTTGTCAAGTATATTCTCACAAGAACACACTAATTTCGTTGAAAGAATTAGGGGAAGAAGATACAAAAATAATGAAGTCAGCTGAAATCAAGGGGACAAAAAAGCCGTGATTAGCCTTTCAGCCATCTGCAAGAGGAGGATATTCCTGGATACATAATTATGAACTGGCCTTTTAACTATCTGTAAGTGGATGATATCCCTGGATACATCCTTATAAACTGGTAATTGATGTTGAGTTTCTGAAGTAATATTCATATCATTTTGAAATTGGATAACCAGTAACCTTTGTGGGAACCTAAATGTTATTGACGTTGTGCATGTGATATATATAGTATTGCTTTTATTCTGTCTTTATTTAGTCGATCCAACTTTATGGGAGTTTTATTTTTATGTTGTTTCTACTTTTGTGCCTCGGACCTCGGTTTCATGTTCATTCCTTGATTTCTTAGTGATCTTCTTGTTAGACTTTATGTTGGTTTAGAAACAAATTAGGCTTAGGTTAAGCTAATCTATGTTTAGTTATAATCTAAGATGGATTAAGTATATGCCAGATTAAGGAAATATTAGAGTTAAATCAAGAAATTAAGATTAGCTTAAGGACATCTTAGGTGTCATGTTGACTAAGCATGATTCACCTGGTGAGTTGTCATCCAACTAATGATGGACAGGTTGGATGACACATAGCTACTTAAGTGATGACTAAGCCCTCTTCTAACCTCTTGTATATATCCAGAATTTTGTGATTTGCCATTGATCAAGCAAGAGGAAATAGAAGTAGAAGCTAAGTCATTGAACCCTTAATTACTTGATGATTTATGTTTTTTTCTTCTTATACTTATAGAATTATGTATCATGCTTCTATTCTGCTCTTACTGATGTTAATCAATTCAGAAATTAATATGTGTTGATTGTGCAACTAGCTATTAGAGATTATGTGCAGCTATTGACAGGAAGTAATGGTTGTTTTCATACCTATTTCAGATGTTATAGAGCATGTAAATACTAGGGTGTATCATGATTTCAGCCTATGAGTTTTATATAATCATGTTTATGGATTAAGTATATTGATTATGAAACTGAAATGCCAGCATTCTACTTTTATTTTCCCTAGTTACTTCATGTTCTTCAACTAGGGTGTATACAAAATACAGTTTTGGGTTAGTTACCTATTGGAAGTGTTCTTGTGTGTGTTCTCCATTGACCTCTATCGTTGTGCTTGAATCAAGCACCAAACTTCATAATGAGGCATAATGGATCCAGAAATACACAGATTGTGCAGAAGTCATTTAGGAATATAAAGGTTGCACATCAGTGGCATCGAGTTGGTTAAAGTATTGCTTGTTGCTAGAAATGAATCTAACTGCTCTGCATATGGCAGTTGTAGTTAATGATATGGAATGCATGTATTTTTTGGTTGTACGGGCTTTAGAAAACTGTGAGGACAGCTCTAAATGCTACACACAACCTAGTGAAGTTTATATTGTAGGAATGGGCCATATCGTGATGGTTGTCTCTCCTACTCCAGCTATTTCAAGATAATCAATCACAGGGCCTCATATGGACAATTAATGGTTCTAGGTGGGCAAAGTTTTCCGTTGGTTATTGGGGATATGCTGGAAGAAGCCACTAGCTGATGTTTAGGCTCTAGATGTAGCTGCAAAGTCTCATGAATGGCGAAAAGTTGGAGTCTCAAGAAGAAAGTTAACTTGTATCTGTGTATGTAACTGCAAATGCACCATTGAGGACTCACTTGTAATGCAAAAGGTTCAAGCTTCCAGGGTATATTGGTCAAAATGGTTATTGCCGGCGCTGAACACACAACTGCAGTTACAAGTGATGGTAAACTCTTTGATTTAGGATCGGATACGTTCAGTTAGAGAATTAATATGGTAGTATATCCATCCAGTTAATACCTAATTAGAAGAAGGCTGAGACATCATTAGTTCTTGCTTACAGAAAGCTCGTAATCCAGTCATGCTCCATGACTGGGACGATTTTTCCATATGATAATGGTGAAATGCTAGAGCATCACTAACTGCAAATAATTTATGGGACTCTAGAATAGATGGTAGATTGAGTTCTTATGCTTTTATAGCATAAGTAGCACTCAAATACAGAGTTCCATTGCTCATGAAGATATTGTATGAGCATATAACACTGCTCCATCAGATTCAGTTCATAAACTTACAAAGAAAGAGCGCAATACAGAACCTTCAAAACAGATCAAAGATAGCAATGAAGTTTTTGGACTTGTTTTGTTTTTGGATGTTAGTACCGCAGGTGGTGCACTCTACCAAAGAGAAAGTACCTTTGGTTGGCAGTGGAAGAGTTGGTCTGAGTTCACCAAATTCCATTCTTGTATAGGTTCCCTGTGATACCTGTGTGGGTAATATTTTTCAAGTCATCGGAGCACAACAGCCTCACAATGTTCCTGACTTAAGGGTCTGCTAAATATTAGTCATACCGGTGGCTGATTTCTGAATATTTTTGACGTGAGCACTGCCCTGGTTCAGTGGGAGCATAAGTTTTACCTATGCTCAGGGGTTCCATGGGTTTATGACAATCATCATAATTTGGATTATTATGAAGGTATGCTCAGCATTAAGCTTCAGGTATGTTCTCCTTTATGGTGCAGATTTGAACTTCATAGTATATTAGTTTGTTGTATCTATGTCGTTCGATTTTCAGTTTTCTGAAAATTGTAATTATATGTAATCTGTACATTTTCATTACTCGACTAAGCGTTACAAAGTGATACTTTGAGAGTGATGAAAGAAATTTAATGAGAACAAGTGATGATTGTAGTAGTCTTGATATAGCTTTTATCGTTTCCATGTGTCGCCAAAGTGATACTTAGGAGCCGATAAAAGTTACATATTTCATTACATAAGGACTATGTAAAATTTCGTTTCGTATGTTTTTCGTATGACGATACCCAAAGGTTAATCATGCTTGAAAGTCTGTAATGGAGCAAGATAATCTATTTATACATAGTACATGATAGGTCTTTTTTGACCCAAAGGTTTAAAAGGTCCGTTGAGTACTATGTATAGGTTGATTAGTCTTGTTTTTGGTTAGGACTTTAGTATATCACAAGTTTACCCAAAGGTGAAGTCGTGGTGTATTGAGTCTGAATTCAGAATTTTATTATCCTAAAGTTTTAATGACAATTGGTAGTTCTGATTTATAGTTATATGAAGTTTCATATGCTAGTGTTGTTAATATCATCTAAACAGAGATAGTTGTTGCTGTTGTAAGCAATTCATACTATCTGAACATAGAATGATGAAGTATAGATAGCTGCAGAATTCCACAGAACAGTGGGAGTATGATATTTTTGTTTCATTATCACTTACATGTGTTCTTGCTATTTATATTATTCTGAAGAAATCTCATAAGGAATTTGAGCTTGGTTGTAGTCTCTCAAATGAGATATTAGCATATCTCAGTTGAGATCATAAAGAATCTTGATGTAGCCTCTTAAGCGAGACATTAACAGATTTAAAGTGAAATCAAAAAGAGTTCATTGTAGTTTCTTAATTGAGACATTAACAGATCTCTTTTGAGATCATTTACCGTAGTCTCTTAGCGTATATATTGGTGTAGATCATTTGTTGTAGTCTCTTAACGGAGACATTAGCAGATCTCAGTTGAGGTCATAAAGAACTTGCGGTAGTCTTTTGACGGAGACATTGGCAGATCTCAGTTAAGATCGAGACATTTACTGTAATCTTTTAATTGAGATATTGGTGTAGATTTCTTCGGAGATCATTTAGAATTTATTTTTACTGTATAATCTCTTAATTGAGACATTGGTGTAAATCTTAAGTTAAGATTATATAAAGAAATCTCATAGCAGAGATATAAACAACTATTTCGAGACTAAAGCTGTCCTTCGAATAAGACCTAAAGAAGTCTCTCGAATGAGGTACAATCTCAGTTGTAATAATAAAGATAAATAAGTCTCTTAAGTGAGACATTGTCAGATCTTTTGAGATCATGGGAAAATCTCTAGCATCAGATATAATGATCTCAGTTATGATTATATGGAAGTCCCTTAATTAAGATGAGCGATCTTTTCAGTGATCTAGAATACTCAATTTTGAAGTATACAAATCTTTGTTGTAAAGATCAGCCGAATCCATAAAGTTTAGCTTAGAATTGTTGTACGTATTAGTTTTATGATTACATAAATGGCGTATGCATCTTTTAAATGGTGTGTAGGTCTTCATAGTCGAATACTAACGTGCTTCTATCTTGAGCTTGTAGTTTTCAGTAAAGAATTTGTTGTTAACCAAAGTGGGAGATGTTAAACTGTATGTTGGTTTAGCAACAAATTAGGCTTAGGTTAGGCTAATCTATGTTTAGTTCTAATCTAAGTTGGATTAAGTATATGCCAGATTAAGGAAATATTAGAGTTAAATCAAGGAATTAAGATTAGCTTAAGGACATCTTAGGTGTCATGTTGACTAAGAATGATTTACCTGGTGAGCTGTCATCCAACTAATGATGGACAGGTTGGATGACACGTAGCTACTTAAGTGATGACTAAGCCCTCTTCTAACCTCTTGTATATATCCAAAATTTTGTGATTTTCCATTGATCAAGCAAGAGGAAATAGAAGCAGAATCTAAGTCATTGAACCCTTAATTACTTGATGATTTATGTTTTCTTCTTCTTATACTTATAGAATTATGTATCATGCTTCTATTCTGCTCTTACTGATGTTAATCAATTCAGAAATTACTATGTGTTGATTGTGCAACTATTAGAGATTATGTGCAGCTATTGATAGGAAGTAATGATTGTTTTCATACATATTTCAGATGTTGTAGAGCATGTAAATACTAGGTTGTATCATGATTTCAGCCTATGAGTTATATATAATCATGTTTATGGATTAAGTATATTGATTATGAAACTGAAATGCCAACACTTCTATGTAGATATTCGTCTTGTTTTTTTGTGCTTATAGGTGCATCCAGAGTTGGGTCTGTGAATAAGTGTCTTTATGGGGGTGGTAAGACATTAAATCTAGTGCATCTTCGTCTAATTCATCATTCGGCGCTAATAAATCAGAGGTTCAGAGCAAGTAAATTATGATGAACTCGAAGAAGACGGTAATGAATTACGTGAAGTTGCAGCTTCCCTTGGTTACATATGTAATCTCTCGCCTCATAGGTAAGTTACACAAGGCCACAAAATATTAACAAAGTATTTCTCTTTTGTACACTGTTATGAAGTTTGTGATAACGTATTCTACTGCATACATGAAGCTATATATGGAAAGAAGCTTCCTGAATCTATACTCGTAGAAACATTTTTGGAAATGTACCTTGACCTACGATGATTGAATAACAACAATGGATCACAAGTATAGTTATGTAGTTAAAGCACCAGCCAGGCATCCAATCTATGAGAATTTCCATTTCAAGGTCAGTTGTTATATTTGAATCTCGAGGAAGCAGTTTTGCCTTTTCTTGTAATTGAACATATTTTAGACACGAGTTCTTATGAGCTTCAAACTTTCTTTAGGCATCTTTTAAAAAGGAGCATTCTATAACTAAAACATCTATTGAAAAAACAATTTTCACCATATTTGAAGCTCCGAAGTGCTAGTACTCAAATATGAATAAGAAAAGGATAGATCTTCCCCTGGCATCCCGGAGTATCACCATTGTTACTTCCATACATGATATAATCTAATCAGAATAAATTCATATTTATGTGATTTCAGGGTTTAAAACACTACTAACAGCTGTTTTATCTAATGGCCAATTTTTTGCTTGTGGAGAACTAATGTACCAGGTATCTACGGAGTGTTATGCTCCAAGCTCTATGCAGATAAATTTTTTGTAGTCTAAATTGTGTTTCCAAAGAATGCAACCACTGCTAGTTTAGATTTGTGGACTAATCTTTTCTTATTCCCTTCTATATTTAAAGTGTCACTGTAGTTATATTGCTTTTGGTCTCGGGTGTGTTGGAATGGATAAGCCCAGGGACGGAGCCAGGACAAATATGTTATGGGGTCTAATAAATTTTTGATCCGACATTTGCAAAAAAAAAAAAAAATTTTTGTCAATATGCATAATTGCACACTTCCGCGACGATAGCACCAAAAATCCTATTATAAATAGGTCAGTTTTGGCGAAGGAATTGTGCACATTGATGTCAGTAGCCAGAAACAAAAACATTGCATGTTGAAATGGATTGAATATCTCATGTTTTATTCACAACGACAATGGTTCCTACACCTAAATTCGCATACCAATGTCGTCTTTAAGTCCATCGATATTTATTTTCTTTTATTATTCTTTGCGAGTTGGATAGAAAAGCTGAAGCAACTATCTTTTGCACCAACAATGCATAAAATTGTGAACAAGCCCAAGTATTTTCCCATTATAATTCAAAACTTGGTGGGTGCAAGTGACCCCACTTGCACCCACTTCCCTCCATCCCTGGATAAGCCAGTAAATTGCTGTTAGAAATGCAACATTGTAAAGTGTCCGAATCTGAAAACGGAACTTTGTTTGAAGCAAAGATTACCAATGGTGGCTCCGGTGGCTCTGTTTGCATATGGTAGGAAGAAACTGTCTATGAAGCAGCGAACAGATTCTAGAGGTAACTTCCGGAAACCTCAGACAACTGTAGGAGCAGAACCTCGCAACAGTTTTATCTTAGCGAAGCTTAAATAAAGGATGGTTGCGAAGGTCATCGCCGAGTGTTAGAGAAGTGATGTAGCGGGTGACGTCATCTTAGTCATAAGGAAAGTGTGAAGATTCTTCGAAGATTGGGATTACCTTGCGAAGAAAACCCTTGTAAGATTGCGAGAACCTCGCAGGTCAGATCCGAAAATGAAGGATGACTTAGCTGTCGTCCACTATGTAATATCCTATATAAAGGACCAAGCAAAAACGAGAGAAGGGAGATCTTTTTGAGAGTGAGAGGAGAATAAATAGGAGAGAGAAGTCCAGAGCTACTTTGATTTCCATGTATTCTCATTACTTTTGTAAGAATCATCAAAAAGATAAATAAAACTTTGTAAATTTATCATGGAATTTGGCTAGAATAGCATTTGAGGGGTGTGGTTGTAGGAAATCCTGCAACCACATATTGGTGCTAGAAACAGGGACTAAAATTTGAAGATTATCTGAAGACAAGATTGATTGAATATATTATGATTTGAAAGAATTTGAAGTATTTGATGAAGAATTTGTGAGGTGTATAACGAGTTATTGAAATCAAAAGAGATAATGAAGCAAGTCAGTAAATTGATTGAGGAAGAGATCATCAAAATCAAAGAACACGGCAAGAAATTGGAATGTAACTTAATTACAAAGACAATGATTAATGAGTTTCTTGAAAATCTCAAAGGAAGAATACATAAACGAGATTTTTAAGGAAAGAAAATTATGACTGAAGAAAAGGCGCCACCATTCAAGGAGTGGGAAAAACAGAAAATTACATTCACAGCAGCAGGAATACCGGGAGAAAATCTAAACCACACAAATTGGTAATTACAAAGAATCGCATGACAAGAAAGGAGAAAGATGGACCAGCGAAATCTATAGAAGAATGGGCGGTGAACAGAACTCTAATAGAAACAGGAAGTTCAGTTGATATAATATTTTACCATGCATTCAAAGGGATGGGGTACAAAGATGAAGAGATGACTTTTTCAACATATCATATCCATGGTTTTGGTAAATTTACAACAATACCTAAAGGAGAAATAGTGGTGCGAATATTATTAGGAGAAATCGAAACACACGTGACATTGTGTGTGGTGGATATGGAGACACCTTAAAACATGCTATTGGGAAGACCATGGATACATGCAATTAAAGCGATAGCATCCACATTACATCAGTGTATCAAATTCACGATGCCTAGCGGAGTAGGTGAAATCAGAGGAGATGACAATGAGGCGAAAATGTGTCATCAGGTGGAAATAGAAAATTATGAAGGACGTGCAAATAAGCAAAAGCTTCGCTATAAAATGGCGAAAGAAGCAAGAAAAGAAGAAGAATTTAGAATCTACATGATAAAACCAAAAGAAGGAAAAGGAATACCAAGCGAAATTACGCAATAAGGAGACAAACCGATAAAAACGATAAAAGAGCAAACACAATAGGAGAGTCAAAGGCGGCCTACACAGCAGCAGAACCAACAAAAGAAGTGAATATTGGAACTAAAAAAGAGCCAAAAATGTTAAAGATCGTAACTAAAATGGATGCAGATGAAGAAGAAAGAACAATCAATCTATTGCGAGGATTTAAAGATATCTTCGCATGGAACATGGACGAAATACCTGGGATAGATCCTTCAGTTGCGTGTCATCATTTGGAAATCAACAAAAATATAAAACCATTCAAACAGAGAATAAGAAAAATAGGAACAACATATCATCCTCAAATAGAAGAAGAGTTGCAGAAGATGTTGGATGCAGGAATTATACGACAAGCAAAATACCCAGAATGGATTGCAAATATGGTAGTGGTACCTAAGAAAAATAATAGGATAAGGATTTGCATAGATTTCATTGACCTAAATAAAGCTTGTCCAAAGGACAGTTTTCCTTTACCAGACATCCTACAATTGGTTGAATCAGCGGCAGGGAATGATAGAATATCTTCTTTAGACGAATATAAGGGTTACAATCAAATTCCTCTTGCTGAAGAAGATCAGGAGCATACCGCATTTTTTGCACCAAGAGGATTATATTGTTACACGAAAATGCCGTTTGGTTTGCGAAATGCTGGAGTGACATATCAGAGAATGGTAGAGAAGGTGTTTGCGAAGTGGATTCATAAGACATTAGAAGTGTACATGGATGACATGTTAGTGAAAAGCAAAGAAGCTAAAGATCATGTGCAAGATTTAAAGGAAATCTTTGAACAGATGCGGCAGTTCAACATCAAAGTAAATCCTGAAAAATATATCTTCGATGTTGCGTCAGGAAATTTTTTAGGATACATTGTGTCAAAAGAAGGAATACAAGTTGATCCGGAGAAGGTGCGAGCAGTTCGCGACATGCCAACACCAGCGACGGTGAAAGATGTACATAAATTAAATGGACTCTTGGCTTCGCTGGGAAGATTCATTTCGCGATCATCAGACAAATGCAAGCATTTCTTCAATATACTTAAGAAGGGAACGAAATTCAAGTGGACAGATGAATGCGAGAAAGCACTACAAGGGTTAAAGGATTACTTGATGAATATATCCATCTTACAAAAAGTAGAGCCAGGGGAAGAATTGCTGATTTATCTTGCGACCACTTCGCATGCTTTAAGTGCCGTTTTGTTGCGAGTAGATGCCGGAGTAGAAAACCCAATTTATTACATTGGCAAGACATTTAATGCAGCAGAGAAGAACTATTCAAAGATTGAAAAACTAATACTGGCAGTAGTTTATGCAGCCTTTAAGCTTCGCATATATTTTCAAGCCCATAGAATAAGGGTATTAACAGAGGTGCCCATTGAATCAGTAATGACAAATTCAAAGAGGTCAGGCAGGATTGAGAGGTGGAATGCTCAAGTGGGGCATTTTAAGATTAAATATGAAATATTATCTTCGCCGAAGTCACAAGTTGTTGCGAATTTTTTAGCAGAATTTCCATTGGAAAATGATGAAGCAGTGGAAGAGATGATGGATATAGAAGAAGAACATGGGAATCCAAGAGACATGTTAACATAGCCTGATAGATGGGAAATATTGGTGGATGGATCATCAAATGGAGAAGGTAAGGGAATTGGAATTGTATAAATTTCACCAGAAGGAACAAAGATGGCTTTTTCTTTTATATTGGAATTCGCATCTACTAATAATGAAACGGAGTATGAAGCAGTGGTGCATGCGTTACGACTCGTAATAGAAATGAAATTAGAAAACGTAAGGATTACTAGCGATTCACAATTAGTCATTTGCCAAATAAAAAGAGAATACACTACAAATGAACCCTCATTGAAGAAGTACAAAAGGCTTGTTGGGGAGTTGTCAGCGAAAATCCCGAAAATAAAATGGAGACATTTATCAAGGAAGGATAATAGGTTAGCGGATTCTTTCGCTTTTATATCAAGCATGATGGTAGATCCGACTGCAAGATACATAAAAATTCAGACGCTTCCTTTGCCGTCAATCAACAAAGAAAAAGAAGAAGAAGTAGATGTGATGATAGTAGAAGGTGTGGAAAATGAAGAGGCAAATAAAATCAAAGATTGGAAAACTGAACTTCATGCATACTTGGAGAGAGGAGAAGTACCAAGGAATAGATTATATGAACATAAATTAAAGAGTCGTGCGACAAATTATGAACTCAGAGACGGGGTATTGTATCGAAGGTCATTTAATAGACCTTCGCTTAGATGATTGACACGAAAAGAAGGAGAGGAAATATTGAAAGCATTACATTATGGAGATGCTGGTAATCATAGTGGAGGAAGATCTTTGGCATACAAAGCGAAAACACAAGGATATTATTGGTTGTACATGCATGAGGATGCAAAAGAAGTATCAAAACGTTGCGAAGAGTGCCAGCGACACGGTAAGAGAATACATGCACCAGGAGCATTTTTATCATCTTCAACAAGTGTGTGGCCTTTTGGAAAATGGGGTCTAGACATTGTGGGACCATTTTTACCAGGATCAGGGAAAAGGAGATACTTGATCGTCGCAACAGATTATTTCACAAAGTGGGCAGAAGTAAAGGCAGTACAACATATACGCGATAAAGACGTTTTCACTTTCATATTGGAAAACATCATTTGTATATTTGGAATTCCGGCACAGCTGGTGTCTGATAATGGAAAACAGTTCGAAGGGTAGAATATAGAAATGTTGCTTAATGCATTTAAGATAAAGTGTGGGAAATCCACACCATTATATCCACAAAGTAACTGACAAGCGGAGGCAACAAATAAGACAATAACATATGCATTGAAGAAGAAGCTGGAGGGGCATAATAAAGCATGGTGTGAACAGGTACCTAATGCATTTTGGGCTTATAACACAACTAGGAGAGAAGCTACGGGAATGTCACCTTTCTGTTTAACATATGGAGTTGAAGCGGTGTTACCAACTGAATTCATTATACCCACTACAAAAACAGAAGCATGGGAGAAAAATATAAGTGCGGATATGATTTTATCAAAGCTTGATGATTTAGAAGAAAAGAGGGAGAAAGCCTTACATCATATGGAGAATTATCAGAAAAGATTAGCTCGAGAATACAATAAGCGAGTCAAGATAAGAGAATTTCAGCCAGGCGATTTGAATCTGTGAGAAATACCGCCGTATCAGCGAGGAAATGATGGAAAATTAGAGAAGAAATGGGATGGACCTTATATCATTAAAGAAATAGTTGGAACAGGGGCATATAGACTGATGGATCCTGAGGGAAGGACACTGGTCATAAGCTTGATAGTCCATGGAATAGATTATATCTAAAGAAATATTATCCATAAAAAGTTTGGCGAAAATCACCAAGAAGTAGAGAAAAAGAAGAAATTTCATAGTTGCGAAATTATATTTACAGAATGAAGAATGCGATGATGTCGCAGATATTATTTTTATCAAAATAAGTACGCGATAATTTCGCATAAAATGAATCAGACAATACAGGTAAAAGATATGCGATAATTTCGCACATTATGAATATTACAAAGAAAATAAAAGAAAATATGACAATACACAAAAAAAGATAGAGGCACCCAACTTTGGCGTACACCCTAGTTCGCGAATAAAATTTCGCAAGAGGCAAATGTTAGTCTTAAAGTGCGTCATTGAAGGGGAGACCTATTACATGGCTCAGGGAAAGGTTATACCGCCCCGGAACCTGGGTCACGGAGACTTGGGGTTTTTAAACCCATCCAGGAGAGGCGCCTTGGATTCTCAGCTTAAGCTTATGACTTAGGTTGGGCGACTAAGGTAAGAAGGTCTCTTCTAAGGAGTGCAGAACTCGATCAAGGTGCCGAGGTACACGGTTGAGCCAAGAGTGCCTGGGGCGTTTGAAGCGTCTCAGTCATTCTTGGCAAGTCTTGGCTATGATGCACTCGGCCCGATGAAAACTCCACTTAGGGTGCGGTCTTGTAACCATGAGCCATATCTCGCAAGGGATAAAGGCGCGAAAACAACTGGTTGTTGTAAAGAAACCGGATGGGAGGATCCAACCTTGTATGGTAGAGGTACGCCTCCTTGAAGGGGCAACCAGGGGGATGATAAGGGCGGCACCCTCCATTAGGGAGCTGATAAGTTCCTAAAGACGCAAATGTCATGAGACTTTTTACTCATGGGAGTATTAAGGCTTGTCATATTTGTGCAACGATCCTGCAGAGGTAAAAATACTAGAGAAAGATAAGACGAGATCAATGGGTCGGTGCACGAAAATGTAAAGACGTCATGCGATTTCGTCGCAAGGCGGCAGTATCATGGGGCTTTACGTTCGCAAGAATATTTAGGCATGTCATATTGTCGCATGAAAAATATCCTGCTGAGGCAAAAATACAAGAAAATGATAAGGCAAAATCAATGGGTCAATACATGAAAATGTAAAGACGTCCTGCGATTTTGTCGCAAATATAAAAAGTGGCAAGATAAGACCTTTACTTAGGAAGGCAAAATAAGACCACATAACAAAATGAAATTTTGGAAAATTCCAAGATATATTTGATAGCGAAATTCGCAAGTAAATAAGAACATGTCTGCGATATTGACGTCCAAATGAACTTATACAAACTAACCATTTAAGTATTGTGCAGGAGACAGATTCAATTTTCGCAAGATAGATAATGAGAGGCAAGTATGGGAATTAATAAAGAAGATGCATTATCTATCTTGCTGATAAGTAGATATTAAAAAGATAAGTGAATTTCAAGATTCATGAAAGTACACTGTTTGGCATAAAAGTAAGGCGAAGATAAAACAACTTAAGTAACTAAAAAAATTTCAGATTTCAACATGTGATTCGCCAAGAGGGTCTGGTGGATGGTCTTCTAAAATCATTTCATCTTCACAAGCCTTTTCTTTTTGTTGGTCCATCCTAGCTTGTTCTCCATCTTGATTATCTTCAGCATTAACTTCCTTGATGGGCTCATTTTCTTCATCTTTTTCAAGAATAACGTCATCATCACTTTTGAAGTCAAAATCACTATCAGGATCACGAGGAACTTCATCAGCATCTATGTAAAGAGGCATAATTTTTATAGGAGGAAGTGATTTATCTAGTAAAATGCTATTCACAAGAACTTCAGCCTTGAGATGAACTTGGCGAAGAAGTGCCTTCTGGTGATTTCTACTTTCGATATCTTTGAAATGTTAAAGGTAGTCAAATCTTCTTTCTGCACGATCACGAGAATGAGCAAGGGCAGTAACAAGTGTAGCATTTTCCTTGTGAATCTTGGATAATTTTGATTCCAAGGAAGATATAGAAGAATAAAGACTTCTCTCAGAATCTGCGAACAATAAAAATACAAAAGAGTGTTATAGCGAAATTCACAAAAGAAGAATATTGGGAAGAAAATTAAGCGTAAAAAGTTGGATAAGGCAGTCAGATTCTTATGACTACCTTCCTTATGAGAAATAAGGTATTGGGATAAAGCCAAACTATTATTCTCCAAGTTGTTCATTGCATCATCAAAATTATCCCCAATTAAACCTTTCAGGCGAGATCGAAATTTCTTATCATTAGCGATAAGTAAAGCATTTTCCTTCGCTAAAGAAGCATAGGAATCTTCTAGCTGAGTATGTTTCTCCTTAAGTTGGTTTGCCTTTACGCTCAAAGCTATTCTACCTTGGATGAGTTTATTCTTTTCGGCAATAGACGATTCAGTTACTTCTTTAAGTTCACTTCTTAACGAGCGAAGAGATCGCTCTTGTTCATCACATATTTTTTGACGTATATTAAGTTGTTGCGAAGATATCGCTACTTTGTTTAGGAGGATTCGCTTCTCTTGAGACAAGGTTCCATTTTCATCTGACAGAGTTTCAATCTTCAAGTTAGCTTTAATTAATGAATAAGAGAGTTGGGATAGCTTGCTACTTGATACTTCTTGTTCTTGGATTAGTTGGGAATTCTCATTAGAAAGGTTGTTAATTTGATCAACAGAGTACGAGTAAAGATTATATATCTAATTGGTTATATTGATTCAACAAAGCTTCATTGTCAGCACGAGATTCTTCAGCAGCATATTGAAAGTCGTATCTCTCCATTATTCGTTTTTGAATTAGAACTTAACGTGCGAACCAGAAAAGTGAATACAAAAGAAGTAAAACTAACAAAGAAGATAAGTTATAAACGAAAAAGATCATACCTTTCAGTTCATAATTTTTTCTGCGAAGATTCTCGCAATCTAGCGAAACATTCTCAAGCTTTTGATTTTTGAGACGAAGATCATCATATTTCAAAGTCATAGCTTGGAGATTCTCCTTTAAAGATTCAATTTCTAAATATTTGCGAAGTTGTTCTTTCAGCATTAAAATATTTACCTAGAGTTTCGCAGATGTTAAGCTTGAGAGGGTCAACAGAAGATCTTAGAGCATCATCAAGAACATCAGACAAGATTCTAAAGGCAATGTCCACTCCTTACAACAACTCCATCTTAACAGGAAGGGTTTCAAATGAAGAAGTAGTGATAATTGAAGGTATGGGAAGTGAATCATCTTTCGCAATTGATATCTTTTTCCTAGGTGAAGAAGAAAAAGGTTCTATAGGCGAGGTTGCGACAAAATAAAACATTGCGGCATTCGCAAGAGGAGAAGAAGGGTTAACTGAGAGGACGACATTTGTAATGATATCCTCATAGGAAGGAGCAGTAAGTAATAAAGATTCAGCTGGCGAAGCCGTAGGAGAAGAAGATAAGGGTTTGAAATCAGGAAATGAAACGAAAGAAATAACAGTCTTTAGTTTCCGAGATTTCTTGTAGGGTTTGTTAACAGCTTCATCATCCTGCGAATATCAACTCAAATAAGAAACAGATGCAACAATATTGTTATTAAAGAAGAGATGTTTCTTATTACCGTGGAATTCATAGACTTTCTTTTGACCACAACAGTTTTTGGTTGCGAATGTCTGGAAACCTTAGGATTTGGGACTGTGAATTTGGTAGAAGAGGTGCTTTTGCTGAAACAGAGTCAGTATGGGAGTTAGACAAGATAATAAAATTAGTTAAAAAAGTCATTAAAGTAAGATCACTCCCAAGAAAATCAAGAAGAAAAGCAAAACTAAGCTGGGGTGACTCCATGAAAACAAAGAGTTCTTGTAAGAACTAAAGATGAAGAAAATTGCAGAGAATGAAGATTTTCAGAGAGCTCGGAGACGAGGAAGGTGAAGTAAAGGAAGAAAATAACATTCCCATTAATCTTCTCCTTAAATAGGCAAAAAGGATGACCGGTTGAAATTGAATATGCCGGTAAAAAAGGGGGAACAGTAAACACGTGTAGACGGTTACGCTAAATTCATGGACGATTGTCAGTTGAAAAAGATAGGGAAAAATGAGCGGTTGTGGCATTTAGAGATAGAAATTCTCATATCATTCTCTTCTTCGCAAAGAAGACATGAGAAGAGGCAAGATGTATGAGTAGAATCTCGCAATGCTTATATCTTAGCGAAGCTTTAAATAAAGGATGGTTGCAAGGTCATCGCAGAGTGTTAGAGAAGTGATGTAGCGGGTGACGCGCCTTAGTCATAAGGAAAGTGTGAAGATTCTGCGAAGATTGGGATTACCTTGCTAAAAAACCCTTATAAGCTTGCGAGAACCTCGCAGTCGATCCGAAAATAAAGGCCGGGCTTAGTCGTCATTCACTATGTAATATCCTATATAAAGGACCAAGCAAAGACGAGAGAAGGTAGATCTTTTTGAGAGTGAGAGGAGAACAAATAGGAGAGAGAAAGTCCAGAGCTACTTTGATTTCCTTGTATTCTCATTACTTTTGTAAGAATCATTAAAAAGATAAATAAAACTTTGTAAATTTATCATGGAATTTGGCTAGAATAGCATATAATCTTTGAGGGGTGTGGTTGTAGGAAATCCTGCAACCACAACAACAAAATACTGAACTGACTGAAAGTCCTTCGGTAGGAATAGTAAGTTCGCGAATGATTCGCGAATCATTCGCGAACTTTTCCGTATCACGAATTTTATCGTTTTATTCGCTAAAAGTGACGCTTGCAACTCCGAACCCAAGTCGCGTATTATGTGGCATTCCCGGATTATTCGCGAATCGTTCACGAATTTTACGTATCCCGAATCCCGAATGATACGCCCGCTTAATTCGCCATAAATTCTTTAGCTTTTACGTTTTTAAAGGCCCCACTTTTTGGGGTTTACTGCCTCCCCGGCATACACGACCCAATATTAGACGTTGTTGTAATTTTTATGAAATAAAAATGACTGAAAAAATTTGAAGGTGAAGGTGAGAGAGATCTCAAACTCACTGACCAAGCATCTAAACCACTATACCACGTCATCTTGGATGACTAATGTTGTATATATTATTAATATCATCATATTAATTTTATTTTTTCTTTAAATAACTCACACGTATGCATAAAAATTGGTCTATGACCTTATAAATATAAATTATTTAGTATATATAGATACCGAATTTTCAGAGACGAACTCACATTTATAAATTGAATTATACACGTATGTATGCCGTTCCGAATTACTAACGAATCACGTCCCGTTGACCGAATCTTGGACCGAATCCAGTTTTACAAAACCGTATAATACTACTCGTGACGCTTGTCGCCCGCACGCTTTCCGAATTCGATTGCTAACTAGGGGTAGGATTCATTGTGCTTAGAACATGGGATGCAAGCAATGTGGACCAACATAGCAACACCTTAAAAAATTTCAACAGTTTCTCGATTTCAAGGCAACTTGTTTTAGATAGTAAAAATAGGTACGTAATCTTTGCTTTTGTTTTTTGTTTAACCTAGTTTAAAAGAAGTCATTCAACATTGCAAAATCTAATGCTCACCTGACTTGTCCATCAAAATTGCTTTTCTTCTATCGCGTTCATGTATGTCGCGCTTTTCTATGACTAATATATAATATCCAAGGTCCATTTCATTCCTAGTAGACATATTCCATCAGCACAGAGCCCATATAAATGTTTGCAGATTCTGCAAAAGTACAAAGCTGCCAGAGGATCCATGGCATTTGTTTTCAAAGGTTCTTCTCCAGGTGCCAGAGAGTGTAGATATCTGATAATTCATCGCCACTTTGTGTTCTTTTGACCCTCTTTTTCTGACAGTAAGAGGCACTTGAAAGCTTGTTTCAGATGTAATATTCTTTCTTAGTCATTATGATTCTTTTATTTTATCTTTTTTTTTTTACTCGGCAAAGATAATTTTATAAGGAAAAACACACAAAGCCGTGTGTAAGCAATTACAACTAAATAAAAGCATATAGCCCAAAGCAAAAAAAAGACTAAAACTAAAGAACAAAGGCAGTACAGGGAATCTGATAATATTCTTTCTGGAAGAGGTTCAGATGCGCACGGCATTGAGCAAGGTGTAATATGAAGAATAAGACAAGGTGTAATAGAAAAAGAGTATAACTGTGGCGCGCTTGGCTGCTGGCTCTTGCGTATGAAATGAAGAAGCTTCACCTTCAGCGGTGATCATGCCATGTGCATGCATATACATTATTCTGAGAGTAATCCTACCCAAGCCAATCTGGTCTAACTTGCAGATGTCTTCTAACCAGTAATTCCTAGTATTTATATATTCACGATGAAGGTATGGCCAACTTAAATAGAACAAGCAAAATTGATTAAATTAATTTAATTGTAACCTCGTAATTAGATAAGGATTGTGGTATTAAGCAACTCCCTCCATACTCAAGTTCTTTCACACCAAATTTGTGTATCCCTTACGCACTAAGTCAGCGGCTGATATAGTTGACTTTCGTAGACAAACCTGTTTAAGTTGCATAGCTCAATTGTGAGCCTATGACAAGCAAAGGAAAACTCAAAACTGTATTTTTCATCTGTAACTCTCTATTCTCTGGTTCCGTTATTAGAGCATGGCTTTCTCGGCTCTTGAGTTCACTGTTCGAAGAAAAGAACCTGAACTGATAGTTCCAGCTAAACCCACTCCTTATGAAAAGGTCTTCGCTTTCATACACCTACTATTCATTTTTATCGAAATAAGAGGGATACTTCTATGGCTGGTTCTTGCACGGGAGACGACATAGTGGATGTCATTAACAAGGCATTAGCAAATACACTTGTTTTTTACTACCCATTTGCAGGTAGGCTTAGAGAAGCTCCTGGAGAAAAGCTACTTGTAGAATGCACTGGTCAAGGTGTGTTGTTTGTCGAGGCTGATGCTGATTTTAGTCTCAGTCAATTGGGTGGTGATTTCTTAAAACCTCCATTCCCTAATTTGGAACAGCTTGTTTATGCCCCAGCTGAAGCTGAAGATATCCTCCACTGCCCTTTGTTATTCATACAGGTAATATGGTTGACAACTTGACATTGATATAGGTTGATGGTAAAATAAATTTGTAGTGTAACACCTGACAATCATGAATACAGGTGACTAGGCTTCTGTGCGGCGGGTTCATCATTGGTTTTAGCAATAACCATACTATTTGTGATGCGCAAGGTTTACACCAATTCAAGACGGCTCTAGCTGAAATTGCTCGAGGGGAACCCTATCCATCTATTCTTCCGGTGTGGGAAAGAGAATTACTCAATGCTCGAGACCCACCACAAGTTACATTTCCACATCGAGAGTATGATGTTATAGCAAATTATAAAGAAAAATTTACATCCCTTGATGACATGGTTCAACGCTCTTTCTTTTTTGGCCCCAAGGAATTGACAGTTCTAAGACAACGTGTACCTCCTCACCAGCAAGCATGCACCACCTTTGAGTTCATCACAGGTTGGTTATGGAGATGTCGTACAGTTGCGATGGGATATGATCCTAAGGAAGAAGTACGTGTGGCAATTGCTGTCAATACACGTGGGAAATTTCGAACACCATTGCCAACAGGATTTTATGGCAACGCAGTTGCATATCCTGTTGCGACATCAACAACAGAGAAGTTGATCCAAAATCCCTTGGGTTACGCACTGGAGTTGGTGAAGAAAGCAAAGGATGAAGTGAATGAAGAGTACATAAGATCGACAGCGGATCTAATATCAATAAAAGGGCGGCCTATCATTTCTACCGTGCGGACCTATTTTGTGTCAGATTTGAGACGTGTGGAATGCTGATGAGGTTGATTTTGGGTGCGGAGAAGTAGTGTACGGTGGGCAAGCAATAGGTAACAAACCAACTTCAAATCATTGGATGTCAAGTTATTATATGTTCCACAAGAACAACAAAGGAGAGAAAGGTTGTCTATCATCAGTTTGTTTGCCGAGTCTTGCCATGAAGAAGTTTGTTGTCGAGGTTGAGAGCATGATGAAATAAAAAACCAACTGTTCAAGCCATTCAGCCTGAGATTTCCAAGTTGCCATCGCCATTGTTTAGTAGGAAATCTGCCTTGTATCCGGAATAAACCAACACAAGAATCACCTTGGTTAATCATGTAATCCCATATTTGAATCTGAAAATGAAAATAAATTAACCTAAATTAATTCTCAATGAGCTGTTTGAAAATGAAAATAAATTACTTTTACTGTTGTTTATTACCGAACTGGCCCTATGTTTAGGAATAGCAACCGGTGGAGTTTTAAGTCATCCGATAAAAGTTTCCATATCTAGGTACTTCTATTTCTAAGTAAAGCGTGTACCCCAAGCAAATTACGCTATATATAAGATATAAACACCCAGACTTGGTATCCTTAAGATTTCTTACGCACTGCTGCAATTTTGCAGTCACAAATCTTAATTTGCAGTTAAAAGATTGCTTCACCTCTCTAACAAAAGGTACGACTTACTTTATTTCTTGTATGCCATAGGGATGGGATAGTTTCGTGAGCTTACCGAATTTGTGTCTGCGTAGAGTAAATTTTCTTCTCTGATTGTGTATTTGCTTTTTGGAGATTTTGTTGATCGTATTATTCAGCTGAACATGTAATGCTTGTAGAGGAGTCATATTCTGCCAAGAAGAAGTTTAACGAACAAGCCTATATACGGTTCCTTTATGTTATCTTCTTCGTTACGTATTCTTCTTGGTCAGCAAATATCCCTCTAGGAGCGCTACAATTTCAACTAAATAATCCGATCAACATAATCTCCCATAAACAAGTATCACGACAGTGTTCGAAAAACTCTACGGGATCGGATATCTATGACCATGCATATCACCGGGAAGTATAGCTTTAGACCATGATTTTGGAAATGTTTGTGCCTGACAATCATGCAGCTGGAAGAAATCAAAGCAACGGAGCAAGGAAGAATTCTTCCAATGAATTGTTTTGGTAACTTTGATTTTTAGAATTTGTTTGCGGAATTTGTTTGCGCAAGTTCTTACTTCTTAGATCTTACTATCGCGAAACGGCGAAACCTATCCTCATAAAGCCCAGTTGGAAATAGTGTTGGGACTACTCAAAAAAAGGTGGGGACTACTTTGTGATGCAAATGTCCACCCTACATTATAAGGGGTGTGCTAAAAATTAGGGAAGACTAATCTGCTCATATTCTAATTAAGGTTATAACTAACCCTAATAATCCACTAATCTAACCCACTAATTAAAACCTAAATTAAAACTTAAAATCAGTTTCAAAACAAATTATTTTCTTTTCTTCTTCATCTTCTTCTTCTTCTCCTCTTTTCTCTTCTTCGTCAACATCGACATTAATCGTCGATTAATCAATCTTCATAAGCAATGCGTGCCAAGCAAACACCCAGACTTCCAGGATTGTGTCCGGGACTCCCACATATAGTGAATCTCCCAAAAGAATTGTTAATTCAAAAACAACTTGAAGCACCGTTCAGAGGCAAAATCAATCATCCAACAACAACCAAGAAGTCCGATTCAAGTGAAATGCAAATCCGCGGGTAATTTCCTTCATACCCATTCTTTTCAATTCGTTATTTGTTGAAGAAATCGATTAGAAATCATCAAAACCCATTGAAAATGGTAGTTACAGTAGATATTTCGGCTAGGAGAATTTTTGTGTAACCCTAGAATTGCTAATCTAACTTCCAAAAATAAAAACAGTTCGGTGTGCTCGCAAAAAAATAGACTAATATCTCAGTGACCGAACTAGATAGTTCGTCTCTTTCATAAAAAAATCTCTCGTAACTGAACTCAATTTTTCCTTTGAAAGAATGAGTTCGGTTTTGTCGATAATTTCTCTTGCTAACCGAACTTTTGAAATATTTAGTTCGGTGTGATCGCAAAAAAACCTCTCGTAACCGAACTAAATTTTTCAAAAGTTAAGAATGATTTCGGTTTTGTCGATAATTTTTATGGCTAACCGAACTTTTGAAATATGTAGTTCGGTTACCTCACAATTTTTTTTTTGTAACTGAACTATAGTCTGTTAACTTCAAGTGTTGTGTTCTTTAGTTTGGTTTTTGTTCATTAGGAACAAAGGAAAAAGATTGAGACTACAACTAGATGAGGATTTGAAAACTCCTACCCCTCGTGGAGCAAAACATTTAGATTTCCGAAAACGTGGTGCCACAAATGCTAAACATGGAGGGGGCTCGTTACCGGAAGTCAACCAAGAGAATGTTCATGATATAATCCAAGATGTCAATGAAGAGGTGATGGAGAATACAACTGATAATGTTATTGAAGAAGAGAATGATGATGAAGAAGAGAAAGGAAATGAAGACCAAGGAAATGAAGAGGTTGAACAACAAAGAGAAGACATTGAAAATGTAGAGGAAGAAGAACTAGGACCCGGCAAATAAGGAGAAGGACAAGAGGAGGAAGAGGATGGAGAGGAGGGAAACGATGAAGATAAGGAAAAGGATGGAGAGGAGGGAGACGATGAAGAGGAGGAAGAGGAGGAAGAAGAGGATGAAGAGAATGATGATGAAGAAGAGCAAGAAATTGTTCATGTTACAGTGAAAAAGAATTCGAAGCCGCCTAGCAAAAGATACTCACACATTCCCCACAAAGATTTGTGTTTGCCACCAGTGGACCTAACATGGTACTCCAAATGATGGAGGGGCAACATTGTTTGGCTACAAACACTCAAGGGCTGCGAAGATCTATGCGACAATGGTATTCTTTAAGTTCATTATTAACTAACAATCGACTAATTTTTTTGGGACATGTGTAGTCAAGTATTAATAGTGTTATTTTCTTTTCGTAGGATCATAATGATGCAGTGCGTCTTATTAAACGTCAAAAGGCGTCCACATGGGATCTTTCTTTGGAGTGTGACGAGTTTGAAGCGAAGTTTAAAGAATGTGTGTTATGGAGAGCTATTGAGAATGCACATGTGCATTTTGACGTTGTTGTCGTATCCGCATATCTCGAGAGGTATTATCCCGAGACATATACTATGCATCTTCCATTTGGTGAGATGGGAATTACACCCGATGATTTCCATTCAATCACCATCTTACCATTGGAAGGTAAATGTCTTCGAGAAGTATACAACCCCTCGATGGGTTATGAAGCTCTGGAAGTATTGGCTCAAAAATGTCTAGGATGGGATGCAAGAAAGTCTCAATGTGAGTTTAGACGTTCTGTGAAGTCCCCTAAACGTGGATATGAGTATAATCTAAGAGAGGCAGATGGATCATTGAAGAAGAAGGTGAAGAAATTCAAGTTGTTAAAGTTGAAGGCAGCATTTGGAGGGAAAAAAAAGAAGGTGGAGAAAGGAAAGTTGGTGATAGACAGGGAGACCCTTTGGCGCCATGTCACTGCTTATTGGTTATATCAGTTAGGAGCTATTATTTTCCCCGGTACTTATGGAAATAAGGTGGATGCACAGTATCTACAGCTTTTGGAGAATCTCGATGAGATGAACAATTACTCTTGGGCCACTGGGGTACTTGCTTTTGTTCTATAAGAGATGAACAAAGGGTCGAGGATTAAGTGTAATCAAATTGGAGGTTACTTAACTCTTGTGCAGGTGATCTTCTACATTGTTAATTAGCAATTTATTCACTTATAATTCCTGCTTCCAATTCAATTAGTATTGTATGTGGTTAATATTTCCTTATTTTTGCATAGGTTTGGATTTACGACCACTTCCCTTCATTGGGATTGGCTTCTGAAAAGAAAAATTATCCATATGACCAACCCACATCAGGGAAATGGGTGTTTTGTCCGCACAAAAGAAGTCTAAAGAAGAGCAGTTGACTTCGTTGAGGGAGAAATTGGATAATCTTACGGTGGATAAGGTGGTATTTCACCCATACGCTGTACCCGATGATGTCTCTGTAGATGAAGATGATCTGAATGGTTACTCTATCTACACCGATTACTATGGACCCATTTGGTATCATAACGGATACGCAATATATAATCCAAGGAGAATACTAAGACAACTTTCTTGCGTCCAAATGGATCCCGACGTGGAGGAGGAAAATTTTACTTTGCTGGTTAATGGAACAAAGAACGCCGAGAAATATTTTGAGCCAAAACATGAACCAACTCCTATGGTGGCACATTGGAATGCATTTGGTGACTACTACTTACCTAGAGGTGACCTTGTATCTGTTGAAGGAGATATGTCTGCATGTGATGATGATTATATGGAGTTCTATGAAGAAATTAGTCATCCTTTTGTGATAAATAAAGAACAACAAGCTAAGACTGATATGGCGAAGGCAAAGGCAAAGCAGAGGGAGGCTAAGAGAGCTCTTAAGGAGATGCCTATTTTTAGAGAAGAAGCTAAAAGGTTATGGGATAATGTGGTAAGAAAATTTCTTTCTCTTATACTTTTCGGTTGTTTAAAATTGGAAAATATATTTACTTGTGATTAAAATTGGAATTAGGTGGCGATGGGTACGAAATTGTTGAAGAAATGGATGGCTAAAATCAAAAGTGGAGAGCCGATGTTGACTAAGGAACAAACCGACTACTACAAGGAGTGGGAGGGTCTTATAACTAAAAGAATGGTGAAGCCAAGTAGGTCTAAGCAACTGAAGAGGGGTCGACAAAAAGGTGAAGGTTCAAGTCGCGTTGTAGACGAAACCAGTGGAGGAGATGAAACCCCCAAGTGATGAGGAAGTTCGTCCTAAAACTTGTGGAAAACAAGGAGGTGGTAAGAGGGGTCGACAAGTAGAAGGTTCAAGTCGCGTTGTGGAGGAACCCGGTCAAGGAGATGAAACCCCAAGTGATGAGGAAGTTCGTCCTAAAACTCGTGGTAAACAAGGAGGTGGTAAGAGGGGTCGACAAAAAGGAGAAGGTTCAAGTCGCGTTGTGGAGGAAACCGGTCGAGGAGATGATACCACAAGTGATGAGGAAGTTCGTCCCAAAACTCGTGGTAAACAAGGGGGGTGGAAAAATGGGTCGTAAAAGTGGTCGTTAGTGATTTCGTATGATTTTAGTTTCAAAAAACATCTTAGTTATGGATTTCGTATGGTTTAATTTGGTATGTTTATGTTTTTTAAACAATTACTTAAGGATTTCTTAGTTTGGTATGTATAACACTTTTATATTTGTTTTAGAACCTTGTTTGTGTTTTCAATTTTTATTGGGTTTTTGTTTTCAATGTTATAAGACTGAAATTTCCTGGTCACCGAAGTCATGGTTCGGTAACCTGTAAAATTCTACCATGTAACCGAAGTCATTGTTCGGTTACCTCGTAACATTTTCACTGGTTACCGAACTACTCTGTAGGCTGAAACAGTTAGCCTTCATCCATAAGATAAGTTCGGTTAGCAAAACATAATATGTTATTGGCTTCATATTTTTTTTTCTTGGGTGGACAAATTATTGGCTTGCACCTATTCATCAAATTACACCATATATGGAACGTACAAAGCATATTATGTACTAGTGGGAACACTTCCTCTATTGCATTCATCAATGCGACATCATTATCGGGCACTATAACCCCGAGAATATCATCACCTCGGAATATTGCCTTAACTTGTTTTAGTGCCCAAATGTAAATAAACGGTGACTTCGTCGAAGTAAGCCCAACAATATTCAACAATGGCATCTCGTACTTGTTCGTCTTATAAGTGCAATCCATTTTTAGAACTTCATGAAAGCATTGAGCCAATTGAACACTCGTCGGATGCGCAATAAAGAGTTGTGTTATCTCTCCTTCTGAATCCACGTCCTTTTGAAGCACATAGTTTTTCTCTTGGGCCAAAAAAAACAATTGTTGCATTACTTGTCTATCTCTCCATTCCTTCCTTCTAATTGTCTCAATTGCATTGTAAATTGTTGACAAAGATGAGTGGTTATCCTTGTTATCCTCCTTTAGTATTTGGAGCATTTGAACCGGTGAAATACCCATTGTCCTCATTTTAGCTACCTTGTCCATCTCTTTAGGAGTTAGCTTTGCCGCCATGAAATGTCCTTCATGATGCTCCGGACGAGGATGATTATGACAACCTTGCATAACCCTATAGAGAACCCATCCACCCAAATCTTCGTTCAAATTAAATGCAAGCTTGAATGGGCAATGAATCTTCTTTGAGAAAGTTTTGTTCTTCCTATTTGTCTTTCCTTTATAAAAATAACCCTTCCTCTTGTGGCTTTTATCGGGATCACCGCTTCTCTCACAACCCATTTCAAAGCGAGTTTTTCTTTCTCTCCCATTCAATACTAATACGCACATGTCTTTTTGTGCATGTTATCTAGCCCAACTCTTTGCATCTTCCGGATTTTTGAATACCAAGTCATTCATATAGTGATGGGATGTGTCATCGTACAAAATACCAACCGAGGAAGGTTGGTTTTCCATTGATTCTATTATATCACATGGAACCTACAAGTAATAGCACAACGTCAATACCATAAAAAAAATTCTTACAAGTTCGGTAATGTAAATTTTTTATCGACCCTCTACCAACACACAAGTTCGGTTATGTAGTTTCCAGAAATAAATTGGGGCCTTACTGAACTCGATCTTTAGATTTTCTATGTATAAGTTCGGCAATAAAACTGAAAAACTCGACTAAACCGAACTCGAAGGTTCGGTTAGAAATGTTGTATTTATATTTTCTGCGACATTACCGAACATAAAGTTCGTAACAAAAGTGCTTGATATCGACTCAACCGAACAATGCATCAAACTCTATAAAAATAGTTCGGTTACATGTTCTGGAAAAACATAACCGAACTCTAAAAAAACACCATTAACATGTAGTTCGGTTACCTGCGTCTGCTAAATTTAGTAACCGAACTACACATTAAGAACGGTTAGGTTACCTCGCAAGCTAAATTTGGTAACCGAACTAGGTTGACCTAACCGAATTTTTTCCAGAAATTTTGAGTTTGGCCAAATTTTTGCACAATTCAAGCTACATTAACTAAATATGAGGCTGTTGATGATGGTTTTTAGCTTAGGGTTAAAATCATAAAATACTAAACCCTAGCAGACAGTGATGTCACAACATTTAAAGTAAAAAGCATTTACTAGGCACATTTACTGAAACCTTTAATGTGTCCCTAAATAATTACCAGCGTATCTTTTCAAATTAGGGTTACGACAAGCCAAACCCTAATTCCCACGAGTGCCAATGGCAAATCATGCCAGCCATACCGACCGCGCCAAAGCATGCAACCCATGCTAGCCGCACCTCTGTGCCAATGGAAAATCATGCCAGCCACACCGACCGCGCCAAAGCATGCCAACCATGCTAGACGCACCTCTGTGCCAATGACAAATCATGCCAGCCACACCGACCGCGCCAAAGCATGCCAACCATGCTAGCCGCATCTCTGTGCCAATGGCAAATCATGCCAGCCACACCGACCGCCCAAAAGCATGCCAACCATGCTAGTCGCACCTCTGTGCCAATGGCAAATCATGCAAGCCACACCGACCGCGCCAAAGCATTCCAACCATGCTAGCCGCACCTCTGTGCCAATGGAAAATCATGCCAGCCACACCGACCAGCGCCAAAGCATGCCAGCCATGCTAGCCGCACCTCCGTGCAATTGGCAAATCATGCCAGCCACACCGACCGCGCCAAATCATGCTAGCCATGCTAGCCGCACCTCCGTGCCAATGGCAAATCATGCCAGCCACACCTACTGCGCCATGCCAAACGCACCTCGCCATGGCCCCATGCCGCGCCACCATACCGGCCTTCACTACGCATGCGTGCAACAATCAACGGTTTCCCTTCAATCCCAGGAGTAAATCCTGGCCGTCTAAGGTTACCAAACGACCTTTTCCCCGAAACCCTAGCCTGGTCACGCACCTAGCCCAAGCTAGTCACGCCATGCGCCTATGGAAAACCCTTGGCCCCACATGCCAAGCCAAAACCGCGCCTAGCCCAAGCTAGCCACGCCATGCGCCTATGGCAAACCCTTAGCCCCACATGCCAAGCCAAAACCGCACCTAGCCCAAGCTAGTCACGCCATGCGCCTAGGGCAAACCCTTGGCCGCACATGCCAAGCCAAACCAAACCTAGCCAATCTATCCGCGCCATGACAAACACACTTTGCCTTGGCCCTAGCCATGCTAGTCACATCATGCCAAGCCAAACGCCCTTGCCTTGGCCCTAGTCACGCCATACGCCCATGGCAAACCCTTGGCCCTACATGCCAAGCCAAACCAAACCTATCCAAAGCTATCCACGCCCAAGGAAAACCCTTAGCCCCACATGCCAAGCCAAAACCGCACCTACCCAAAGCTAGCCACGTCTATGGCAAACCCTTGGCCCCACATGTCAAGCCAAACCAAACCTAGCCAAGCTAGATACGCCATGCCAAACGCACTCTGCCTTGGCCCTAGCCATGCTAGTCACATCATGCCAAGCCAAATGCCCTTTCCTTGGCCCTAGTCATGCCATACGCCCATGGAAAACCCTTGTCCCTACATGCCAAGCCAAACCAAACCTAGCCAAAGCTAGCCACGCCCAAGGCAAACCCTTGGCCCCACATGCCAAGCCAAGACCGCACCTAGCCAAAGCTAGCCACGCCCAAGGAGAACCCTTGGCCCCACATGCCAAGCCAAACCAAACCTAGCCAAGCTAGCCGCGCCATGCCAAACGCACTTTGCCTTGGCCCTAGCCATGCTAGTCACACCATGCAAAGCCAAACGCCCTTGCCTTGGCCCTAGGCACGCCATACGCCCATGGCAAACCCTTGGCCCCACATGCCAAGCCAAAATCGCACCTAGCCAAGGCTAGCCACGCCCAAGGCGATCCCTTGGCCCCACATGCCAAGCCTAACCACACCCTAGCCGCGCCAACCTGTTGGACTTCCCTGCGCGGCCACCAAAACGAAGGCGTGCAACAATCAACGGTTGCCCTTCAATCCCAGGAGCAAATCCTTGACATCCAAGGTTACCAGACGACACATGGTAACCTTTGGCCCGAAAACCTAAGTTTGGCCACGCCAAGCCTTGCCATGCCAAAGGCATGACTAGCCGCGCCACCACGTTGGCCCTCACTACGCGGCTACCAAAACGAAGGCGTGCAACAATCAACGGTTGCCTTTCAATCCCAGGAGCAAATCTTAGCCATCCAAGGATACCAGACGACACATGGTAACCTTTGGCCCGAAAACCTAAGTTTGGCCACGCCAAACCTTGCCATGCCAACGGCATACCAACCTATCCGCGCCACCACCTTGGCCCTCACTACGCGGCTACCAAAACGAAGGCGTGCAACGATCAACGGTTGCCCCTCCTCTCAAGATGCAAAATCTGGACCGTCGAAGGTCACCAGGTTGGCAAGTTTCCCGAGCTTGACTTGCCAAGCCACAACAACGTGCTACATATTTTCCAAAACATTCGATACATCAACACAAACTGGGGATCCTCTTTGGGTATTGGTTTGGCGGTTTACAGCGTGCGGCGTACACTACGCCCGTCATAAGGAAGTGTCATAAGGGTGAGGCGGTTAGTAAATACGGGAAGTTATGTGTGAAACGTTCATGGGACATAAAGCACATGCGTTAACAACTTTATGGGACATCAATCCCATAACGTTAGCAGTTTCATGAAAACCAGTTTCATGCGTTAACCACTTTATGGAACATCAATTCCATGCATACGGTTATCACCTCCTCCCACTTACTTCCCCACTCCTTAATGAGACCAGGGTACGTTTTTACTCCAACTTGTATAAATAGGTCTTACCTATTTCCATTGGACAACAAGTTCATACGGGAGATACAACACTCAGAAATACTTACTTGCTAGCTCACCTTGTTAGCTCTCTCACTTTTCTGATAACAAGTGGTAGTAACCCAACTACTCTTCCAGAATCGACTATTCTAGTCTCACCACTTTCCTTGCTTCCCTCCCCAAAACCAACCCATTCTCCTCCACTTTGTAACCGAAGCAAGTCTGGAACGGCCATTTCTTGGTTTAGGCCGGACTTGTATCTTGATCTCTCGAATCTAAAGTACTCCCTTGCAGTACATTGTTTAGGGCTTAAATTATTTCTCACCTGCACACCCGCAATTACCGAAATCAGCAGAAACTATTTTCACCTACAAACAATTGGCGACCACAGTGGGAGATCGGTCTATCGGTCCCAATATGTCTCTGAATATGTTTCTCTAAACAAGGAAGGATGATTGGTCTTTGGACTGAATCCGTGTCCTCGGATCCCACTCAGGAAAATGGCAACGTTTTAACACCCAACAACACGACCAACGAAGGAGTTCCAAGGCTGATTGACCTAGTACGGGTCCAGGGGATTCACACCAAAAACATGGGTCTGATGAGAGATGTAATCAACGCCATACTGGATTTCCTCATCGACCGACGGCAGAGATAAGCGGTTTGCACAGCGGAAATCTCGTGAGCCGGGATCGACGTCCCTGGATGATCACTCTCAAGCCAACAACTTCACTACCAATCGAGACCCGTAAGCCAAGAAGCGGCCTCGCTAGTGGAAAACTTATGTGAACTATTATATCTTTCAAGGGATCAACGGATGGAGACGTTCACCTCCCTCAATCGGATAACATTAAGCGTGCCCTTGGTTCCTACACGCTCGGAAACAGCAAAAACGCATGATTCGTCTGTTAATAATATCACGTTCACCGACGACGACATGATGGCAGAGGAAGGCCATAACCGCGCCCTACACGTCACAGCTCGAATCAAAAATGTGGAATTCAAAAGGGCCCTCGTCGACACAGGAGCGTCCTCCAATGTTGTCACCCTTAGGACGCTCAGGACGGCCAAAGTACGACCAATCAAGGTTACGCGACAACCTACTACCATGACCGATTTAGAGGGTAACCAAACCAATACATATGGGCATGTCAATTTGAATCTATCGGTAGGACCTGTCCGGTCAAAAGTAAGATTCGAGGTAATTGAAAATGATCCAGACTACCACATGATACTGGGGAGACCATGGCTCCACGACAACAGGATCATTCCTTCGACGTATCACCAGTGCTTGAAAACCACGCTAAACGGAGAAGTCATTCGCATCGCAGCGTCATCATCTCCATATGCGCCAATCTGTGGCATGGAAACTTTTGAGCCAAGACAGGGGCCGCAAGTCACAACCAACAAGGCTTACCACACCCCACTGCCGAAATGGACGACCATTGAAGAAAGCGATTGTAACACCCCGTGTTTTTAGCATGGCGCATGCTAAAGGATGCGCCATTTGCTTGTGATGAAGCTTCATCCAAAGCTTCCTTTGCATGGTGAGATGCATTTGGCCCTGGGCCATATATGGTGCCAAGTAAGGCACATCGCATATGCATATTGGCTAAGGCCAATATGGCATTGGTTGGAAGCTACATTGGCCAAGAGCCAATATTACATCAAATGATGCATTAGGTCACTTGGGTAGATGACCTTGGAAGTGGACGACCAACATGGCCGGATCATCGGTTGGCGATGGACGCCAACATGGCGGACATCGAGTTGGAAGAATACGGCCAACATGGCCGGACATCGGGTTGGCAGAGGACGGCCAACATGGCCGGACATCGGGTTAGCAGAGACGGCCAACATGGCCGGACATCGGGTTAAATGGACGGCCAACATGGCCGGACATCGGGTTGGCGTAGAGTACGGCCAACATGGCCGGATATCGGGAAAATACATGGCAACGGCCATGAATAGTAAACGGGAGTTGATGAAATATTTTGGTCCCCAAATTGAGTTCTAAAAATGTCAAATTAACATATATAGGGAAGGGTAGTTAGTTGAAGGTGCATATGCGGACTATGTACCAAGTAAGCTTCATAGCTTAGCGGGAAGAGTATAAATGATGCCTAAGGCTCATTTGTAGTTGCGTAGCCTCGCGAAGAGGGCATTTGATGCTTAGGCATCGTTATGCCATATTACGGACCAAACATGCATCACTTGGATGTATTTCGACGGAACGGCCTATACGGACTAGGCCATTTCCATTATTGCTTAGCCACGGACATGCAAACGAGTTGGCTTAAGTTGCTTGTCCCTTCAGGATGAACTACGGTGCAGTGCTTGATCCCTTTAGAGTAGGGAAGGGTGCGTAGGCAGCCGCAATGAGTTGCGGATTACCTAGTCCGACGTTGTCGCTCATATCATCTAATTTAGAGATGATTGCGGCACTTTGGCCTCTCATATCATCCGCTCGGCAGCTTGACGCAAGAGATGATTGTGGCCATACTTGATGAGGCTTAGTTGCATGCCGGCAAGTGGATGCTCATACTACCTATCAAGCTACAAAGAGCAAGCTATAGCCTATCTGGAGGCGAAAAACCCGAATGTCGTAATTTAGCTCAATAGGAGTCCATTTTGATGGGAAACGGCCCAAAGATCAGGACATGTACATCTATAGATCTACATGGTCACCAGAATTTAGCCAAATTCCATCATTTAGGGCCTCAAAAGGCCGTTTTTTGCCGTATTAAGCAAGTTTTTGCTTTCCTTAATAAACCCTTTTTGCGGAACAAGGGTAAGTTGGAACGGTGTGGAAGCTAAGTTAGATGCATCATGCCCCACGAGCATGCTTACGAGGGCAATTGAACGTGCATTTGCCTAGCTTTGAGGCCCGGATCGTAGCTTCATCATGGCGCATCGGGAAGTTACGGCTGCGGGGCAACGCGCCAAAGGCGAAATTTGCGGTCCGTCACAGATGGTATCGAGCAAGTTCCAGAAAACTCTAGGGACTTGTGCGGAGTGGACTCATTGGCAGTACTTTCCAGTAATGGAAAACTTAAAGTTGGAGAGTAGGCCAACTTACGTGCGGAAAGAGTTTGTAAATCGGGCTTGGGCCGGTTACTTTGCAAATCGAGTTGAGCTTGTATAAATCTTTGTGAGTTTGCCGGGCCTCTGTGGCACCCCGCTTCGAGCATCCTAAGACCGTGGGACGGTGGGTAGACAATGGGACCGATCATTCCCACACGTTGGCACCGGCCAAGGGTGTGCGTTGTCGAGCCCGGCTAGCATCCCACTTACGAGTGGCAACCGTAAATCCGTCGGGGACGGTGGCTTGCATCCAATCTGCGCTGGCATTAGAGATTGGTCCTCACGGTGTTGCGTTGAGTTTTGCCTTGTCATTTCGATGACATCTTTCAACTTGCGAACCTTAGGGATTCCTGGGTGGTAGTATGGGATGCTATCTAGGATACCTTGTCGAGATATCCTCTTGGCAGCCAATTGTGATTCTTGTTTTTGTTGGGGGCACTTTTTGGATTCCCAGGCGGGTGGTATGGGACATGTGCTCGGAAGGTCTAAATTGTTGTTCATGACAACTTGAAGAAACCCGTGATTTCCGAGCTTCCGGTATGGGACTTTGCTCAGAAATCCAACTCAAGAGATTGTCCACAATAGCTTTGGTTTTGAATTTGAGACGAAATTCTTTGAAGGGTGTGATAATGTAACACCCCGTGTTTTTAGCATGGCGCATGCTAAAGGATGCGCCATTTGCTTGTGATGAAGCTTCATCCAAAGCTTCCTTTGCATGGTGAGATGCATTTGGCCCTGGGCCATATATGGTGCCAAGTAAGGCACATCGCATATGCATATTGGCTAAGGCCAATATGGCATTGGTTGGAAGCTACATTGGCCAAGAGCCAATATTACATCAAATGATGCATTAGGTCAGTTGGGTAGATGACCTTGGAAGTGGGCGGCCAACATGGCCGGTATCGAGTTGCGAGTGGACGGCCAACATGGCCGGACATCGAGTTGGAAGAGTACGGCCAACATGGCCGGACATCGGGTTGGCAGAGGACGGCCAACATGGCCGTACATCGGGTTGGCAGAGGACGGCCAACATGGCCGGACATCGGGTTGGCAGAGTACGGCCAACATGGCCGGACATCGGGTTGGCAGTGGACGGCCAACATGACCGGACATTGGGTTGGCAGAGTACGGCCAACATGGCCGGATATCGGGAAAATACATGGCAACGGCCATGAATAGTAAACGGGAGTTGATGAAATATTTTTGGTCCCCAAATTGAGTTCTAAAATGTCAAATTAACATATATAGGGAAGGGTAGTTAGTTGAAGGTGCATATGCGGACTATGTACCAAGTAAGCTTCATAGCTTAGCTTAAGAGTATAAATGATGCCTAAGGCTCATTTGTAGTTGCGTAGCCTCGCGAAGAGGGCATTTGATGCTTAGGCATCGTTATGCCATATTACGGACCAAACATGCATCACTTGGATGTATTTCGACGGAACGGCCTATACGGACTAGGCCATTTCCATTATTGCTTAGCCACGGCCATGCAAACGAGTTGGCTTAAGTTGCTTGTCCCTTCAGGATGAACTACGGTGCAGTGCTTGATCCCTTTAGAGTAGGGAAGGGTACGTAGGCACTAGCAATGAGTTGCGGACATTAGGTCCAAAGACGTTGTCGCTCATATCATCTAATTTAGAGATGATTGCGGCACTTTGGCCTCTCATATCATCTGGCTCGGCAGCTTGACGCAAGAGATGATTGTGGCCATACTTGATGAGGCTTAGTTGCATGCCAGCAAGTGGATGCTCATACTACCTATCAAGCTACAAAGAGCAAGCTATAGCCTATCTGGAGGCGAAAAACCCGAATGTCGTAATTTAGCTCAAGAGGAGTCCATTTTGATGGGAAACGGCCCAAAGATCAAGACATGTCGATCTATAGATCCACATGGTCACCAGAATTTAGCCAAATTCCATCGTTTAGGGCCTCAAAAGGCCGTTTTTGCCGTATTAAGCAAGTTTTTGCTTTCCTTAATAAACCCTTTTGCGGAACAAGGGTAAGTTGGAACGGTGTGGAATCTAAGTTAGATGCATCATGCCCCACGAGCATGCTTACGAGGGCAATTGAACGTGCATTTGCCTAGCTTTGAGGCCCGGATCGTAGCTTCATCATGGCGCATCGGGGAAGTTACGGCCTGCGGGGCAACGCGCCAAAGGCAAAATTTGCCGGTCCGTCACAGCGATAGTCCTGCACAATCCCGCGGAGAAACTCGGCCTCACATCATACCTTCAGAAGAGAGGCGAACTCGCCTCCATCCACAGGACCAGAGTCTGGTTCCAACCAAGCGAGGACGGGCTTTCATTACGGGTCACGACAAAAAAGGAAACAACCGTATATCAACGCCGCTATTAGCAATTAACAGGGAAGACTACCACACAGTCTCTCCGCCCAATGGAATGCCATCCTGGTGACGAGCCACGAGAGGAGATACCTGACGCACCACAACAGCTACAAGACGACACCAATTCAACCACGGACGAGCTTGAAATTGTTAATATCGGGAATGAGGAATCTCCATGACTCATCTCCATAAGCTCGACTCTATATACAGACGAGCGCACAAAGTTGGTAGACCTCCTCAAGGAATATCAAAATGTGTTCGCATGGACGTACGAGGAAATGCCTGGCACAGACGAGAAGCTGGTTACTCACCACTTACATGTGATATCCGGATCCAAGTCGGTCAAGCAGACCCCAAAACAATTCCGGCATGATATTGAAGAACATATTAAGGCATAAGTTCAAAAGTTATTGGTGGATGGTTTCATCAAACCAATCCATCACCCCACCTGGTTGGCAAACATAGTTCCGGTAAAAAAGAAGAATGGTCAAATCAGGTGTTGTGTCGATTTTAGGGATCTAAATAGATGTTGCCCTAAAGATGATTTTCTGCTCCCCAACATCGACATGTTGGTAGATTCCACCAGTGGACATGACATGTTTTCTTTCATGGACGGGTACAGCGGCTACAACCAAATAAAGATGTATGAGCATGATGCAAGCAAGACGGCTTTTCAAACTCCTCTCGGAAACTTTTACTATCTTTGTGATGCCTTTCGGTTTGAAGAACGCCGCGCCACATACCAACTTAGCCATGACCACCATTTTTCACGACATAATGCACAAGCAAGTTGAGGATTATGTAGATGACATAGTGGTCAAGTCAAAAACTTGGGCGCTCACACAGGATTCTTCAAGCAGGTGTTCGAAAGATGTTTGCGAATACAAGCTAAAAATGAATCCGTTAAAGTGTGCTTTCGGTGTCTCCTGGGAAAGTTCCTAGGCTTCCAAACCAACCGAGGGGATCAAAGTTGACCCAACCAAAACGCAAGCCATCCTCACAATTCCACCACCGCGAACGTGAATGAACTCCAGAGTTTCATGGGCAAAATAAACTACATCCGCCGCTTCATACCCGGATTGGCTCAACTTATTGCTTCGTTTACCCCCTTACTAAAGAAAGTAGCAAGCTTTGTATGGACCACATTACAACAGAAGCGTTAGGAAGATTCAGCCGAACATTATCTTCCCGGTAGTCATGAGATCACCCATGTAAGGAAGACCGCTACACCTCTACACCGCTTTCAGTGACACTGCTCTTTGTTGGAGCTCTCTCGCCCAAGAAGATGACGAAGGGATTGAATACCCCATATACTATTTTAGTCGGACTTTGAGAGACACCGAACTCAGGTATCCCAAAGCAGAAAAGGCATGCCTAGCTTTGGTCTACTCCATCCAGAAATTCAGGCACTACCTGTTGTCCAATAAAGTGGTGTTAATATCCAAATCCGATCATGTAAAGTTCCTCCTCTCAAAACCTTCTCCGATAGGAAGGCCGGCCAAATGGCTCCTCCAGATGTCAGAATTTGACATAATATGTGCTTCCCCGAGGGCCATCAAAGGACAGGAAGTTGCAGATTTGTTGGCGGCATTTCCAGGAGAAAATGCTGTAACATTACGTGAAGACCTCCCTGGGGAATTTCCGGAAATCTCTTTCATCCAAGGGTAAACCTAGCTATTGTTTTTTGACGGCTCCGCCACCCCTAACAACGATATGGGAGGAGCCGGCGTGGTTCTAGTATCCCCAACTGGTGAAGTTTTCTCACACTCCTTCAAACTAGACTTCCCTTGCACCAACAATTCAGCGAGTATGAAGCCTTCCTCATTGGGTTGTCCTTGGCTAAACAAGCCGAGCCACACGTCTGGAAATAAGAGGGAACTCTAAACTCTACTGGTCAACCAAGTAAACGGAGTATACTGCTACCAGAAGAAGGTAACCTTAGCCCCATATAGAGCCGAAGCACAAAATCAATAACTACTTCGCGACGCAACAAAGAGCCCATATCGGGCGCGGCAGCTTACCAACATGCCGACCGCCTAGCAACGTTAGCATCGAAATCTGCGATTTGAAGGCCTTGAGGAAACTCGACGGTGAAAAGAAGGACCGTAGCTTCAACGTGGCTTTCATAAACTGAAAAGATGAAGTTGATGACGGGAGAATGCCGATTATCCAAGAGCTTAGCAAAACTCACTCTTTCAAGGAAAGGTCAGTCTTAAAACCCTGCGTGATTTCTTCATGCTTCGAGGGGTACTCTATCATCGAAATCCAGAGACGACGCTTTTTCAAGATGCCTCGGAGAAGAGGAAGCACAAAAATATCTCAATCGCATCTATGGTGAGGTCTACGGACAGATATTGGTGGTAACCCTCTATCGTCGTTTACAACGCCTTGGCTATTATTGGCCGGAGATGGAGGTCCAAGCTCGGTTACTTCAAAGAACCTGTTCCAACTTTCAAGCGCCTCCGTGTCAATTAGAAATTTTCAACATTGGTCACACCGGGGACTAGCGGAAGCCGTACATCAGTTACCTTCGCGACGGGATACTCCCTACCAATGAGAAGGAGGCATCCAAAATAAAACAAAGGTCCAAGAGGTTCATATTTCACGAAGGGATCTTATATCGTAAAAGTTTTGGAGTGAGTCTTCTGCGATGTTTGAACGAGGTAGAGGTCCCAATCATGCTAAAGGAGATGCACGAAGGAGAACACCAAGGAAAGCGGAAGTTATTTCTCCAAATACATGAGAACTACTACTGGCCGACCATGGAGGACGACGCAGCTATTTTCGTACGGAGGTGCAAGGAGTGTCAGGTCCACGGGGACCTTATTCATGTACCTAAGAACCACCTCGCATTCGATAAGCGAGTCCATGACCCTTTCATAGCTGGGGACTCGACATCATTGGGAAGATCAACCCAACATCCTCAAAACATCACGAGTATGTAATAACAACAATCGAATACTTTACCAAATGGGTCGAAGCCATAGCTTTACGAGGAACGAACGGAACCACGATTGCGGCATTCATTAAGGAGTACATTATCTGCCGTTTTTGGCGTTCCTAAACATATCGTCACCGACAATGGCACCCCTTTCGTGAACAGGAAAGTACGAGAGTTGCTCGAGGAATACGGGATTAAACAAGTTTTCTCCACCGTATACTACCCTCAAGGAACGGGCAAGAAAGCACCAACAAAACTCGATTCGAATCCTCGTCGGACAGTGCACGATAATCCTCGAACATGGCATGAGCAACTGCCCATGGCACTGGACGTACCGACGTCACCAAGAAGTTCCACTGGGGCCTCTCCTTATTCTCTTGTTTATGGCGCAGACGCTATCCTCCCGGCGGAAATTAAAATCCCATCAGCCAGGATTGCCGAAGCAAGCGGAGTTCGATGGAATGAAGTTGAAGCCTTAAGTGCCAGGGTTGCGGAATTGGACACTGTAGACTCCAGGAGGGCCAAAGCGGAAGAACACGCGCAGGCATATAGGAACAGGGTTTCCAGAGCATACAACAAGACCGTGAAACCTCGAATTTTTCAAATAGGAGACTTGGTATTGAAGACTTCTAAACACATCTAGCAAGACGCATCTGCCCCAAAATTCTCCGCAAAATGGGAAGGTCCTTATAAAGTCACGAAAGCATACAACAATGGGTACCACAAAGTCATTAAGGAGGACGGGGGAAACCTGGAAGCGGTCATCAACGAGAAATGGCTAAAGGCATACTACGCCTGAACACCGCCTCACCCCACCGTATCACAAGCACGGAAATCCAGGCATCTTTCCACTTTCTTCCATACCGTGTTGAGTTTTTATTTCATTTGATTGAAGCAAATCAATAAAGTTCTCTTGTTCTTTCAAAAAATAAAATAAAAACATGCTCAAAACCCAGAAAGAAACCCAAACATATCACAACAACATAACTCAGAAAAGCCCGTCCAAAATATGGTAATCTCTAGAAAGCATCATCCTCAAACGACTTTGATACCTCTCAGTCTGGCTCTTCAAATTCTGGATTGACTCTTCCACCTTCTGTGACTCCACGGCCAAGAATTTCTTCTCTTTCGAATAGCTTTTGTAGCACTGGACCACGCCAAAGAAGAATACCAGCCACAATCGACCTTCACAATTTCAAGACGATGCCGCAACCAAGTAACATTGAACTTCATAGATTCACAGGAGACAATTCACAATAGAAACCAATGCATACGAACAATGTTGTACCACGTTCCTGGGGGCAATATGGCCGTATATCTTCCATATTTTTGTGTAAAGAGTTACGAATTCTTTTCGCACAAGGAACCCCCCCCACGTTCCGGTAGTTAGAAAAAAGGCACCTCATGCGGGTTCCAAACAATAAGCCTGCATTGGGATACTCATGGCAAGAAATTCCTAAGTCAGAGTTCTCCAGATCTACAGCGGCTGGAAAGATCGAGATCGAAGAAAAAGGGGTAACCAAGTCATCTTCATCAATGACGGTAACACATGCTCCAACAGGATACCTCCACACAGAAGGAAAACTTCCATTATTCATCGGAAAATAAAGAAACGTATGTTTATTAATGAGAACATACCGGTATGACCTTCTTAACCCGAATGACTCGGATGGGGGAATTATCGCGAGAATCAAGCCTAGCACGTTTGGCTGGAGAACCTGGTCGACTCGAGGAAGATTCGCTTCTGATCGACATGATGAAAGTTGGACTTGACGATAAGAAATCTTTGTTGAAAACTGGGAAGACGACACAACTTTACCAGGCGTAAATTGTGATGGACCGGAAAATTACGCCTTTGGCGCGTTACCCCGCAGGCAGTAATCTCCCCGATGCGCCATGATGAAGCTACGATCCGGGCCTTTAAAGCTAGGTAAATGCACGTTCATTCGCCCTTGCAAGCATGCTCGTGGAGCATGATGCAGCTAACTTAGCTTCCACACCGTTCCAACTTACCCTTGTTCCGCAAAAGGGTTTATTAAGAAAGCAAAAACTTGCTTAATACGGCAAAAACGGTCTTTTGAGGCCCTAAACGATGGAATTTGGCTAAATTCTGGTGACCATGTGGATCTATAGATTAACATGTCTTGATCTTTGGGCCGTTTCCCATTAAAATGGACTCCTCTTATGCTAAATTACGACACTCGGGTTTTTCGCCTCCAGATAGGCTATAGCTTTCTTTTTGTAGCTTGATAGGAAGTATGGGCATCCACTTGCCGGCATGCAACTAAGCCTCAACAAGTATGGCCACAATCATCTCTGGCGTCGAGCTACCTAGCTTAGATGATATGAGGGGCCAGAATGTCGCAATCATCTCCGAATTAGATGATATGAGCGACAGAGTCTTTGGACCTACAATGCCGCAACTCATTGCGGCGCCTCACGTACCCTTCCCTACTCTAAAGGGATCAAACACAGACCGTAGTTCATCACGAAGGGATAAGCAACTTATTCCAACTCGTTTGTTAGGCCGTGGCCAAGCAATAATGGAAATGCCCTAGTCCGTATAGGCCGTTCCGTCGGAATGCATCCAAGTGATGCATGTTTGGTCCGCAATATGGCATAATGATGCCTAAGCATCAAATGCCCTCTTAGCGAGGCTACGCAACTATAAATGAGCCTTAGGAATCATTTATACTCTTCCGGCTAAGCTATGAAGCTTACTTGGTGCATAGTCCGCATATGCACCATCAACCAACTACCCCTCCCTATATATGTCTTAATGGAATTTCTACAAGTATGAAAAGGGAACCAAAAATCTTTCATCAACTCCCCGTTTACTATTCATGGCCGTTGCCATGTATTTTCCCGATATCCGCCATGTTGGCCGTCCTTCACAACCCGATGTCCGCCATGTTGGTGCCCATCGCCAATCCGATATCCGCCATGTTGGCTGTCCATCGCAACCCGATGTCCGGCCATGTTGGCCGTCCACTTCCATCCTGATGTCCGGCCATGTTGGCCGTCCACCGCCATCCCGATGTCAACCGTCCATGTTGGCCGCCCATCACCAACCCGATGTCCGGCCATGTTGACCGTCCCACTTCATCCAGATGTCCTGCCATGTTGGCCGTCCACTTCTAAGGTCATCTACCCAATCGACCTAATGCATCATTTGATGCAAGATTGGCTCTTGGCCAATGTAGCTTCAACCAATGCCATATTCGCCTTAGCCAATATGCATATGCAATGTGCCTTACTTGGCACCATATATGGCCCAGCCAAATGCATCTCACCATGCAAAGGAAGCTTTGGATGAAGCTTCATCTCAGGCCATGGCGCTTTTTTTTTGCATGCGCCATGCTAAAAACACGGGGTGTTACATAAATACTATGGAAGCCCTAAAGGAAGAAGGAGAAACGCAGTCAATAGGCGGAACATGCCGGAATCACGGCCGGGAGACCAGCCTCAAAATAAAATGCCTCATCAAAACCCCAATCAAAGTTGAGCGGGATGGGACGGCGCGATACTTTAATAAATAAAAAAAAGGAAAGAATTCCCCATGGGCGTCGAGCAAGAAGAAATCAGCCAACACAGACAAATCATAACCGTGTCAAGCTTCCTGCTCCACTGTCGCGACCCTACCATCCACGCGTGTTTTCCTCACCAAGACCACGCCACCTCTTGGAACCTCGAGCCAAGCCGTCCACTTGCGTCGCCTTCCAAGACCGCGCCCCTTTGGCTTGGAGATGTACGGCCGGACTTGGCCAGAACTTTCATCTCACCACTCCCACCCGCATTCCCGGTACAACTTACGCAGGGCCGCCAACATGGGAAGCCAAAACTCTCTTTACCGCTCAAAAGGTTAGTCGGATTCTCGACCATCTCTGCGCAATGATTCACACCTCGATTCCGTCCTTGTCCTGTCACCATCATATGCTTACCTCGCAACAAGGCACTGTTCCGAGCTAAGCGGGGACTTAATGTTGATGGTGGTTTTTAGCTTAGGGTTAAAATTCTAAAACACTAAACCCTAGCGAGATGTGATGTCACAACATTTAAAGTAACAAGCATTTACTAGGCACATTTACCAAACCTTTAATGTGTCCCTAAATAATTACTAAATAGATCTTTTCAAATTAGGGTTACGACAAGCCAAACCCTAATTCCCACGAGTGCCAATGGCAAATCATGCCATCCATACCGACCGCGCCAAAGCATGCAACCCATGCTAGCCGCACCTCAGTGCCAATGGAAAATCATGCCAGCCACACCGACCGCGCCAAAGCATGCCAACCATGCTAGCCGCACCTCTGTGCCAATGAAAATCATGCCACCACACCGACCAGCGCCAAAGCATGCCAACAATGCTAGCCGCACCTGCGTACTAATGGCAAATCATGCCAGCCACACCGACCGTGCCAAAGCATGCCAACCATGCTCGCCGCACCTCTGTGCCAATGAAAAATCATGTCAGCCACACCGACCGCGCCAAAGCATGCCAACTCTTGGCCCCTCAAGCCAAGCCGTCCACTTGTGTCGCCTTCCAAGACCGCGCCCCTTTCCCGGAGATGTACGACCAGACCAAGCCGGAACTTTCATCTCACCACTCCACGGCGCATTCCCGTACAACTTCCGTAGGGACGCCAACACGGAAGCCAAAACTCTCTTTACCGCTCAAAAGGTTAGTCGGATTCTCCCGACCATCTCTCGCAATGATTCACACCTCGATTCCGTCCTTATCTGTCACCACCATATGCTTACCTCGCAACAAGGCACCTGTTCCGAGCTAGCGGGGGACTTAATGTTGATGGTGGTTTTTAGCTTAGGGTTAAAATTGTAAAACACTAAACCCTAGCAGACAGTGATGTCACAACATTTAAAGAAACAAGCATTTACTAGGCACATTTATGAAACCTTTAATGTGTCCCTAAATAATTACCAGGGTATCTTTTCAAATTAGGGTTACGACAAGCCAAACCTTAATTCCCAAGAGTGCCAATGGCAAATCATGCCGACCATACTGACCAGCGCCAAAGCATGCCAACCATGCTAGCCGCACCTCTGTGACAATGGCAAATCATGCCAGCCACCGCGCGCCAAAGCATGCCAACCATGCTAGCCGCACCTCTGTGCCAATGACAAATCATGCCAGCCACACCGACCGCTCCAAAGCATGCCAACCATGCTAGCCGCACCTCTGTGCCAATGGCAAATCATGCCAGCACACAACCACGCGCCAAAGCATGCCAACCATGCTAGCCGCACCTCTCTGTGCCAATGAAAAATCATGTCAGCCACACCGATCACCAAAGCATGCCAACCATGCTAGCCGCACCTCTGTGCCAATGGCAAATCATGTCGACCACACCGACCACGCCAAAGCATGCCAACCATGCTAGCCGCACCTGCGTGCCAATGGCAAATCATGCCACCACACCGATCACGCCAAAGCATGCCAACCATGCTATCCGCACCTCTGTGCCAATGGTAAATCATGCCGGCCACACCGACCACGCCAAAGCATGCCAGCCATGCTAGACGCACCTCCGTGCCAATGGCAAATCATGCCGACCACACCTCTCGCGCCATGTCAAACGCACCTCGCCATGGCCCCATGCCACACCACCATACCGTCCTTCACTAGGCAAAAGCGTGCAACAATCAACGGTTGCCCTTCAATCCCATGAGCAAATCCTGGCCGTCTAAGGTTACCAAACGACCTTTGCCCCATAACCCTAGCATGGTCACGCACCTAGCCCAAGCTAGTCACGCCATGCGCCTATGGAAAATCCTTGGCCCCACATGCCAAGCCAAAACCGCGCCCTAGCCCAAGCTATCCACGACATGCGCCTATGGCAAACCCTTGGCCCCACATGCCAAGCCAAAACCACACCTAGCCCAAGCTAGTCATGTCATGCGCCTATGGCAAACCCTTGGCCTCAGATGCCAAGCCAAACCAAACCTAGCCAAGCTAGCCGCGTCATGCCAAACACACTTTGACTTGGCCCTAGCCATGCTAGTCACATCATGCCAAGCCAAACGCCCATGCCTTGGCCCTAGTCACGCCATACGCCCATGGAAAACCCTTGTCCCTACATGCCAAGCCAAACCAAACCTAGCCAAAGCTAGCCACGCCCAAGTCAAACCCTTGGCCCCACATGCCAAGCCAAAACTGCACCTAGCCAAAGCTAGCCACACCTATGGAAAACCCTTGGCCCCACATGCCAAGCCAAACCAAACCTAGCCAAGCTAGCCGCGACATGCCAAACGCACTTTGCCTTGGCCCTAGCCATGCTAGTCACATCATGCCAAGCCAAACGCCCTTGCCTTGGCCCTAATCACGCCATACGCCCATGAAAAACCCTTGGCCCTACATGCCAAGCCAAACCAAACCTAGCCAAAGCTAGCCACGCCCAAGGCAAACCCTTGGCCCCACATGCCAAGCCAAAACCGCACCTAGCCAAAGCTAGCCACGCCCAAGGCGAACCCTTGGCCCCACATGCCAAGCCAAACAAAACCTAGACAATCTAGCCGCGCCATGCCAAACGCACTTTGCCTTGGCCCTAACCATGCTAGTCACATCATGCCAAGCCAAACGCCCTTGCCTTGGCCCTAGCCACACCATACGCCCATGGCAAACCCTTGGCCTCACATGCCAATCCAAAATCGCACCTAGCCAAGGCTAGCCACGCCCAAGGCGAACCCTTGGCCTCACATTCCAAGCCTAACCACACCCTAGTCGCGCCACCCTGTTGGCCTTCCCTGCGCGGCCACCAAAACGAAGGCGTGCAACAATCAACGGTTTCCCTTCAATCCCGGGAGAAAATCCTAGCCATCCAAGGTTACCAGACGACACATGGTAACCTTTGGCCCGAAAACCTAAGTTTGGACACGCCAAGCCTTTCCATGCCAACGGCATGCCTAGCCGCGCCACCACGTTGGACCTCACTACGCGGCTACCAAAACGAAGGCGTGCAACAATCAACGGTTGCCTTTCAATCCTAGGAGCAATTCCTAGCTATCCAAGGTTACCAGATGACACACGGTAACCTTTGGCCCGAAAACCTAAGTTTGGCCACGCCAAACCTTGCCATGCCAACGGCATACCAACCTAGCCGCGCCACCACGTTGGCCCTCACTACGCGGCTACCAAAACGAAGGCGTGCAACGATTAACGGTTTCCCCTCCTCTCAAGATGCAAAATCTCAACCGTCGAAGGTCACCAGGTTGGCAAGTTTCCCGAGCTTGACTTGCCAAGCCACAACAACGTGGTACATGTTTTCCAAAACATTCAAGACATCAACACAAACTGGGGGATCCTCTTTGGGTATTGGTTTGGCGGTGTATAGCGTGCGGAGTACACTACGCCCGTCATAAGGAAGTGTCATAAGGGTGAGGCGGTTAGTAAATACGGGAAGTTATGTGTGAAACGTTCATGGGACATAAAGCACATGCGTCAACAACTTTATGGGACATCAATCCCATAACGTTAGCAGTTTCATGAAAACCAGTTTCATGCGTTAACCACTTTATGGAACATCAATTCCATGCATACGGTTATCACCTCCTCTCATTTACTTCCCCACTCCTTAAAGAGACCATGGTACGTTTTTACTCTGACTTGTATAAATAGGTCTTACCTATTTCCATTGGACAACAAGTTCATACGGGAGATACAACACTCAGAAATACTTACTTGCTAGCTCACCTTGTTAGCTCTCTCACTTTCGATAACTAGTCGTAGTAACCCAACTACTCTTCCCGAATCGACTATTCAGTCTCACCACTTTCCTTGCTTCCTCCCCAAAACCAACCCATTCTCCTCCCACTTTTGACCAAAGCAAAATCTGGAACTGACCATTTCTTGGTTTAGGCCGGACTTGTGCAGATTGATCTCTCGAATCTAAAGTACTCCCTTGCAAGTACATTGTTTAGGGTTTAAATTGTTTCTCACCCGCACACCCGCATTACCGAAATCGTGAGAAACCATTTTCACCTACAAACGAGAGGCATACCCGAGTACCCATGGCTTCATCTTCAAAGTTGTAGGATGATAAAATCCATCACTTGTTTGGTTAGCTTGAGTTTGGGGCAAAAATCTTTCATCATCTAACAAATAACTCATTTCCTGGATCATTAGAAGTATTGACAAATACACTTTGAGGTGAAAGGGGTTCTGATTCTGAGGATGAGGTATCATCACATGAATCACTCAAATCATAATTACTAAACTCAAAAAAAAATTGGGTACACCCATCTTCTTCTTCTTCTTATCTCTCAATAATAATGTTATAACAAAACAATCTCATTAATATAACTCACTAATCACTAATCACTAACTAATCAGTTACTAATCATTACACTAATACTAATTAATCATCACACTAACTAAGTTTATCATTAAGGGTAAAGTAAGTATTTTAAAAAAAAAACAGATAAAGGGTGATTGGAAATTACTACTAATAATCACCCCAAAAACTTGAGAGTAGTCCACCTTTTTCGAGTGTCCCCAAAAAACGGTTCGGTTTTGAGGAGGCAGCTGTCCATAAAGGAGTTGCACCATACCCTATGGTCCCCATCCTCTAAGACACGCGATTCTACCGTTCATGGATAAAATGAGGAAGATCATAGTGGTTTGAATTTTTCTTTGGTTTTTTCTCTTTTATCAATTGATCGCTCAATCAAACTTTGTGTATATTCTACCAACAAAATCATATGAAGCTAATATCTGTTTCAAACTTTTTCATATTTTCATTATGTTTTACTGTATCATTGATAATCCAAGCAAATTTCAAGGAATTGCATGATTAAGTGAGACTTTTTATGTACAAAGTCCTGTTTGGCCGAAAATTTTGACATTGAAATGGTTGAGATTTGATGCGTACTTGGATTTCGTATGATTCCGTGAAAATTTCTATGGTGGATTAACTCTAATAAATACACCCTCCGTCCTAAATTAAGAGTCCGCTTTGACTAAGTCAAGATATTAAGGAAATCCTATAAATTGTCATGACTAAACCTTGACTAGCCTATTTAATGTTATATTATTACCAAAACTAAATTATTAGTGTTAAAATAAGTAGAAGTTTATTAGGAACTTTATAACTATTCATAAATGTTTTTATTTAAAAAAGGAATGACAATTAATACAAAGATATTGAGTAAGTTTTTTTCCATAAATATGGTGATATTATTTAAGATTTGGATATTAAAAATGATTTTATGACTATAAAAATAAAGGGTATATTTGATAGTTTAAGAAAAGTATGTCTATAAACAGAAATGAATGATAAAAATGGACATACAAAAAGTAGAAATTAGGACATGAGATAAAAAACGAATGAGAGGGAGTAGAAAAGATTTGTATGTTGGATTTAGACCCCCATAGTTTAGTATGCCTACGTTTTTTTTAATTGGAATGAAGTCTGACGTGGAGAGTTGTTTTGGTGAAATGATTAGGGGTGGGACTTGGGTTGGTTGGTCAGGTTGGAAGGCTTGGCGGGAAAGGCCCGAGGTAGAAATTCTTTTCCAGTTGCCCATGGAACCCGTGGAACCCGTGGAGGTGTCTTTGCCCAAGTCCCGCCCAAGTTATATTCCTCGGGTTCCCCGGGTTCCTCGGGTTGACCCATGCTAATACTTTACAACATAAAAATTGTGGACATAGAATGGGGTTAGTTAGTAGACTCATATATATATATATATATACACACATATAAACCCTAATGACCTTCATTTAAGTCTTAAATTTATTTTTTATTAATGTGATAATAACAAATTTTAGTAATTATAAGATTTGATTATTGTATTTAGCTTAAATTTCCAAATAACTTATGACTATTGACAATAATATAAATTTTTTTCATATTGAATTAATAATGAGATAGATATGATTTATATTTTCATTATTAGGTTTGAAGATAATTGCTGAAATTGCTTTTAATAGATAATACTACCAATTATAAAAATAGTTTATATAATTATATTATAGTCCTTCTAAAGGGTGGGTTGCTCAGGTTAGAAATATTTGTGCCCATGCTTGCCCAAGTTTAACTCAATTTATTAAAATTGTACTTTGCAGCTTACCCAAACTTTTAAAATACATTGTCCATGCCATTGACGTTCGGGTTGGGCATGGGTTGGGTGGATTGACCCAACCCAAGTCCCACCCCCTAGAAATGATAAAGCTACCACAATAATCTCCCGACTCTAATACAGATGGGACCCACATAAGCCCATTCGCAAATCCAAATGATAAGAATGTTGATCTCTTCCGTCACATAAGCCCATTCACAAATCCAAATGATAAGAATGTTGATCTCTTCCGTCGATTTCTCTAGCGGGACGTTTTGCGGGATAAAGTCGCGGTTACTCTATCATCTCCCGTTGTTTTGTGCGTAATTGTCTCTGGACGCAATGTAAATTGCAATCGCCAACGCCTAGTCATCAATTGGGTTCCATAATTATGGATCAGTTTCTTCATAAAGCAACTAATGCAATCCTTGTCGGCCAACAATACCAGAATTATTTTGTCATGTCTGCTTTCTGGCAAGTGGCAATTTTTTTTATTTTTTTTTTTGACGCAATCCGTGGCGGGTTTTGAACCTCTGACCTAACAACTCGAGAGTTCGACCCTAGCCAACTGAGCTAGCCCCGGTTGGTTAAGTGGCAATGGATGTTTACCGGTACTGGTATAGCAACATTTGTGTGGTCAATAGAGGTAGTCATAAATAAATGGAGACAAGCATTCAATTTCATTGATATTACTGATTGACTTGAAGAGAAGACTCATTTCATTCTACACAAACAATACACACTCTCTGAAAATCACCTTCTTGTTTTTTCTTTGCGACCTCATCTTCATCTGTTCATTGTTTTTCTTTATCTATCACATACTTTCATGGCTATGGACAATATTCTAGTGAACGGTGTAACTGAGATCTTGAAACCATTAATCGCTCTAATTTCTGAACAGATTACTCTGGCATGGGGTGTAAAAGATGACTTAAAAAAGCTCAAGGGAACCTTGGAGTCAATTCAAGCTCTCATTAGTTCTGCTGAGGAAAAACAAGTGAATGATCCTACCGTGAGACTTTGGTTGAGGAGGCTTAAAGACATCGTTTATGATGCTGACGACGTAATGGATGAGTTTACTTATGAAACTATGCGTCCTCCTCGTAAACACAAGGTACGGGCTCTTGTTTCATCCGGCAACCCACTTTTATTTCAATTCAAGATGGCCCGTAAAATTCGAGCCATCAATGAAAAGTTGGATGAAATTCACAAAAATAGTGATAGGTATCATTTGCAAAGTACTAGTACTTCCCAGGACCATCAAACTAGGGAGCAACGTAACCGGTTAACCTCATCCATTTTAGATGATTCAATTCTTCTAGGAGGAAGATGCAAAATCAGACATAATAAAGGTATTGATCGACAAGTCGTCTTCGTCATCTGGGATTTCTTCTCAATCAGAGAACATTTCCACTTTATCCATTGTGGGTATGGGGGGACTGGGTAAGACAACTTTAGCTCAAATGGTCTACGAAGATGAGTCCATTGTGAGAAACTTTGAGCCAAGAGCTTGGGTTTGTGTCTCTGATGATTTTGATATTTATAAGATTTTAAAAGATATCATTGAGTCCATTACTGTAAAGAAATGTGAGGATCCATCAAATGTCGACGTACTAGCAAAACAAGTCAAGGAAAAATTGACTGGTAAGAAATATTTACTAGTACTCGATGATTTATGGAACGAGGATATTAGGGATTGGGAAAAACTGAAAAGTTTCCTTGTTTATGGCGGCTTGGGCAGCAAAATATTAGTCACTACACGCAACCAAAAGGTTGCATCTGCTGTTGGGGGTACAGTTCATGATTTGAAAAGATTATCGGATGACGTTTGTTGGTCCATTATCGAGAAGAAAGTATCATCCCAAGGTGGAGCAGTGTTGACTCCAGACATGACAAATATTGGAAGGGATATAGCGGAGAAATGTGATGGTTTACCACTTGCAGCAAACTCTCTAGGAAGTTTAATGTGTTCAAGAAGAAACAAAGGTTACTGGTTATCAATCATAAACAATAATGATTTGTGGAGTACACCAGAACATCAAAAAGTCATATCGATATTAAAATTGAGCTATGATAATTTGCCTTCGCCTTTGAAACAGTGTTTCTCATATTGTTGTATATTTCCTAAAGACTGGATAATACATAGAGAAACCTTAATTCGATTATGGATGGCAGAAGGATTTCTTTTGCCATCCAGTGGATCAGGAGACGATATATCTTTTGAAGATATAGGAAATGAGTATTTTGATTATTTGGTGTGGAGTTCGTTCTTTCAAGATGTGCAGAAGGATAGATTGTTGGGTGACATTGCGACATGTAAGATGCATGATTTGGTACATGATCTTGCAACGAGTGTTCTAGATTGTAATGAATTTGGAATTGCAAAGGTAAGAGATGGGAAGGGAGAAGTTTCTGAAGCTCGTCGCTTACGGTTGCTATTTGATGAAGGACGAAGTCCGGCGACTCCAAAAGTGTTACCCAATGCAGTGAAACTGCGGACAATTGTTGCTCTTGATCCAAAGAATTTCTGGCATATTGATTCTTTCTTTCGTTACAGGCGTTTGCGTGTATTATGTCCGCTTGATAACTGGCTTACATGTGCACTCTTTTCTGGTTGCGTGCTCTGCCCCGTTTTACGCGAACTATGTTCTGCCTCTTCGATTTCTAAGTTGAAACATCTGAGGTACCTTGACCTCTCATACAACAATTTATTCTTGTTCTACGGAATGTCGTTACATCTTTCTTACAATTTGCAAACACTTATACTGCGTGGGTGTAAAAACGTTCCAAGCGGGCTTCTTGGGAAAATTGGGTCTTTGAAGAGTTTGAGGCATGTCGATATCTCATTTTCGGATATTAAATTAATACCCGAAAATATTGGGTTGTTAAAACATCTAAGTTGCCTTGATCTTTCAGGCACAGCAATCTCTAAGTTACCAGATTCAATCACTTCTATCAGCACTTTAAGAACGTTGAAGTTCAACGATTGTCAGAATTTAGATGCATTACCTAGACAGTTAGGAGCACTGAAACGATTAAGATGCCTTGATTTATCTGGTACTGAGATCAAAAAATTGCCTGAATCATGCATTATCAACCTCTGCAATTTGGAGATGGTGACAATAGGATATAAGTGTGAACTTCCCAAAGAAATTAAGAATTGGCCGAAATTGAGAATTCTTAGACACTATAGAAAAGATGATGTAATGCCTGGTGGTCTAGAAAGGCTTACTTGCCTTGAAGCATTAGAGTCTTACATGGTTAGAAAAGACACAGAGGTCCATGGAAGTTCCAATAATAATTGTAGTTGTAGTGGCATTGAAGATTTAGCAGGCTTAAACTCCCTTCAGGTGTTGCATATAAAAAAACTTGAGAATGTGAGCAACGGTAAAGAAGGCGCAGAAAGAGCAAGGCTAATGGACAAGCAACACCTTCAAGAACTGTTTCTATATTGGAGTTTCACTATTGATGATGATGATGAAGAAGAAGTGCGGAATAGTAGAGGTGTGAAGGATAGTAGTGTGTTGGAGGGTCTCCAGCCTCACTCAAATTTAAAGGAATTGCTTATAACAGGATTCTCAGGTGTAGAGCTACCAAAGTGGATGATGGGTTGTTCATTATCTATCTGCCTTCCAAATTTGGTGAAATTAAGTTTGTCTGGTTTCAATAAATGTGAGCAGCTTCCATCATTGGGTATCCTCCCATTTCTTAGGGTTCTGGTTCTTGGATATATGAAATCAATCAAGTGTCTTGGTGAAGAATTTTATCATGCGGAAGAAGAAAGCAGTAGAGGTACCAGTAATACAGCAAAGAGTTCCACGCTATTTCCTTCGTTAGCTAAACTGACAATCCAATTGGAAAACTTAGAGGAATGGGTTGCTCCTCCACTGTCTTCTTCTTCTTGTTTCCCTTCCCTTGAGATGCTGATTATTTCTTATCATCAAAAACTGAGAACCACACCAATAACTTCGTTTTCTTCTCTTAAGGAATTGCAGTTATTTGGTACTAATGATAATGCAGTGAACTCATTTTTCAGTAGAAGAGATGGATGTCTGACCTCTCTAACGTCGATCCAAATAACATGTTCTCCAGAGGTAACATATTTACCACCACTAGGAGTACTACTTGGAAACAATAATCATCCGAACCTTCAAAAACTTGGCATTATGTACTGTGATAATCTTCAAGGTTTTCGTGATGATGATGATCCAAACAACAACCAGATATTAATAGTCCTTTTCAATCGCTGAAGTTAGAAAGTTGCCCTGTCTTGACGTCTCTACCGGATTTTCGACTGTGCACAAGTATTCGGTCATTGTTTTTGGGAAATTGTCCTGTGTTAACATCTCTACCCGATTTACGACTGTGGACATCTCTCCGGGAATTACTAATCTACAGATGCGACAAACTGAGCAAGGAGTCGATACCTTATGATCTCAAGTCACTCGTGTGTCTTGAAGAACTGAAAGTTGATTTTATTCAAAAAGCCGAGAAACGAGGAGATCCATCTGGTGTTTTCCTTATTAATTTGATTGAGAAGAAGAAGAAGAAGTAGATCTGCTTGCTGTAATTTGTCCCATCCTGCAGCAACACCTGGTTGATTTACTACCGCAGGTGTGTAGTGTATCTCTCTTATTCTCTGTGCACGTCATTATTAGTTCTGCCATAACAGGCAATCTTTACTAGTACCACTGGAGTGCACTATATTGCAGTAAACAATTTTGTGCAATACCTTGTATTAGTATCCTCTTCTGCTTGCAGTGGAGCTTGCTACTATATTGGTTATAACTTATAACTGCTGTCGATTTTTACTTCTAGTTTCTCTTCTTTAGACCATGATTATACTTCATATTTGTGTGTCATTGCCATGCATCATCTCCTGCAGTTCTTTCTTCTGTCGCATCTGCTAAGTTTAGTCAAATCAGTTCTTAGTCGCACAGATCAAATTGTAGGCGCTTATCATTTGAATATCAACTCATAATGTAAAAACATGAAGCCCCTAGGCAATTTTGTTTAGAGGAAACACCGTGTCAAGTTCGCAACATTTCCTGGAAAATCTATCAGTTTCAGGAGAGATGATGGCCCGGTCTCCATTTTTATGCAAGATATTTAACATATGAACACTTTCAACTGAGGACGTCGTTTTCATTGCAGGGCTGGATATCTGAGGAATTCAGAAATTGAAGCAGCTTCCAGGAATTGAACTTTCAAAACTTGGAATAAAACGACAACTGTTCAAGCCATTCAACTTGAGACGTCCAAGTTGTGATCGCCATTGTTTAGTAGGAAATTTAGCTTGTAGCCGGCATAAACGAACACAATAACAATAACAACCACCTTGGAATAATCATGTAATCCCATATTTGAATTTGAAAATGAAAGTGAAAACAAACTAATTCTCATTGAGCTGTTTGATTGGAAGCAAAAGCAAACAAATATTTTTCAGGGAGATTATTTACTCTTGTTAATTTTTGCTGGAGATTATTTACTCTTGTTTATTACTGCAGTGGCCCTATGTTTAGGAATAATAGCAGCAACCGGTGGAGTTTAAGTGTTCCCAATCAAAGTTTCCCTATCTTTGTACTTCTATTCTTAAGCAAACCTTGTATCCCAAGCAAATTACAGCTATATATAAGATAAAGTCTTTTCCTTGTTTCCACACCCAATTTTTCTTTTTAAGATTTCATACGCTCTGAAATTTACAGTCAGTAGTCTTTAATTTGCAGCTAAAAGATTGCTTCACCCTCTCTTTATCTAAGTAGTAAGTAGTACTATGTCAGGATTTCTTATCAGTTTCTTTTAAAGATTGGTTGTCTAAATTAAGCATGTATAAATTCTTAGTTAGCTTATTTTCTACTTTGTTGCAAGATTTGGGATCCTTGGACGCTGCATGGTCTCCGCACAAGTGTGTCTGGCATGGCCGTAGAGTAAATTTTCTGTAGGCTGATTAGATATTTGCTTTTTGGAGATTTTGTTGATCGTATTATTCAGTTGAACATGTAATGCTTGTAGAGGACTACTCATATTTTTCTACCAAGAAGAAATTTAACAGAACGACCAGCCTATATACGGAATTCCCCTTTATGTTATCTTGTTCGTTACGCATTTTTCTTGGTCAGCAACTCCTTTACCATTTCAACTAAATAATCCGATCTACAAAATCTCCCATAAACAAGTTTTTATGTTCTGACAATCTTGCCTTTGATTTTTAGAATTTGTGTTAACACATCTGGTCCCTTGTTTACCAAGTTATGGTCGCCTAGTTTGTTTAGGAAGTTATATATCTTTCGTTCAAGGAATTTGTGTATAAATATCAATTCAACACACAGTTAATAAATCAAAACGATTACAATTGTGTCTCTATCCATAAACAATAGTTCTATCATTCGGGTTAGCGACAGTGTTCGAAAAACTCTACGTCTTCTACCATGTCAACTATCGGAAAACTATCCATCTTCTTGCTTTAGTCATGACTTTGGAACTTCTCCATATGAAGCTCTTTTTGGTCAATCTCCCGATTACATTGTGTTTTTGGTTGCCTAATCCTTATTGCGTCCATATCGAAAATGGATTTTGTCTTCACCTTGTGTCCTGACAATCTTCATATACCTACGCAGCTGAAGCATTTGCAAGCAACAGAGCAATTTCAACTAAATAAATTCCGTGTTTTTTATACAAACCGATCTACAAAATCTCAACATTTGAACCCACTTGTATTTCTCAAGCCCATAAACAAGTATCACGACAGAAGAGGTGTTCCGGGTTATGTTGATCCTCGTTTTCCTACTCATGTTTGCAAAATGGACTTAAACTCTTGTTGCAAATTGGATTTGTTACGGTGTCGGATATCTATATATGACCATGCATATCACCTTATTTTCTTGGAATTGCAGTATAGCTTTAGACCATGACTTTGGAACTTCGGCATTGGAAGAATGTTTGTGCCTGACAATCTTGCAGCTGGAAGAAATCAATTCTTCGTTATCTCAAGCAACAGAGCAAGATTATCTTTTCCAATGATCGTCGTTCTACTATTGTTTTGGTAACTTTGATTTTTAGAATTTGTTTGCTATGGTCAATCTAGTTCTATCATTTTGTTCGTGATCACATCTTATTATTGATTTGTATTTTAGGAAACGCCGAAAATATCATGTATTCCTTCAGTTTCAAGTCCTTTCTTCTCTCCATTGTGTCATAAAAGCCCAGTTGGAAATAATATTGGGCTATTGAGTTCTTACTTCAAAAAACTTACGCAGTAAAATCTCAAGGATGTGATAACTCATGCAGATATCTGGAGTTTGTTCAGTTGAAAGGCATGATGAAAATGTAGCCTATATAGGATCCGTCGTTTTTGTTTGGCTGCACTGTCTGGAATTTGTTCTTTGGGATCTCCCATAAAATTTCTGAAAAGAGCTGAATGGTTCTAGCAGGCAGGCAGCTTTCTATAAAGGAGTTGCACTATACCCCACGGTCCCCTCCCCATCCTCTAAGACACACGATTCTACAGTTAATGGATTAAATGAGGAAGATCATAGTGCCGGTGTTAGTAAAGTCATTGTGCTTTGAATTTTTCTCTTTTATCAATTGATCGCTCAATCAAACTTTGTGTATATTCTACCCACAAAATCATTTCAATCTAATATCTGTTTCCCACATTTGTCTAATTTTCATTATGTTTTACTGTATCTTGATTATCCAAAAATATTCAAGAAATTGCCTGAATGTGTCTAGGTAGATTTCGGTTTTACTATCATTTTTTCACCATTGGCCCCCAAAAATATGTATTCACACAACAATGTACCTGTTACTCATATGGCATATGTGTAGGATAGTTATGCACAATCAAAAGTATGCTAGTCGTGTAATCTGCAATCTTTTCCTTTGCAAAACTCCATGTAGCATATTCCAAATAGCATTGTAGGGTTGCACACAGAATCTAAGAGGTTTTGATATGATTGATTTGAGATATCCGCAAGGTTCTCTCATGGAGTTATCATTTTCTTTTTGATTTGTTTTGGTTCTTTTGTTTTGTATTCTTGTTTGTATTATTAAGCGAGATATTTGGAAGTTTGCTCATTCTGGGTTTGCTCTAGGTGGTATATACGAATGGTAATGATGAAGATGAGGTAAGACCCAAGAAAATTGTAAATGCTTACTGCAGTGTGCATAGCATACATAAGCCTATTTGACTCTTGACCCATCCTTTTCAACGTTAAGTCTGACTACCATCATATCGGCTATGTCATCCTCATTCAAGCTCTGAGTTTTTGACAAATTGGAGTTTGCAAATGGGAAGGGGACTTAAATGTGGGAGGAGGAGCATAATCCTTTTCTCATAATGTCTTTGCAAAAGACTCCTGAAGATGACATGAAAACAATTATTCATTCAAGCAGGAGGAGAATGTGCCATGATCTAATAGGGTTGGTTTGATGTGAGGATTCCATTGGATTGGAATTGGGCCCATTTACCACTCCATGTCATTTTGCTTTTCTTTTCTTTCTTTTTTATTGAGAGGAAGTGCAAATAAAAAGTGGCAAATATAAAAGGATCTTGCACACAATTCAAGAGGTGAAGAGAGCATGCGTTTGCTTTTATTCTTCTAATTCACTTCCAAATATGTGGTGGTCCTTCAGACTCCCCTCTAGGTTAACACATTGGACACCACCACCCCACAAACACCCCCGGCCCGTGATGATGCAGATTCTAGTTTTGATCCTAGTTAGTAATTCTCCGAATCATTCCCGAATGATTCGCGAACGTATCCGAGCTGACCGAATCCGAATGATACTTCCGAACTATTTGAACTCCGAACCTAGTTCCCGGATTATATGGACCTCACGAATGATTCGCGAACGTATCCGAACTGACCTCATCCGAATGATACTTCTGAACTAGATTCGAACGCCCAACCTCGCTCTCCCGTAGGTACTCTCTGACCAGAGTTCTGTTGATTGGTTTTTGTTTGATTTTGTATAAACTTTATATTTAAATACAATTATTCAGTTAAAATTTGCTATTGGTAGTTGTTTAACCAGTGTTTTATGTGTTGATTTGTCTTTAAAAGTCTATAAACTCGCTTTGTAATACATTTATGCGATTAAATTGTTTACTTCTTATTAGATACTCACGCTAAAATATTTTTTTCCATCTTTAAATCATATACAAATAAAATTAGTCTCGTAATAAAGTCATAATACTTATCAATTTATCATATATGTAAGCCGAATTTTAAGTGCCGAACTCACATTTATAAAACGAATATGCACGTACGTATGCCGTTCCGAACTACTGTCCGAACAACGAACCGTTAACCGGATTTTGACCGAATCCGACCTATCTGAATCCGTATAGTTCCCGTACGTATGCCGTCCCGAACTACGCGAATCATTCGTGAGGTTCATATAATCCGGGAACTAGGTTCGGAGTTCAAATAGTTCGGAAGTATCATTCGGATGAGGTCAGTTCGGATACGTTCGCGAATCATTCGGGAATGATTCGGAGAATTACTAACTAGGATCCAAACCCTAGTTAGCAATTCGGGGTACGGGTAGAACGTATCCGAACTGACCGAATCCGAATGATACTTCCGAACTAGATTCGAACGCCCAACCTCGCTCTCCCGTAGGTAACTCTCTGACCAGATTGGTTTTTGTTTGATTTTGTATATTCTTTATATTTAAATACAATTATTCAGTTAAAATTTTCTATTGGTAGTTGTTTAACCAGTGTTTTATGTGTTGATTTTTGTTTAAAAGTCTATAAATTCGTTTTGTAATACATTTATGCGATTAAATTGTTTACTTCTTGTTTAATAATCACGCTAAAATGTTTTTTTCCATCTTATTAGTCTCGTAATAAGGTCATAATACTTATCAATTTATCATATATGTAAGCCAAATTTTAAGTGCCGAACTCACATTTATAAAACGAATATGCACGTACGTATGCCATCCCGAACTACTGTCCGAACAAGGAACCGTTGACCGGATTTTTGACCGAACCCGACCTATCCGAATCCGTATAATTCCCGTATGTACACCGTCCCGAACTACTACCCATACCCCGAATTGCTAACTAGGGTTTGGATTCGTTATCTTTTTTTTGCTGGTCTAATTAAGCAAGGCTGTTAATGGGGGTGCCAGGATTAGTGGGGGTGTACCAAAACTATAATAAGACAAAACAGTTTTTATATAGGACAAAACAATTTTTGCCTCGGATTGGTACACCCCACCAATCCTGGCACCCCCATTAGCAATCTTGTAATTAAGGGTATCCTTGGGCTTAACTAACTAGGATATGACTAGATTTTGTAGATCCTTTTTTTTTTTTTTTTTTTTTGTTAAGTTAGATTTTGTAGATCCGTAACTAACCAGGTTATGCCCTAAAGTAGCCTGTAAAGTGGAGCTTTGAAGCATGTGTGTGTTTAGCCTGTTAGAGAAGTTTTTATGGACTCAACAATCTATGGACTCAACAAACTTCAAGTTTGTTGATTTTGCTCCCACTATAGACTCAACAAACATGAAAAATAAATGTACAAACCAACAAATTTGTTGGTTTGTTGAGTGAGATGGAACATGTAGCGTGCGCGCGATGTAAGACCGGGCAATTTTGGCACCAACGCTGGTGCCTAAGCAAAAAACGTTGGCACTTGTGCTTGCAACGCCCGTTCTTACTACAAACACCAGCGTCTGTATTAACATCTCCAGCGATTGACTCAAAGGCGCCAACGGCTACATCTGGAGGGCTCTAAATCCTTGTCATCCAACGGTTAGAATTTTAAGTTCTATAAATACTCTCCATTTTAACTCCAAATTCACACATCTAGTCTTGTTTACTCTTCTTCCCTTAGCTTATAAAAATTCTTCAACTTCACTAAAATTTTCAATTCTTGAAAATGTCTCGGCCCTTGTTAGTTCGGTGAGCTCCGTATACTAAAGAAGAAGATGAATCTATTTGCAGAAACTATGTATTTTTATCTACTCAGCTTGCTTCAGCAAACTATCTATGGGTGAATTTCTGGGCGGTTATTCACGACGGTTTCTGCAGTGACACCCGTAATCCGAGTCTCGTGCTATATGCGAAATAGAAAATCGTTTTCGTATAATTAAGAAAGAAGTAAGTGAGTTTGTATCTTTAACGATGCATGTCAATCGATATAGACTGAGAGGTGAAACTGATGCTGAGATGGTAACAAAATCTTTGGCTAAATGGCGAAGATGGAAAAATGTGGCTTTTTTTTTCGAAAAATATTTCGAAATCCTTAAGGTGTTGAACAATTTCAACCCCTTGTTTGTGGTTGTTGTTCCACCTAGTACTTCTCATCAGTGAAGCTAATGTAGTCAGCCGTAATTCAGTGAAGCTAATGTAAAACGCTTAATTTTAAACATACGTAATTTTCATTTAAAACTAAAATTACAAATGTAGCAGAATTAAAAATTACAATCTCTCTAACGTCGCTCATTGCTAGCTCCCCTATTGTTATCTTCTGGAGTTAAGAATTCTCCAAGACCTGGGGATAGACCTGGAATATCCCCACTTTCTAACGTATTGAATAAATATCCATAAGGGTATAAAACTGGTTGACCAACATTAGGCAATTGGAAAGCACTCGGTCCTCCAAGCATATAAGATGTTTGTTGTTTTTGTGGTGGTGGTGTAGCATTGTAGCAATAATTTGGGTTGTAGGGCGAGAATGATGATGAAATGCGCCTAGGATCTATCAGAAATACTTAAGGTTGAGATACAGACACAGTTTGTGGTGAAGTATTGTGCCGACATGTGGTGAAGAACTTTGTTGTACTTGTGTTCTCCCACGACTGTATTATCACTATCGTGGTATGATCTGTTGCTCCTGGTGAAATCGGAAGACTGTGAACGCCCATCATCATTTACAGTTGGACTCAATCGAAACATTGTGTTCTCATGACATTTCCGACACACATCCAAGTGTATAGCTCCCATTTGCCGAGTCATCCAATACAAATCGTTCAGTTGGCTCCTCAACTCTACCTCACTGGCAGTCACATTATAGTAAGAATAATCACGTTCCATACCTTGGGAAACAATGGGGATCGTGGTTGGCTCACCTTGTGAAGTAATACTTGGCATCTCCCAACGAATTTCGGGCATATTTGACGAAGATGATGAAGAACTTGCACCCGTGGTGGGGTAAGTCATAAAGCATGGCTCTTTTGGAGGTGGATGGCTAGGAACGATATATGCATCATGGAATAGGCGTGATAACCCTGGAAAATCAAACCCATAGATGTGCATGTTGTGTGTCCTAATTACAGGCTTCACAATCGACTCGTACCATCTGACATACTGTGCTTCACCAATATCCTTCTGTGTATTTAGTTCATACCTCACCCAATTAGTTCTTCTCAGCCTATCAAAATCTTATTCAGAGGTTTGCATCTGTTGTGGCAGGTTAATTGCAATCGTAATATACCTTGTATTTGGTACTGCAGTCTTTCTCTCAGGTACCAAAACCCTCTTTCTGATTCTAGAGTGTAAAAAACAACTCTACACAGAGAATAATAAAGAATATGTTGTCCAACATTATCACCATACTAAGGAAAATCAATATAAGGGTGAACAACTACATTGTTGTGGCTCCGAGTCATCTGATGAAACCTCTGAACAAAAACTGGAACCCGAGACGTCGCTGCCAGTATCCTTTGCTAAGTTGGTCGAGATATACATGTCCAACATTGGAAATCTAAGGGTGTCGTCTTTAAGGATTGGTTTACTAACACGGAAGTAGGTACACCACCAATACTGAAAATTACTCCATAATTTTAGTATTTTGACTTAATCTACATTTGTTCATAAAAATTATTTAAATTTAAAAATAATAATTTTGATATTTACCTTTATGATTCCCCAAAAACCAGTGAAGTTATCTCCGCCCATGGACGCTTGATCCAGCTCACAACAATTCTGCTAAAATTGCAGATCCCTAGTCATAATCTAGTGCTTTATCAAAATATTATAACGCTTCAAGCCAACCAACACGAGCAATATAAGTTGAGTTTGGAAAATGTATGACCCAGTACCCATAAGATAAACACCCTTTCGAGTTCAGGATAGTCATCTACATCTTCTGGGTTTCTGGGTTGGATGAGGAAAGACCTCAACCCTGAACATTTAATCCCACCTCCTTTCAATTCTTTATAATTTTCACGTATTTCTGATTCCATAAACGAGGGAAAAAGCGTATCCCATTTACTATTTGATATCCATTCGTCTTGGTTGAATGGTGCCGGCTCTCCCATTCCACTTGGGACCCACAAATGAAATACAAATCAAGGGACGCAATTACTATTACAATTATAATATCAACTATGATTAATTATTTTGATTATTTAATAATTATTTAAAAATATAATTTAAGTTAAGTTAAACAATCTTAATTACCAATTTCCAAATCCAAAAAATGGAATGTGTGCGTGGTCGGCCACCACCTTTCTACCACTGTTGTCATAATTCTGTTGTTGTGTCTTCTAGGCTTCACACTATAAAGCGCACGCCAGATATCTGTCAACCCTTTCTCTGACTTGAGGGGGTAAAACTTCATAAACAACCTTTAAGTCTGAAAATCCACCTCTCATTTTAAAATAATCCTCAAACCGATCTTGATGCTCTTGATGCCCCGACACATGACCTTGAACTAATGATGGAGCAACAACGACACTCGGCGAAGCAAACTCTGCTTCCGGATTTTTAGAAAAATCTACACCTGTGGCACGCTGCGGTGCCGGTTGGTTTCTTCGATCTCTTTTCTTCTTTACACTATTGACCACTTTTCTTAAAATGCCGCTCGTATTGTATCAAAAAAAATTATTTAGAAGAGTTTTAAAAGAAGGAAATAGTAGTGGTGTGACCTAAAATGAATTCGTTGAAGGAATTTATAGTTTTGAAAATAATACCGTTGAAAATATGGGCGTTAGATAATCGACCGTTGGCGATTTTGTGTCTAACGCCGCATTGGTGTCATCAACTAGGGGTGCCAACGGGTCCTATCGGGTCCGAGTAGTATACTATCCGGAACCGGAACCGTTAATTTTAGTCGGTTCCGCGTCCGGTTCCTAAATTGATGGACCCGAAACCAGACCCGTTAAAAACCTTAATTACCCGTCGGGTTCGGGTATTTATCGGGTCCTCTAAAATAAACTATTATATTTTTTGATAGTCTACTTTTAAATTTGTTATGTTAGCTTGAATCTTATAATTTTTCATATAAAATTATTATTATATCTATATAAAACGTTCTAATTAACATTAAGCGTAAGAAAATAAAGGAAAAATCAAAAAAATTCAAGCGAAACCATACAAAAATTTTCCATTTTAAGTAAAATTACGAAGTAAAAGATAAATATTCGGGTACCCGATATCCGGCGGGTACCCGCCGAGTAATACCCGTTAGGACCCGAAAACTTATCGGTTCCTATCAAGTCTACCTATTGGGTAGTGAGTTTGCTAATGGGTCCAATTTTAGGACCCTTTTTTGGAATCGTTTCACGATACACCGGGTCCTGGTTCGGTTACTAGGTAATCGGGTACCCGTTGGCATCCCTATCATCAATGCCAACGGTTCTGTCGTCAACGCCTGCGCTTTTTCTGCCAACGCCAGCGTGTGTCCCAGATTCGGGCGCTTGATGATCAACCGCCCAATACTTTACCATAGTGGAAAAACCTGTTTGGCCATCCACCTGGCTCAACAAAAAAATGTATTTGGTCATTGCCATAGGAATTTCCCTTACTGTGTTATATATGCTCCCTTCCGATACAAAAACCACTCCTTCACCTAGTCTCACTAGATTTGAAAGTAAATGAGTGTTTTTAGCCCTTGTTGTAAGAATAATGGCTATGGAATGAAGTTTATAACACTTATTTACTGCCAAAATAAATGAGAGACTGAGTGAAAGAGTGAGATGTGGACAGTGGAAGAGCAAACTAAAAAAACCAAGAGGTTGATGTTCAGCTGCTTGGAGACATATGTCCAAACGGCTAAACATATGCCTCCTAGTATATCTTTTTTATTTAATAATAAAATCTTACTTTGGGTCCCAGTCCAAGAGTTATATTAAATTAATAAAATTCTGAAAATATTTTTCCAAGCGGCTGAAAATCAGTCTCGTAGTCTCTACCGAGCAATCTTTCATTTGAAAGATATGAAAGACTTTGGCTGATGGGATGAGTGTTCCCATTTCCCAGCTCTTGCTCTAAGAGCTAAAAAAAATGAAAAAGAAAAAAGATCAAAATTAAGTGCACATGCAAAAAAAAATTAAAACCAAATTTTAGGCCCTAGGCTGCTCGCCTAAGCTCGGGAACAGCCCTGACTTTGCATTCATTAGAAACATGGGTGGAGCCAAGGGTTGAATAATCCTGGCTCTGGCTCCCTCTAAAATCTTTATATTTGCATAAAAAATTTCCTATATTTTCCTATTTTTTATGTGTAGCGTACCAAATACTTGCATTTAGTTCACCAAAATTTTCACATTTAAAAAAAAATAAAAAAATTAACCTCTTAATATAATTTTTGACTCCGCCAACGATTTTAATGGTCTTGCTTAACTGATGCAAAACGGAAAGATACTAAGTTTTCTTATTTTGGCACATTCATTGTAATTTTATTCCAAAAATTGTAATATGGAATATGGATGCTCATTTGCTGGCGTGTGAAACAACCAATTTTAGCATGTTTTGGATCTCTCCTCCTGTAGGGTTACCTAGTCTATTCAAGGATGAGGCTAAATCGTTAATGGATTTTAGTTCGCTTAACAAAGGATTTTTTAATATTCTAAAATCATGCAAATGCAGGCAAAAGTTACTGGTAATGCACACTGGGGCATTTATTTTGGAACAACTTAATAATGAAACCATCAAAGTATATAAAGAAAAGGGTTATAAAGGACCACATAATCATCATCCAAGGGACAAGCAGGCACCAATGAGTTATGAGTTTGTGTACCCATTGACATGTTTTGAACTTATCATATGCATTTTATTGTGCAATGACGACATGGGAATGAAATGAAGGGAGATCTTACTAGGATACTATAGTTAAGGGAATATATCAAAAGTGACATTCCTATTGTTAGTGAGGTTTTACCTTGGATGCTTGGAAGACATATATATATATATATATATATATATATATATATATATATATATATATATATATATATATATATATATATAAACAAAAACAAAGAAAGAAGGACCTGAGTAAAAGTCTTCAAAAGTCAATCACTTTTTGTAATTTGTCCAAACCTTTTTCGAGCAAAGTTAAAAACACTTAATCAAGCTTTTTCTCCCGAACGGCCAAAAATAATGAGTTAGAAACAATAACCAATAATTTGACTCCTTATGATGGAAGGAAGAATGTTAGGTGGGTGATCGATATACTACTATCAAAACAAACAAAAAGCACTATAACTAACGACTTTACAATTTCAAGATTTTACTAGATTTTGTGTCCGTGCTACGCACCAGGCGGACCCGAAAACTATCCACCATCATTTTCTTCTTTTAACCATATATTTGTTTGGTGCAATGTGGCTTCGCCTCGCCTCGTCGTGCATTTTTGATTTGGTGTCGTGGGGCTTTCCCCGCCTCGTCGCGATATATTTTTGATTTGGTGTGGATATGCTTTGTTTCGTCCCATCCTAATGTATGTTTAGGATTTTTGATTTTGTGTGGCTCGGCTTCGCCTCGCCCCGATGCTTTGGAATGCAATAACTTTCTTAGGTGCAGGGAAAAGAGGAACCCAATGTACATATTTAACATCCCATAACAGTTACCTTCTAGGAACAGAACTGGCGACATGGCAACATCACATATAACAGTTACCTTTAGGAACAAAACTGGCGACATCCCGTAACAGTTACCTTCTTGGAACAAAACTGGCATATAACCATCTTTTTATGTTAACCATATTTTTGATTCGGTGTGATGGGCAGTCCCGTCGCGATGCATTAAATAATTCTTTTGTTTTTTTGTTTTTTAACAAAATTGGCATTGTAATGAATTTTTGATTTAGTGTGGCTGGGGCTACGGCTCACTGAAAGAAAAATGTTAGCCTTAAAATGATGCTAACACACAACAAAAGTACAATCAACATTACAAACTTGAATAATAATATTATCTAGATAAATATCCTTAAAATAATTTTGTACTCCTCTCCGTATTATTAGTTTTTGTTTATTATTTTGTCATTGTTTTATATAATTTGATATTCATTATATTCAGGTGCAAAATGCTTTTCAATGATATAAAGTTTACTTCCGCTTTGAGAGATAAATCGTTCTAAATTGTGTTGCTAGTCCTAATAGTGTCATCAGGGCCTCTTTTCGTTCGCCAGGCTAGGGCCTCTAGGCTATTAAACGCTACCATGGTAACATCGGAGACCCTTCAACTTTCTCATTGCATCTGCAACAAATAATTCGGTCAGACACACATACATTGCATAAATAACTGAAAGGTAATGCAATCCTTACTTATATAGAACCTGGTGTGGTCCATTTTGTTCGATGCGCTTTGTAAAAGGGAAATCAACCCTAAATTTAAACAGTCCACAGCTAGCAGAGCAAAAAAATCCTGGAACATTATCTATATACCCTTACTATGAGGCCCATTGAAATATACCCTTTCCAACTTAAATTACCTGGCGAGATTGGGAGATACCCAATAAGACAAAATCTGGTCATTATGAAGTAAAACCAAGCCACCCCTTAACATTGTATTTTCTAAATAGCTAATGTGTCCTTGTTTAATTAACACTAAAAAATCTGATTAGCATAATTAATTGAGTTTAGATTAAAACTTTTGAAAATGAAAATTCAGTAGGTTAAACCTTTAATCCGTCTTATGAGTTTGATTTCGATCAAAAAAATGGGTTTTCGAAAATGTTATAAGTCGGCAAGGTCGACGTTTGAAGAAGGTGCCAGCTATATTTAGCCGGCATGGTATACGTTTGAATAAAATGCCGACCACTTTCAGCCGGCATGGCCCTTGGATGAAGAAAACGCCGACCATGTTTTGGCCGGAAGGTTTTTGAATGAATAAGAAGCCGACTACCTTTGGCCAGCAATCTAACGGTCGGCATGTAAATATTCACTAACATGCCGGCTATAATATAATTTATTACACTACCGGCTTTCATGTAGCCGGCATGTTAAGGATTTATAATCATGCCGACATGTACTTATACCAAACAGAAAACAGAATATGGGAAGATGTAATTCACTTCATTCATGCAATTTTGGTTACTACACTGATTGAAACATAAAAATGAATGCACTTAGCATGTGCATCAAGCCTTTGAACCCCTAGGCGACCCTAGTGGACGAGTTATAGTCTCGTGAAGGTTTACATAGAGGTCTACCCACAAAACCTATACAAAAACTTCTAAAGCCATCAATCTTCCTCCTCCGAAGACGATACGGCATCCAAGTACTCCGGGTTATCCTCCGGGATTCTTTGTGCCAAGAAGTGATAGCTTGCATCGAACGCGAATGCTTCCCCTTTTCCTCCAAGTAGCGCGCTTTCACGACTTCATGCTACAAAACACAAAAACAAACTTTTTGTTAGTGGTGTTTCATTGGAAGATAAAACAACATGGGTTGCATAAAAAATAATCACAAAATTACTTACAAATTGTGCAATGGACAAGGTGAAGGGGCGAGTGTTAAAAATCCGAGGTTGGAGCGCTAAAAAAGCAAGTATCGCATTTTCGATTACTAGGTGCCTAGCGTGGACTTGTTGAATACTTCTTGCATTAGGATTCCCAAACTCGCCGCAAAATTTATTGTGTACCCTAGCCCAAAAGGTTGTGGAATCCTCCCTTTCGGAGGATTGCCGTCTAAGTCGATTTTCCGCGTACCATGCTTTGGTGATTGCCAAATCTTCATTTGAATCAATGATGCCATTGTTGTTTGTAGAGAGCTATTGGGTGAGTTAGATGGAGTGTATGATGATATGAGCTTTGGAGAGTATATGGAACTATTCGTATGTTGTTTTGTAGAGAGAAGTAGTGTATTTATAGGATGGTGGCCAAATTTGGCCGTTATAGTGCCCAAGTATAAGTCAATCAATGAAATTGTACTTGCCAAAAATTTGAATTTTGAATTCTCCGGCGAGATTTGTTATCCCTAATATGCCGACTACCTATGGCCGGCAGGGTGGGAAGTTTCTTACCATGCCGACCTTATGAGTTTTAGGCATCAAGAAAACATTTTCTTCTGTGTATCCACCGGCAAGGTATTTCGACATTTTCATGCCGGCTATGATATGGTCGGCAGGGTATAAATTTTCTTACCATGACGATCTTATAACTTTTAGGCATCAGGAGTTCATGCAATTTTCTGTTAAACCGTCGGAACGATATTTGTTCACTATCTTTCCAGCTATTATGTGGTCGGCAAGGAACCAAATTTATGACCATGCCGGCCTTATGATGATTTTAGGCATCAGGAAAAGGCATTTTCTGCAACACATGGCCGACATGTTCTATAACATAATACACTGCCGGCTGTATCACAGCCGGCTTGGTATTGATCTGATTACCTTGTCAACCCCGGTATGCAAGCATTTTCTAATTGTCGGGCCTGGCGGTCGACACTTCAAAACCTTGCCGGCCCTGGTATGGTCGGCATGGTGAATTAAAAAAACATGTCGGAATAAGTATTGAAACTTTAAGTAGCTAAACAAACCATTCATTCAACAACTAGAAATCCAACACTTGTTGTCCAAAATACGAAAACATGTCCCATAATCCTTAAAAAAACATTTTTCCAACCATTAACCTTAACATTTGTCCAACACAACATAAAGAAATGAACTAGAAATGCATTCATTCACCACCATGACCACGGCCACGGCCACGGCCCCGTTTAGGAACACCACCACTACTACTACCTTCACTACCACGACCACTACGAGCCCTCTTTTTGTCAGCATTCATCTTGGCCTGTGCTTCCCTCCTGGCTTTTTCTTCCCGATTTACTTCAGCCTCAGCTTGCTTGAACATTTCATGGGCATCCTCATTGTCAACATTGTTAACAAAGTCAATGTGCTTGCCTTGCTCTTCAATCGACAAAGGCTCTCCTCTTTCTCTCGCGCAGCACAACACCTTCGCAAAGGTCTTCAAATGCTCCTTTTATTTTCAATTAAACAACAAACAATTAATAGAATGATTCGATAATGTGATCTTAAAATAATAAGAACAACTCTAAAATACTGATTATCGAAGATTTTCTCTGTGTCACATAATGTGTCCCTCAGCTTCTTCAGATTAAACTTCTTGGTTAGACGACCATCCTTCATCACAAGCATAGACTCCGTCGCAACCTGATTCCAACCGAACAATTTCTAGCACGATTTGTAAATATTCGCGAAAGAAAACTTATTATCGAAGCCCTCACTGACTGCTTTTCCCTCAACCTCGAGGCCTAGAATTTGATGAGCATCATCGGGAGTTATGGCCATCTCACCGAATGGGAATAACATTGTATCAATCTCTCCGTAGAACCTCTCACACGAATGCGAGATACGGTAACTCTATCATGCTCAATATTCGAACTCTCCACCGCAGAGCCACAACCCGGAGTTCTTGACAATCACTTTCACCTCCTCACATTCATCCTCAAGATCCCAAGTCTTAGTCACTGAACATGAATCTTGGCGCCTCATGAGACGGACGACATTCTTGTGATCCTAAATACCAAAAAAAGATGAAAAGAAATACAAACACTTGACGCAAATTTAAGATAGTTACACACTTAAATAAAAAAAAAAGACGGATTGAGATTACTTACGATAGTATTATGGATCGTACATGCCCATGAGTCCTTGTATCCAAAAAGAACATTGTCACCATCTTTTGGGGTCCCCCTTGGGTTCTCATCTTTTTTCAGTTTAACCATCAAGTGAGAGGGAGGCATGTGGAATCAAATTTAGTGATCACCCTCTTTCTTCTTTCCTAAGCCGGCTTGAAGTTGAAGCTTTGACTTGTTGAACATTAGCTTGAGTTTGTTCTCCATCTCATTCTTCTTCTTTTTCTTCTTCTTCCACTGCCTCTTCAACAATTTCTTCTTCTCTACCCTTACCTTTATCTCCATTACCATCATCATCATCATCATTACCTCCTCCAACATTAGGCATGTCTTGATCACCATCATCATCATCATTGTTCCCTCCTCCAGCAGACGGAGTTCTTTCATCAACATCATCATCATCCCCTCTTCTACCAGATGGAATTGATTGGTCTTCATCTGGAGTCTCGTCTGAGTCACTGGGTTCCGATGGTGGTTCATAATCATCATTCGGTACACGTATCTTGAGCATTCCCGGCACAACATATGCCCCTCGATGTGTTGAAGTCAAGAGTTTATCACCAACACGAGGAGGTCTTGAAGGAGGACTAAGATCTTTCATAGCTTTCTTCTTTGCCTTTTGCAACCTGAACAAAAACGATTAAGAAAAAAAAATTAAAGGTCGGCAGGTTCGACATATATAACAAATCCGGCGAATAAATGGTTGGAAGATTAGATATCTAAATACATGCCGGTTAAACATAAACTGGCATGGTGTGATTCACATAACCTGCCGGCGTATAACAAATATGAACACAAGATTTAATCGGATTTTTCGAAAACCGTTCGGCAGGTTCCTTTACCCATACATTTCCGGATAACAAATAGCCGGCATGGTTTTTTCCAAATACCATACCGGTTTTAAAATTCAAAGCATCAGGAGCCACAAATCTTGAAATACAGTTTTTAAGAAGGAAAATTTTTATAACCATCCCGGCCAAAAAACAAAACTATCGTCGGCAAGGTCTGAGGTTGAATAACTTGCCGGCCCTACAAGTAACAGTTACAGGTATTTAACAGCCGGCAAGACCTTCAACCTAATATCTTGCCGACCAAACCCTAACTATGAAAACCCGGCAGGGTCGATAACTAAAAACCTTGTCAAGGAAATAACTGAAAATCAAAGAATCGATTTTTCTGACCTAATTTGACATGCAAACATGAAATTGAAGTACTTGAGTGAGTTTAAGTAGGCCCTTACTTTCTTAATCGCACCATTTCTTCGTTTTGAGCGGGTTCAATTTCTTCTTCAACAACCGTTTTTTTTCTTCACTTTATGTTGAACTAGTTTTGCAATTCCAGGGTTGTATTGATTGGGTTTTCGATTGGCGTCTTTCATACGAGTTCCCTTACGCAGTGGTGGATCCATTGATGAAGATTAATCGGAGTTTTCGAACCGACGATGTCAATGAATTAATCGACGAGTTTTGATGGTGGTGGGGGTGATAGAGCCGGTATGGTTGTGGAGGAGAAGAAGAAGAAGAGAAGAAGAAAATAAAATGAAAAGATTAAAACTGATTTAGGGTAATAGGTTTTTAAAGGGTGAGGGTAGTTTTGTAACTTACCCATTAGGACTCCCCCTAAAACCCATAAAAAGAGTCCCTTTAAAATTGGGTATACCCCAATTAATCTGGGTATACCCCAATCAAGCCAGGTTAAATTATACCCCTAAGTTTAATACATTACTAAAATACCCTTTTTTGTTTAGTGTATATACAAACCACAACCACTGAACACTATTAAAAAAACAAAAAAGAGGCTACCTCTACTGCTCACCACCACCATTGTCCACCACCGCCAACAAACACCACCATTGTCAACCACCGCCGCCATCCACCACTGCCGCCTCCAACCACTACTTCCGACAACCACCACCACCACCACCCACAACCACCACCACCAACCGCCGCCACCGCCGACCACCACCACTTTCCTCCACCACCACTAGTAACCGCCGCCGCCGTCACCGCCACCACCATGTGGAGTCAACTTGCTGAAGTTGTCTCCATATCTGAGGCAACTAGCTCAAGTTGTTTCGAAAGTGGAGGCAACTAGGTCAAGAAGTCTTCAATAGAAATGGAGACAACTAACTCAAGTTGTCTCCGAATCTGAGGCAACTAGCTCAAGTTGTCTTCAAATGTGGAGGAAACTAGCCCAAAATTGTCTTCAAAAGTGAAAGCAACTGGCCCAAGTTGTCTCCAAATCTAGAAGCAACTTGTTCAAGTTGTATACAAATATGGAGGCAACTAGCACAAGTTGTCTTCGGATATGGATGCAACTAACACAAGTTGTCTCCAAAAAGAAAACATATACACAATTAAATGAACCTGGCGTGAGTCGAACACACATCTTCTGACATATAGTCAGTTGTGCTACCATTGCACCACAGATTCGTCAATACAAAACAACATATCAAAATCACATCCAATAGACAGATAAATAGTAATACATACCAAACATGTCAATCAACAAACAACCCAAAACTATCTTCTTCACAACCTGAAATCAAACATAAAAAAGGAAAATTTACCAAGAAGAGAACGATTTACCTTAGTCCCTGAACTGTGATTTGTTCAAGATTACAATCGGTACACATGCTTCAAGACTAGGATCAAGCTCTTTAGAACCGGTGCACATACTTCAAGACTATGATCAAGCTCTTTCCTGGTAAACCCCAACAACAAGGTTACAGCAGCACTAACCAGAAGTTCCACTAGAATTATTAAATTATCCACCTAATTTTTAAAACATAACCAAAAAAAAAAAATGCAGAACACAAGGTTTCATTTCGAGCAGTAAACTATACATTTTTTTATTAAGATCCGTAATAACTTAGATTAAATATGGCCTAACCAATTTCCTTAGCATAATGTTTCCTGATTAAATAAGTCCTCAACTGTACAACTTTCTTAGCACAAGTTAATCCATATCATCATAATTTATCAATAACAACAACACTAACCATCGCAAATGGTATCAAATTGGTACCTTCAGAAATGGAAGCGTACCTTCAGAGATGGAAACAAAAAACCAAACATTTTCATTTTTATACATAAACTGATCATTATGCATTGAGCTAAAAGTACATGCAGGTTCCTACTATAAAATTGGTCATTTCAGGCTCGTCAAGCGTAACATGGCAGATGCTCATGAATTCATTCCGACGAGTTACCTGATCCCAAAAAATAAGAGCCTCTGGATGCACGACACGTCAACGAGGCAAGCAACAAAGTGAGCACGACTCCACAACAATAAAATTTCTTTTTTTTCGTGTACTCCATAAGAAAATGATCCATGTTACTGTCTCTGTAATTGGCCTGCAGTGACGTTAGTTAACTAAAATGTAGTAAACTTTTTCATATAGAGAGCTCGAACTAAATTAGACAAAACTATGTCGATTCTCCGGTTGGTACCAAAATTGTATGATCTTTTTTCTGTTTTTTTTTTTCATATTCATCGGCTATTGTGCATAAGAAAATGCCCACAAAGAAACAACGTCATATACCATGTTACCAGAACCTTACAGTCACCTAACATGTGAATGAGCATCTTGTTCATCCTTGAATGTTTTGGCATCTAATTAACATGTGAATGCATCTAGCTAAGCCAACCAAAATAGACTGACAAAAACCAATATATAAATAAAGGGACAACAAGTGCAATGTCTACCAATACGCATATATAAAAGAAAACAGAAACAGTCATACACCATGTGATCAATCAGCAAACCCGATCCTTACCCAGATGGTATCAAATTGGCAGTCACGTATAACTAGTATCCAGTATTACCCACTATTTGATCCAATATCCTAGTTGTTGTCGACGAAAATAACAAGCAAAAAGTAAATGATACATACAAAATCCCCTATGTTGTAGTCCCCAAATCTGCTCCAGAAACCAAAATAGTTACAAATTAAGCCAATCCCCATTGTTCATTCCACCATCCCCAACAAAAAGCCACCACCAGCACCTTCACAACCACCACCACCATCACCTCCACTGCAACATCATCCACCACTACAACAACAACAACAACCACCACAATAGCCACCAACTGTACATCAAATTCAACGATATCTACAATATATCATGAAAATTGAAAACCTAAAAATCAGTTCTAAAACAAAATTGATCAAATTAATGTAGATTCAATACTAAATATCGTGGTGCTAGCGGCGAAATTGGGAAGGCAGTGATGATACGTCGGAGTTTTTCAGATCCATCGGTAACGACTTTGATTTCAACTAAACCAAACACGCAACAAATCAAATCGATAATTACCAGAAAATCAATAACCTAAATCAACAAATCAAATCGATATTACCAGAAACCAAAATCGAAAAAAAAATAAAATCTCTATCTCGATCATCTGGACCTTCGACTAACATTGAAATAACTCTTAAAATCAGTGAAAATGAATTGTTGATGGTGACTATGAAGTTTAATTGTTAAGATTTCATTGATGGCAGAGGTGGTGGTAATGGTGGAGGTGGTGATGGTGATGGTGGTGGATGATAGAAGAGGAGAGAGGCGATTTAGATCTGAAACTGTAATATGAAATAATGATTTTCATTTAAATCTATTTCTTTTTTAACATGAAAAGGGTATTTACGAGATTTATAAGTAAATTGATTACCTTCCGGATGCTGAGGGGTATATACATAATGGATAAGGGTATATTTGCAGGATCCATGGATAGTAGGGGTGTTTATAACATTCCCACCAAAGATCCAGTATGAGTTTCAAATTTGACAATAGAAAGAAAAAAACTCAAAATATATAAGATTAACCACGAAATCAGCTTTTAATTTACTCAAAATACATAACCGATGAAACATATCGGTACGGTTACCGATTGAACAGATTATTTTATTGGTAACAGATCAATAAAATCTCAAACCCTAACATACCTGTCTCGAATCCCTTTGCAACAACTCTATATTCAACTTGAGGAAAAAAAAACGATGATAAAAAAGAAAAAATACCATATCTCAGCGCCATCACCAGTCAATAAATTTGAATCTTGCTACTTAGCCATGGTCATTACCGAAAAAGGTTCACAAAAAATACCCTAAAGTTTCAGATAAGTATTTCGGTTCGTGGTGTTGAAGATGGAAACATAAAAGGAGGAGTTGAAAGTCGGGAACGAAGAAGAAAACTTAAGAGCTAGCAGAACCGATCCAGTTAGTATTAGCTAGGATCAGAAACGGATGTATTGTATACCTAACGAACGTGAGTAACGTCCAGTTAAGTATTTGGTGTAAACCAAGTGTAAGTAATTAGTTAGTTGTAAATCTTCACATAAGTGTTATATACTCAAGTTTTCACTAACGGTGTTACAAACGGCCAGTTAAATACAAGGGGTAAACTGTTGGGATCCTAGTCCCACATTAGTTAGATGGGGCTTAATTGGTACATTATAAGTCAATGGGTTCCCTCATCAAGTTAACCGGTTTTCGATTGAGTTCTACCCATGGGCTTATGACAAGTTTAGGGTCGGTACCCTAACATTTGGTATCAGAGCCAACCACCACGGCCCATGCCCGCTCCACGGAAGGGGTGACCTATAGGCTAGATTAAAGTGTTAGGGCACCTATGTATGGGCGTAGTTGTCACCCGCATTGAATACTGATAAGGGAGTGAAGCCGCCATAAGAGAAAGGGATACCTTCGGTTCAGTGTCGATAGAGTGGGCAAATGAGGACATTGGGTCTGGAAGCGTGGTGGGATATTGGGATCCTAGTCCCACATTGGTTAGATGAGGCTTAATTGGTAGTTTATAAGTCAATGGGTTCCCTCATCTAGTCAACCGGTTTTCGAGTTGAGTTCTACCCATGGGCTTATGACAAGTTTAGGGTCGGTACCCTAACATAAACAGAGTGTAATTCATGTTTTAATGTCTTGACCAATAGAGTCTCGCCAAGTGTCTTCTCCAGGTTTAGTAATGCCCAAAACTTTTATCTAATTTAATTTGAGAGGGATGTCACATTCACCTTGCGACGTGGGAGCTTATATGACTTAGCATTTTAAAAGAGGGGAGATTTATAATTTGGTTATAGAGCTCAAAATAACCGTTTTAGTTTTCTACTATCACTTATTCACCACATGTTTTAGGCCAAAATGAAAAAGTAATATTATCAGTCTTGTTGTATCTTGAATAGGACACGAATCTTTAAGAAAAAGAAAAGAGAACTTATGTACATGTCTATGCACATATTAAAACCCAAAATGTATAGTATTTTAGAATTATTTTCAAAACCTCACTAGTAAATTCTTTGAATTTTCGCAGTTATTCCCGCCCCATGTATGTCGGGTAAATTTTTGGTGGGGCGTTTTATAAATTCCTCATCGCCATTTTTTCTAACAAGCTTTTGAATTGAACGCTCAGGATGAGCTCAGAGATGTTTATTTCTCGGAGATACCTTGTCCTTTTTTTTCCTTTCTAGTTTCTGTTTTTGTCATCAATAAAACCCTCCTGGGGAGTTTGCATACAAAAATTTAATTAACTGTTCACACCCTGTTTAGCGAGTCACCTGTCTACATTAAACGTTGACCGTGAATTACTAAACATTAGTAATATATAACCACGTATTAGCAGTCTAGCTAACGTAGTCAGTATTAACGAAGCTCAATTGTTTCTACGCAAAAAGAAAACAGTGGTTCTCTACAAACCGCTATAAAAAAAAAAAAAATCGCCCTCTCATAAGAGGGCGGGTCCCACTGCTGTTGGGGCAAGAGCCATTTTAGGGCTCCGGATAGAAAAACTGTGAGACCATCGTTTTTGCATAGTTTTTTTTCACGGTCAGTTAAGAGTTTCTGAAAAGAAAATACACAAGAAAATATACAAGTTTATGTCTACATATAGGGGTTCTTAAGATACTTAGATAGAGCTACCAACTTAACACTTTTCAAGGGATTTAAGAACATTCAAAACGGTATTGAAGTGAATCGTTTATAATGTGCAGATGTTTGACAATGGCAAAGAGGAGTTCCGTAAATTGTTTTTCTATTATTAGTTGCTTTGAATATATTACAGGTTTTTAGATTTTTTATCTTTTTTCTTAAGATACTCTAAGACTATTCGGGATCCAGTGCTTGCTAAATTTGATTAAAAGTTAATTCATCGAAGACAATGTTCTCCTACAAAAGAAAAGTGAAAGCAAAAACAAACAAATATTTGAATTTGAAAACGAAAGTGAAAGCAAAAACAAACAAATATTTTTCAGTGACATTATTTACTGTGGTAAATTTTTGCAGGAGTATATTCACTGTTGTATATGAATGAACTGGCCCTTTGTTTAGGAATAGCAATCGGTGGATTTTTAAAGTCTTCCGATCAAAGTTTCCTTATCTTGGTACTTCTATTGTTAAGTAAACCTTGTATCCCAAGCAAATTACGCTATAACTGAAATCTCCTGCGATTAAAGTTTTTGTACAGATTCTTGATTAGCTTTATTTTCTACTTTGTTGCTTCGCAAGTGTGTCTGGCACAACCGTAGAGTAAATTTTCTGTAGGCTGATTATATATTTGCTTTTTGGAGATTCTGTTGATCGTATTATTCAGTTGAACATGTAAAGCTTGTAGAGGAGTCATACTTTTGTGCCTGGCAGAAAAAATTAAACAGGGAACGACATATATTTTATGTTCTCTTGTTCGTTAGGTAGTTTCGTTTCTCTTCTTAGTCAGCAACTAGGAGCGCTACAATTTCAACTAAATAATCCAATCAACAAAATCTCCTATAAACAAGTATCACGACAGTGTTCGAAACACTCTACGGTGTCGGATATCTATGACCATGCATATCACCGGGCAGTATAGCTTTAGACCATGATTTTGGAACTTCGGCATTGGAAGAATGCTCGTACCTGACAATCTTGCAGGGAGAAATCAAGGAAAATTTGCTGGTTGGTCCAAAGCCCATTAAGTTAGTTATACTAGGGTCCAACCGGATTTTAGACTTATCACTAGGTCCATAATTATTTGAAACAAGCAAAATGACCACATTACCTCAAAGACCACTCACGTGTGAACTCCACCACTTTATTACGGTTTCTCCAAATTTAATTAAAACATATAAAGGACCACAATTTTGAGTACATATCTCTACACAAGTTTACAAATTCGAGTACATATCTGCCACATTGCTTACAAATCTGAGTACATATCTGCTACACTACTTACAAATTTGAGTATATATCTTCCGCACTGCTTACATATTAAGTATGTATCAAACATGTTTTGAACCTGCAAATGTGACAAACATGTAACAATATTAAAACACAGTATTTCACATATGTACTGATGGATCAGACTATAACAAGTGAGAAGACTATGAAAACAGAATCTAAGAGCAGCTTTCTATGAGTATGCCATATATGTACCGCAGATTCATGAACTACAAATCAACCGCATGACAAGAATAATTAAGGATCTATGAGAAACAATGAGAATCGAAGCACATAATACGGTATTTCACATATGTACTGATGGATCAAACTAAAACAAGTGAGAAAACTATGAAAGAAACAATGTAATCTAAGAGCAAATTCTTTGAGTATGTCATATATGTACTTTGGATAATACGATCTGAAAGTGCAAACAAATCGAAAACAGAAAGATCATCAAATCGAAAGCTAAAATCATTAAAAACATGATAATCTAACCAAATAACTGAATAAATACGAACAAGATTCATAAAAATAAGAACAAAAATGACCGATCTCTATGAGTATTCCGTATATGTACTGCTGGATAATAAAAAGAAAAAAAGAATCGAGAGAGCATTATTTTAGTATCGCATATATGTACTTATGGATCAAACAACAAGCGGTAAAACTAAGAAATAAAATAAAATCAAAAGCAGTTTGTATCAGTATGCCACATATGTACTGCTAATTCATGAACTAAAAAACAACTATATGTAAAGAATCTATCAAAATAACAGAATCGAGAGAGTCTTATTTTAGTATCGAAGATATGTACTTATGAATCAAACAACAACAAGTGATAAAACTAAGAACAAAACAGAATCAAAAGCAATTTGTATCAGTATGCAACATATGTACTGTTGGATAATACGCCTGATACAACAAACAAGCACGGTTTTGATAAAATAAAGAAGTGAAAACAACAAGATAATCAAATCGAAAGTTCAAATATGTTAAAAACATCATAATCTAACAAAAAAAATTGAATAATTACGATCAAGATTCATAAAAAACAAACCAAAACAATAATAAACGCAAAAAACAAATAAAAAAACAAAACAAGAAAGTGAAAACGTAATCAAAACGATCCGATCTTCACAGATTCAGTTAAAAAAAAAAACAACAGTATAAAGAGATATTACATAACATACTTGTAAATCTTCAAAGAGATCTTCAAAAAAACTCTAGCTCGTAATCCAAAAGCAGCAGCAGAATTTGAGCAGAAGCAGAAAGAGAGAAGGAGAGCGGAACTCAGATCTGTAAAAAATGGTGATTTTTTTTTGAAGAAATATATATCTATTATCAGGGAATGGGTAGTTTGGGTATTTTTAAAAGTGGATTATGACATCCCGCACGTGTACCGGACCAGGGGATAAAAATTTTGGTCCAATTTTCTCTTTTTCTTTTTATTATGGACCTCCGGTTACTGGGCTTTAGTGGGTGGACCTGCCACTAACTAAGACTACCATAATAGTACCTATTTGTAATTCCTAGAGAAATCAAAGCAACAGAGCAAGTTCCCTGAATTTGTTTTCCCAATTCATACTTCTTATTGAACCGTTTTTTGGGGACCAGCCTTTTTTTGAGGGGACCATGGTTTTATTTTGGGTAAAGACATTAGAAGTAATTATAGGTCACCCCATATCTAGTTATTTATTTAATACCTAATCTACCCTCTTAATTAATTTTAGGTTATGATTAGTGAAATGATTTAGTTAAAAACAATTAGTGAGATTAAATTAAAAGATGGGTTTATTATTAGTTGAGTAGAATTATTGTGAGAGTAGAGTTAGAGAAGATGAAGGAGAAAAACATGAAAAATAAATTTTTTTTTCTCCAATTCACCCCCTTTGAGTATTCAAATAATGGATTTTATCAACCACAACCTGAGGAAGAGTATTTGGGTGAACAAGTATGTTCCAAACTTAGATAATGTATGTTAAATTGGTAAAAACTTCCCCAAAATGTAAAATTTTGAACTGGATTTTGAACAGTTCGGTTATTTTATATGAAGAACAAGTAACCGAACTCATCTGAAGGTGTAGTTCGGTTGCTTTGTGAGGATGAACAAGTAACCGAACTCATCTGAATGTGTAGTTCGGTTGCCTTGGGAGATAAACAAGTAACCGAACTAGTTTGAAGGTGTAGTTCGGTTGCTTGATCCAAACACGCAGGTTACCGAACTCCATATTAATGGAAGCTCTGACATGCAGCGTTATGTTCGGTTGGTTCGCAACTAACCGAACTTTACGTACAAATAAATTTTAACCAAGTGTATATGGTTCGGTTGGTTCGCAAACTGCATGCTTTTGCGATCCAACCGAACTAAGTTTAATAAGTTCGGTTGTTTCGCAAACTTGAGATCAATTGCACAACCAACCGAACTTAACAAACAAAAATTTTTTCTTATGTTTTTAACCGTAGAATTCGGTTACATGGAAGTTTTAAGATTTTTGCGAAATAACCGAACAAAGTTGATAGAGTTCGGTTATAAAAGAAATAAAAATAATGAGAAAAACAGTAAGGTTCGGTTACATGGCAACTTTTTTTCTTATGTTTTTAACCCTAGAGTTCTGTTACATGGCGCTTTATACATTTATGAGAAACAATCGAACTCGTCGCCCGTAACATAGTTATAAAGCATATAGAACCGAACTCATTCGAAGGTGTGTAGTTCGGTAAGTTGCTTTGTGAGGATGAACAAGTAACCAACTCATCTCAATGTGTAGTTCGGTTGCCTTGTGAGATGAACAAGTAAATCAACTCAACACTCAGAATCTCCATTAAACCTCTCCACAACTTCCATTTTCAACTCATTTTGATGATTACTTCTCATTTTTTCAACCAAAGACAAACGACAAGTAATGGGTTTGTGAGAATATCTTTGCTAAAGATTTAAATTAAGCTATATATATATAGAGAGAGAGGTGGTGGTGGTTGTTGTTGTTGGTGGTAATCGGTGGTTGGTGGTGGTGATAATCAGAGGTGGTGGTGGTGGTAATCGGCGGTGGTGGTGGGAGGAGGTGGTGGTGGTAATCGGCGACGGTGGGCGGTGGTGATGGCCGAAGGTGGTGGTGGTAGTAATCGGCGGTGATGGGTGGTGGTGGTGGGAGGAGGTGGTGGTTATATATAGAGTGAGAGAGAGGTGGTTATTAGGTTGGTTTTAAATTAAATTAGGTTAAGGGTAGGTTAGTAATTTCAACGCATTAGGACACCCCTTATAACTAGAGGGAAGGTGGCCTAATAAGACCATGGTCCCCTCAAAAAAACCATGGTCCCCAAAAAATGGTTCTTCTTATTATTGGGAAACCTGCCCTCGTAAAGCCCAGAATGTTTTTAAACCCAACTTTTCTGGAGATAATATTGGGCTATCTAGAAGCCCAGATCACGTAGATCAATCGAGTAATTTCTCGCTTGCTGTTGTTTATAGACCAGACTGACCAGAGCTGCCTTCAAAAAACTAAGGCAGTAAAATCTCAAGGATGTGATAACTCATGCAGAGATATCTGGAGTTTGTTCAGTTGAAAGGCACGATGAAAGTTAGGATCCGCCGTTGCTGTCGTTTTTGTTTGGCTGAGTTTGTTCTTTGGGATCTCCCATAAAATTTCTGAAAAGAGCTGAATGGAGGCAGCTTTCTATAAAGGAGTTGCAGCATGTACCCCATGGCCATGGTCCCCCATCCTGTAACAGTCTTAACAGATTCTTATGAGATCAATGGATAACATTAGGAAGATTAGAGGCCGGGGTTAACACAAAAGAGTTCTAGTCGTGTAATCTGCAATCTTTTCCTTTGCAAAACTCCATGTGGCATATTCCAAAATAGCATTGTAGGGTTGCACACAGAATCTAAGAGGTTTTGATATGATTGATATGAGATATCCGCAAGGTTCTCTCATGGAGTTATCATTTTCTTTTCCTCTTTGTTTTGGTTCTTTTGTTTTGTATTCTTGTTTGTATTATTAAGCGAGAAATTTGGAAGTTTGCTCATTCTGGGTTTGCTCTAGGTGGTATATACGAATGGTAATGATGAAGATGAGGTAAGACCCAAGAAAATTGTAAATGCTTACTGCAGTGTGCATAGCATACATAAGCCTATTTGACTCTTGACCCATCCTTTTCAACGTTAAGTCTGACTACCATCATATCGGCTATGTCATCCTCATTCAAGCTCTGAGTTTTTGACAAATTGGAGTTTGCAAATGGGAAGGGGACTTAAATGTGGGAGGAGGAGCATAATCCTTTTCTCATAATGTCTTTGCAAAAGACTCCTGAAGATGACATGAAAACAATTATTCATTCAAGCAGGAGGAGAATGTGCCATGATCTAATAGGGGTTGGTTTGATGTGAGGATTCCATTGGATTGGAATTGGGCCCATTTACCACTCCATGTCATTTTGCTTTTCTTTTCTTTCTTTTTTATTGAGAGGAAGTGCAAATAAAAAGTGGCAAATATAAAAGGATCTTGCACACAATTCAAGAGGTGAAGAGAGCATGCGTTTGCTTTTATTCTTCTAATTCACTTCCAAATGTGTGGTGGTCCTTCAGACTCCCCTCTAGGTTAACACATTGGACACCACCACCCCACAAACACCCCCGGCCCGTGATGATGCAGATTCTAGTTTTGATCCTAGTTAGTAATCATTCCGAATGATTCGCGAACGTATCCGGAATTTGACCAGAATCCAGAATGATACTTCCGAACTATTTGAACTCCGAACCTAGTTCCCGGATTATATGGACCTCACGAATGATTCGCGAACGTATCCGAACTGACCGAATCCGAATGATACTTCCGAACTAGATTCGAACGCCCAACCTCGCTCTCCCGTAGGTAACTCTCTGACCAGAGTTCCGTTGATTGGTTTTTGTTTGATTTTGTATATACTTTATATTTAAATACAATTATTCAGTTAAAATTTGCTATTGGTAGTTGTTTAACCAGTGTTTTATGTGTTGATTTTTCTTTAAAAGTCTATAAACTCGCTTTGTAATACATTTATGCGATTAAATTGTTTACTTCTTATTAGATACTCACGCTAAAATATTTTTTTCCATCTTTAAATCATATACAAATAAAATTAGTCTCGTAATAAGGTCATAATACTTATCAATTTATCATATATGTAAGCCGAATTTTAAGTGCCGAACTCACATTTATAAAACGAATATGCATGTACGTATGTCGTTCCGAACTACTGTCCGAACAACGAACCGTTGACCGGATTATTGACCGAATCCGACCTATCTGAATCCGTATAGTTCCCGTACGTATGCCGTCCCGAACTACTACCCGTACCCCGAATTGCTAACTAGGGTTTGGATCCTAGTTAGTAATTCTCCGAATCATTCCCGAATGATTCGCGAACGTATCCGAACTGACCTCATCCGAATGATACTTCCGAACTATTTGAACTCCGAACCTAGTTCCCGGATTATATGAACCTCACGAATGATTCGCGAACGTATCCGATATGACCGAATCCGAATGATACTTCCGAACTAGATTCGAACGCCCAACCTCGCTCTCCCGTAGGTAACTCTCTGACCAGATTGGTTTTTGTTTGATTTTGTATATTCTTTATATTTAAATACAATTATTCAGTTAAAATTTTCTATTGGTAGTTGTTTAACCAGTGTTTTATGTGTTGATTTGTGTTTAAAAGTCTATAAATTCATTTTGTAATACATTTATGCGATTAAATTGTTTACTTCTTGTTTAATAATCACGCTAAAATGTTTTTTTCCATCTTATTAGTCTCGTAATAAGGTCATAATACTTATCAATTTATCATTTATGTAAGCCGAATTTTAAGTGCCGAACTCACATTTATAAAACGAATATGCACGTACGTATGCCATCCCGAACTACTGTCCGAACAAGGAACCGTTGACCGGATTTTTGACCGAATCCGACCTATCCGAATCCGTATAATTCCCGTATGTATGCCGTCCCGAACTACTACCCGTACCCCGAATTGCTAACTAGGGTTTGGATTCGTTATCTTTTTTTTGCTGGTCTAATTAAGCAAGACTGCTAATGGGGTGCCAGGATTAGTGGGGTGTACCAAAACTATAATAAGACAAAACAGTTTTTATATAAGACAAAACAATTTTTGCCTCGGATTGGTACACCCCCACCAATCCTGGCACCCATTAGCAATCTTGTAATTAAGGGTATCCTTGGGCTTAACTAACTAGGATATGACTAGATTTTGTAGATCCTTTTTTTTTTTTTCTTTTGTTAAGTTAGATTTTGTAGATCCGTAACTAACCAGGTTATGCCCTAAAGTAGCCTGTAAAGTGGAGCTTTGAAACATGTGTGTGTTTAGCCTGTTAGAGAAGTTTTTATGAAATCAACAATCTATGGACTCAACAAACTTCAAGGTTGTTGATTTTGCTCCCACTATAGACTCAACAAACATGAAAATAAATATACAAACCAACAAATTTGTTGGTTTGTTGAGTGAGATGGAACATGTAGCGCGCGCGATGTAAGACCGGGCAATTTTGGCACCAACGCTGGTGCCTAAGCAAAAAACGTTGGCACTTGTGCTTGCAACGCCCGTTCTTACTACAAACACCAACGTCTGTATTAACATCTCCGGCGATTGACTCAAAGGCGCCAACGGCTACATCTGGAGGGCTCTAAATCCTTGTCATCCAACGGTTAGAATTTTAAGTTCTATAAATACTCTCCATTTTAACTCCAAATTCACACATCTAGTCTTCTTTACTCTTCTTCCCTTAGCTTATTAAAATTCTTCAACTTCAACAAAATTTTCAATTCTTGAAAATGTCTCGGCCCTTGTTAGTTCGGTGAGCTCCGTATACTAAAGAAGAAGATGAATCTATTTGCAGAAACTATGTATTTTTATCTACTCAGCTTGCTTCAGCAAACTATCTATGGGTGAATTTCTGGGCGGTTATTCACGAAGGTTTCTGCAGTGACACCCGTAATCCGAGTCTCGTGCTATATGCGAAATAGAAAATCGTTTTCGTATAATTAAGAAAGAAGTAAGTGAGTTTGTATCTTTAACGATGCATGTCAATCGATATAGACTGAGAGGTGAAACTGATGCTGAGATGGTAACAAGATCTTTGGCTGAATGGCGAAGATGGAAAAATGTGGCTTTTCCTTTCGAAAAATATTTCGAAATCCTTAAGGTGTTGAACAATTTAAACCCCTTGTTTGTGGTTGTTGTTCCACCTAGTACTTCTCATCAGTGAAGCTAATGTAGTCAGCCGTAATTCAGTGAAGCTAATGTAAAACGCTTAATTTTAAACATACGTAATTTTCATTTAAAACTAAAATTACAAATGTAGCGGAATTAAAAATTACAATCTCTCTAACGTCGCTCATTGCTAGCTCCCCTATTGTTATCTTCTGGAGTTAAGAATTCTCCAAGACCTGGGGATAGACCTGGAATATCCCCACTTGCCAACGTATTGAATAAATTTCCATAAGGGTATAAAACTGGTTGACCAACATTAGGCGATTGGAAAGCACTCGGTCCTCCAAGCATATAAGATGTTGTTGTTTTTGTGGTGGTGGTGTAGCATTGTAGCAATAATTTGGGTTGTAGGGCGAGAATGATGATGAAATGCGCCTAGGATCTATCAGAAATACTTAAGGTTGAGATACATGCACAGTTTGTGGTGAAGTATTGTGCCGACGTGTGGTGAAGAACTTTGTTGTACTTGTGTTCTCCCACGACTGTATTATCACTATCGTGGTATGATCTGTTGCTCCTGGTGAAATCGAAAGACTGTGAACGCCCATCATCATTTACAGTTGGACTCAATCGAAACATTGTGTTCTCATGACATTTCCGACACACATCCAAGTGTATAGCCCCCATTTGCCGAGTCATCCAATACAAATCGTTCAGTTGGCTCCTCAACTCTACCTCACTGGCAGTCACATTATAGTAAGAATAATCACGTTCCATACCTTGGGAAACAATGGGGATCGTGGTTGGCTCACCTTGTGAAGTAATACTTGGCATCTCCCAATGAATTTCGGGCATATTTGACGAAGATGATGAAGAACTTGCACCCGTGGTGGGGTAAGTCATAAAGCATGACTATTTTGGAGGTGGCTGGCTAGGAACGATATATGCATCATGGAATAGGCGTGATAACCCTGGAAAATCAAACCCATAGATGTGCATGTTGTGTGTCCTAATTACAGGCTTCACAATCGACTCGTACCATCTGACATACTGTGCTTCACCAATATCCTTCTGTGTATTTAGTTCATACCTCAACCAATTAGTTCTTCTCAGCCTATCAAAATCTGATTCAGAGGTTTGCATCTGTTGTGGCGGGTTAATTGCAATCGTATATATACCTTGTATTTGGTACTGCAGTCTTTCTCTCAGGTACCAAAACCCTCTTTCTGATTATGGAGTGTAAAAAACAACTCTACACAGAGAATAATAAAGAATACGTTGTCCAACATTATCACCATACTAAGGAAAATCAATATAAGGGTGAACAACTACATTGTTGTGGCTCCGAGTCATCTAATGAAACCTCTGAACAAAAACTGGAACCCGAGACGTCGCTGCCAGTATCCTTCGCTAAGTTGGTCGATATGTACATGTCCAACATTGGAAATCTAAGGGTGTCGTCTTTAAGGATTGGTTTACTAACACGGAATTAGGTACACCACCAATACTGAAAATTACTCCATAATTTTAGTATTTTGACTTAATCTACATTTGTTCATAAAAATTATTTAAATTTAAAAATAATAATTTTGATATTTACCTTTATGATTCCCCAGAAACCAGTGAAGTTATCTCCGCCCAGGGACGCTTGATCCAGCTCACAACAATTCTGCTAAAATTGCAGATCCCTAGTCATAATCTAGTGCTTTGTCAAGATATTCTAACACTTCAAGCCAACCAACACGAGCAATAGAAGTTGAGTTTGGAAAGAATGTATGACCCAGTACCCATAAGATAAACACCCTTTCGAGTTCAGGATAGTCATCTACATCTTCTGGGTTTCTGGGTTGCATGAGGAAAGACTTCAACCCTGAACATTTAATCCCACCTCCTTTCAATTCTTTATAATTTTCACGTATTTCTGATTCCATAAACGAGGGAAAAAGCGTATCCCATTTACTATTTGATATCCATTCGTCTTGGTTGAATGGTGCCGGCTCTTCCATTCCACTTGGGACCCACAAATAAAATACAAATCAAGGGAAGTATAATGTCAACTATGATTAATTATTTTGATTATTTAATAATTATTTAAAAATATAATTTAAGTTAAGTTAAACAAGCTTAATTACCAATTTCCAAATCCAAAAAATGGAATGTGTGCGTGGTCGGCCACCACCTTTCTACCACTGTTGTCATAATTCTGTTGTTGTTTCTTCTAGGCTTCACACTATAAAGCGCACGCCAGATATCTGTCAACCCTTTCTCGGACTTGAGGGGGTAAAACTTCATAAACAACCTTTAAGTCTGAAAATCCACCTCTCATTTTAAAATAATCCTCAGACCAATCTTGATGCTCTTGATGCCCCGACAAATGACCTTGAACTAATGATGGAGCAACAACGACACTCGGCGAAGCAAACTCTACTTCCCGATTTTTAGAAAAATCTACACCTGTGGCACGCTGCGGTGTCGGTTGGTTTCTTCGATCTCTTTTCTTCTTTACACTATTGACCACTTTTCTTAAAATGCCGCTCGTATTGTATCAAAAAAATTTATTTAGAAGAGTTTTAAAAGAAGGAAATAGTAGTGGTGTGACTGAAAATGAATTCAGTTGAAGGAATTTATAGTTTTGAAAATAATACCGTTGAAAATATGGGCGTTAGATAATCGACCGTTGGCGATTTTGTGTCTAACGCCGCATTGGTGTCATCAACTAGGGGTGCCAACGGGTCCGAGTAGTATACTATCCGGAACCGGAACCGTTAATTTTAGTCGGTTCCGCGTCTGGTTCCTAAATTGATGGACCCGAAACCAGACCCGTTAAAAACCTTAATTACCCGTCGGGTCCGGGTATTTATCGGGTCCTCTAAAATAAACTATTATATTTTTTGATAATCTACTTTTAAATTTGTTATGTTAGCTTGAATCTTATAATTTTTCATATAAAATTATTATTATATCTATATAAAACGTTCTAATTAACATTAAGCGTAAGAAAATAAAGGAAAAATCAAAATAAATTCAAGCGAAACCATACAAAAATTTTCCATTTTAAGTAAAATTACGAAGTAAAAGATATATATTCGGGTACCCGCTAATACTCGTTAGGACCCGAAAACTTATCGGTTCCTATCAAGTCTACCTGTTGGGTAGTGAGTTTGCTAACGGGTCCAATTTTAGGACCCGAAACCGGACACGATACACCCGGGTTCGGTTCGGTTACGGGTAATCGGGTACCCGTTGGCAGCCCTATCATCAATGCCAACGGTTCTGTCGTCAACGCCTGCGCTTTTTCTGCCAACGCCAGCGTGTGTCCCAGATACGGGCGCTTGATGATCAACCTCCCATTACTTTACCATAGTGGAAAAACCTGTTTGGCCATCCACCTGGCTCAACAAAAAAATGTATTTGGTCATTGCCATAGGAATTTCCCTTACTGTGTTATATATGCTCCCTTACGATACAAAAACCACTCCTTCACCTAGTCTCACTGGATTTGAAAGTAAATGAGTGTTTTTAGCCCTTGTTGTAAGAATAATGGCTATGGAATGAAGTTTATAACACTTATTTACTGCCAAAATAAATGAGAGACTGAGTGAAAGAGTGAGATGTCGACAGTGGAAGAGCAAACTAAAAAAACCAAGAGGTTGATGTTCAGCTGCTTGGAAACATATGTCCAAACGGCTAAACATATGCCTCCTAGTATATCTTTTTTATTTAATAATAAAATCTTACTTTGGGTCCCAGTCCAAGAGTTATATTAAATTAATAAAACTCTGAAAATCAGTCTCGTAGTCTCTACCGAGCAATCTTTCATTTGAAAGATATGAAAGACTTTGGCTGATGGGATGAGTGTTCCCATTTCCCAGCTCTTGCTCTAAGAGCTAAAAAAAAATGAAAAAGAAAAAAGATCAAAATTAAGTGCACATGCAAAAAAAAATAAAAACCAAATTTTTGGCCCTAGGCTGCTCGCCTAAGCTCGGGAACAGCCCTGACTTTGCATTCATTAGAAACATGGGTGGAGCCAAGGGTTGAATAATCCTGGCTAGATCCATCATCGATTCTCATGCTCTGGCTCCTCTAAAATCTTTGTATTTGCATAAAAAATCTCCTATATTTTCCTATTTTTTATGTGTAGCGTACCAAATACTTGCATTTAGTTCACCAAAATTTTCACATTTAAAAAAAAATAAAAAAATTAACCTCTTAATATAATTTTTGACTCCGCCAACGATTTTAAAGGTCTTGCTTAACTGATGCAAACGGAAAGATATTAAGTTTTCTTATTTTGGCACATTCATTGTAATTTTATCCCAAAATTGTAATATGGATGCTCATTTGCTGGCGTCAGCGTGAAACAACCAATTTTAGCATGTTTTGGATCTCTCCTCCTGTAGGGTTACCTAGTCTATTCAAGGATGAGGCTAAATCGTTAATGGATTTTAGTTCGCTTAACAAAGGATTTTTTAATATTCTAAAATCATGCAAATGCAGGCAAAAGTTACTGGTAATGCACACTGGGGCATTTATTCTGGAACAACTTAATAATGAAACCATCAAAGTATATAAAGAAAAGGGTTATAAAGGACCACATAATCATCATCCAAGGGACAAGCAGGCACCAATGAGTTTGTGTACCCATTGACATGTTTTGAACTTATCATATGCATTTTATTGTGCAATGACGACATGGGAATGAAATGAAGGGAGATCTTACTAGGATACTATAGTTAAGGGAATATATCAAAAGTGACATTCCTATTGTTAGTGAGGTTTTGCCTTGGATGCTTGGAAGACATATGTATATATATATATCCGAAACAAAGAAAGAAAGACCTTTATTTGTCAACCTCAGAGTAAAAGTCTTCAAAAGTCAATCACTTTTTGTAATTTGTCCAAACCTTTTTCGAGCAAAGTTAAAAACACTTAATCAAGCTTTTTCTCCCGAACGGCCAAAATAATGAGTTAGAAACAATAACCAATAATTTGACTCCTTATGATGGAAGGAAGAATGTTAGGTGGGTGATCGATATACCACTATCAAAACAAACAAAAACCACTAACTAGCGACTTTACAATTTCAAGATTTTACTAGATTTTGTATCCGTGCTACGCACCGGGCGGATCCGAAAACAATCCACCATCATTTTCTTCTTTTAACCATATTTTTTGTTTGGTGTGATGTGGCTTCGCCTCGCCTCGTCGTGCATTTTTGATTTGGTATCGTGGGGCTTTCCCCGCCTCGTCGCGATGTATTTTTGATTTGGTGTGGCTCGGCTTTGCTTCGTCCCATCCCAATGCATGTTTAGGATTTTTGATTTTGTGTGGCTCGGCTTCGCCTCGCCCCGATGCTTAGGAATGCAATAACTTTCTTTGTTGCAGGGAAAAGAGGAACCTAATGGACATATTTAACATCCCATAAACCGGCAACATCCCATAACAGTTACCTTCTAGGAACAAAACTGGCGACATTGCAACATCCCATAACAGTTACCTTCTAGGACATCCCGTAACAGTTACCTTCTTGGAACAAAACTGGCATATAACCATCTTTTTATGTTAACCATATTTTTGATTCGGTGTGACGAAGCAAATCCCGTCGTGATGCATTAAATAATTCTTTTGTTTTTTTGTTTTTTAACAAAATTGGCATTGTAATGAATTTAGGGCTAAAACTTAAAGACCATCGATATTATAGTGTTTGTGATCTTAGACATAGAGACTTTCCTATACATCGCATACATTTTAAAAAGTGTGATCTTCCAACTGATCATTTGACCACTTTCAAACATTATTTTGTGATCAATATGTCCATTAGGCTTTTTTGATAAATTTTAAAAAAGAATTGTGGTGAGTGTGGCTCGAACTTGCGACCTTCAGGTCCATTAGAGGAAAAAAAGACATCTCACATAATTTCTACACCTGTAAAAAGTAAACATCTCATTTCTCATTTCTACCTCTCTCGACTGAAGCCTTCTCTCTCCCAAATACTCTCTCTTGATCGATCGAAATTTGTCCACTCGAAAACTCATTAATTTGAAATGAAAATTCTTTTTCTCAATGATAATCGGTTGTCGAAATCATGAATCAGGTACGGTTAGAGTATGCAACCAATTTTTTGTTTAGATATGATTCGAGATTGAAGTTGAAATCTGAATCTAGGTTTTTGTTTGTTTGTTTGGTTTGATTTATGATTTTTATGTTGTTTTTCTACAGGCGCATGCGATCTAAACTAGGGCGAGATTTTAATTGGATGATCGGTGAAGTTGTATATGGTTTGTGATCTAACTTTGCGTTTTGATTCTGATTTATTAGGTTTTTACTTTTACATGATAGGTTAGTTTGTATAGATCGATTTGTCCTTCGGAGAAAATTTCTATTGTGAATTGTTGAGTTAGTTTGAAAACTAGTTTAATGGGTCTGAGGATCATAAATTTATTGCTTTACTTATTTTTGATGAAGAAATTCTTAATTTTATGCCATTGAGTTTGCTAGGTAGTAGGTGCACTGAGTTTTCATCGGATAATTTTTTTTTCGGGAACGTAATTGGTTTCACATTCGAACTGCACTTGGCTTCTCTCATTGTTGTTGCTCTTGTTGTTGTTAGGGATATAATTGTGTTAAATTTGATTTCAACTTCAATTGTTGACATACGATTAACCTGATGTTGTTAGGGTTAAATTCACCCCAACCACATCCACCAACTGGTTTGGTATGTGAACAATTGAAATTGAGACTTAAGCATTTGAAGTAGGTACAAAACTTTTTAATGATTCCGTAGATTCATTTTAGGCAATTTGTTAACACTTCCAAGCAACAAGCTAATGGTTAGCAGTCAAAACCATGAATTCCTGAGTTACTTCTTTAGTTGGTTTTCCTAGTAGCTAGTATCTAAGGTTTTCTCTAATATAAATAAGCATTTAAGCAGGTCCATAACTACATAAATATGTATAAGTTTAGTTCTAAATCCACTTGGTAAATTTGTAAGCTTCGGACAATAACAATGTCCAGCTGGTATGACTTCCAATTTTCCATCACTACTACTATCACTTGAAAGTTTATTAATATATTTCTTGAAATTTGTAGAGCATGAATGAGGATGATATAAGCAGAATTATTGCTATTCACATCGGTAGTGAAGTGCAGTGGTTATTACATAATAACATTTGAGTTTTAAATCTCTGGACGATTCGTATCTTCGGAATTAGAACGCTAAGGTCATTTGTTGGGAAGAATTATATGACTTATTTAAGGGAATCTAAGTGTTGTAAGGGTTGAGGCAAAGCAATATATGTCAGTTTGTTTTTTTAATGCTATATGGTTTGGGTATTTATTGAGCTGTCCGATATACAAGCAAATAATACACTTCCTCTCTAACTTGTAAGCAATAGAATGTTCATCTTCGTCCATATAGAATGTGCATTTCAGTTTCTGTTTCAATGCTTCTTTCTGTGTAGTGAATTTCCTTGCAATGTGAGTGTATTTTGGATCCTAGAAGATGTTATTTTAAACCATAAAGGTCATTTTACACAGACAATGATGTACATATATTTTCGTATCTGAGCTATATATGTGTTTCTTAATATTTTCCTTTCCCCTTACATTTAGCCGTTGCACCTTAGTTAGTGTGACGTATTTTCGTTATTTCATTTTCAGGTAAAGCTGATGACGTGGGTAAATAGTACCAAATTTGAAAATGTAGTTGGTTTAAGTGAAGCCTTTGGTGTTCCCTTGCCAAGACATGCAGAAAATACTTTTCGATATCCTGCCGTTTTCGCAAACCCCTCAAATTGCTGCTCATGTGCAACCTCAAATGTAATTCTTTCTCTAATATTTTTACACCGAGCTTATGAGATCATGTTGCACTGGGATGAAATGTTAGTGCATTAGTTTGAACTGCGTAATAATTTGTTAACTGTATAGGGGAAGTATTTAGGTAGTATCTGAGTGGACTCAATCTTTACAAAGGTTAATTATAGTTGCATGATATTACTTATTATTCTTGACAGACACTTTTCTGCTGATTCTAAAACTTTCTCACTTGGTAGTCTTCATTCTGTGGTTTGTCTGGATTATGGGGAAAATGGACGTGTTTTATGTTACACCATACCCATTACAAAATTAGCATGGTTACTCTTTTCATTTCTTTTAAAATGTTCAATTGTTGTTGTAGATCATGTTTTTTTCAACATGTTTCAGTTATTGAATTCTATTGCACTGTCTACAAGCGGAGATTGTGTCTTTAAGAGGAAAGCAGAAGCCGCTGAATCAGGTGGTGCATCTGGGTTATTGGTGATCAATGGCAATGAAAGTATTCCTCACCTGATGGCCCAATCAAATTAGTTATTCGAAGTTGTTTATCTTTTGAATGCTTTATGATCATTCCTTTTTCCCTGTGTTGATTAGGTCCCTTATATGTTTCCCACATATATTTTCCTGGCAGAGCTTTTCATCTCTTCTTCCCTATAGAATGCTAGTTATTGCAATGTGCATACATTATTTTGGTTAGCCCATGGTCTGAATTCAGCTCTTATTCTGACTCCTAATACTCTGTTTTTAGCATGTTACATGTAGTATCTCTGCAGACTTGGAAGAAAATGCCGCAGGAGGAAGCTTTGACATGTACCTTATGGATTCTGCTTCCTCTGTTACCTTATGTTCCACGTGTGGCATATGCATATGCTTGACGATTTACGTGCATTTGTAGGAGCAATTTCAAAAATATTTATACCTTATCTCAAAGCTATCTTGTTGAGTGCCACTGAAAACCCTAACTGCATGCTCTGTGCCAAATCTATGAAGTGCATTAGTTTAGTTGAAATGGATGTTGGAATTAAAAACAGGTATTTTACGCTAATCGGTTAAAACGGTGCAGGCTCTTGTTACCTTCGAAAATGAAGGAGGTGCTCAAAGCAAGGGGTTGGGAGAAAGCTTATGGATAGTTTCTATCAAACTTAGTATTCATAGCTAGGATGGTCTGATGTAGTAGACAGAAATGTGTCTGTTTTCTATTATAGTAGAACATTATTCATGTCATGAGCTTTGTATATTTGGTCTGATGTAGTAGACAGTAGTAGACAGAAATGTGTTTGTTTTCTATTAGTTTCTGATTCAGAAAGGAATTCGGACAGCAATCGAATGAAATGAAATATGTTGTTTTCTATTAGCCTTTTGGAATGTGTTTATATTATTTTAAAGTATGAATTACAGGTGCAGAAATTGAATGGAATATACTGTTTGTATAGGGTAAATTTGGGTTGAAAACTTAGAGGAAAGATCACAACTCTTAAAACCTTGTCTTTAAAAACCATGTCTTTAGATCTCAACTTTTTAAAAAATATGTTCTTTGCATATGGTAAGATCACACTTTTCATTGTAGAAGAGTTGTTATCTATAGATCACCTTTGAGATTATACTGGCAAAGATCACAGACAGCCAGTACTTAGATCACACTTTTTAAGAATGATCCATATATGTTTTTGTTGTAGTGTAAAAAGGAAAGTGAAAGCAAAAACAAACAAATATATGAATTTGAAAACGAAAGTGAAAGCAAACACAAACAAATATTTTTCAGTGACATTATTTACTATGGTAAATTTTTGGAGGAGATTATTCACTGTTGTATATGAATGAACTGGCCCTTTATATGAGGTGGAAATTGTATAAATACCCCTATTATTTAAGAGTCTTCACAAATATCCTTATCAGCTATATTTTTACCCCCACCTTCTATAAAGGAAGTTAATTTTATTCGAAATTCCATAACTACCCTCTTTACGTTAATAAAGTTATAGACCTTCCTTTTACAGACAAAATAAAAAAGATTTCCCTTCTCTTTCCTTCTCTCGGCATCACCACCGCCACCTCTGCCACTACCACCACCTTCGCCGTCGTGAATAAATTGATCATCCGATTCATAATTCATATTCTTCTTATAGTTCATATTCTTCTTATACTTCTTCTTTTTCATTTTTAGATTCGATTTTCAAAATCAGAATCAATGAGATCTGAATGATTCGATTTTTTTTAGGTTTCGTTTTTGAGTAATTTTGATTTTTAGGTTTTGTTTCCGGATAATTTCAAAGAGATTTAACTGATTTTATTTTCAATCCAACATTAAGATGCTTTTTTGGGTCCTGTTGAATTAGTGGATCCTGTTGATAGTTTAGTGTTTAGCGATTTAGGTTTTTTCTGTATGATAGTTTGTATTATTGTATACTATTGATGATATTGTGTTTCTGTCAGGGAAGTGTGGTGCCTGGATCTTGAAGCGAAGGTATTTTACAACGGATTCAAATATGGTAGATGATGATTATGTATTTTTGTTAACTTTAGAGTTGAACTTATTCGAATTACTAAAACTCAAGAAGTAATGACGGTGGATTGGTGGCGGCGGTGGTGGAAGAGGTATGCATTTGAATATATTTTCTGCTTTGGTTTTGAGATTTGGGGTTACATTAGATACTTTTTGTTTATTTTGAGTCTGACGAGTGATTCAGATACAAGAAATAGTGGAATTGCAAATCTGATTGTTATGTTAAAATAGGTCGTAATTTGTGTGAGCATGTGACTATTTGGCAGGCTGGTATTTTTTTAGACGAAGCTGGGTAGATTATTTGTTTGCAGCAGAATGATGTAGGCATGTTGCTGATCATATGATGGTAAGACAACTATCAAAATTAACGTTAGGTAAGTTAAAAATGAAGTTGCCGATCTTTTATTGGTGAGATCTACACAAAGAAAACTTTATCTAGGGTTTTAGACATGCTATGATGCGTTAACTTGTTCCATAAATCTTTCCATGCACATGATGAATGGATGCCGCCGTGGCATATGCTTTCACCATTTCTCTGTTTCTAGGAGATTTCGTAGACTTTTCTCGAATGATTAATTGGATTAAATTGGTTTAGTATCTTAGAGAACTAGTAATACTCACATCAGAAGATTTAGAAGCCTAAATTTCTTTGTCTAGATAGTGGTTTTTGCTAGTCTTTTGTGTAACAGTTTGAACCTTGGTTTCTTATGTGTTTTAGAGTTGTAAATTTTAGTACAAAAGAATATTGCAACATTTGGCACTACGGTGTATGGATTTTTGTTCAATCATTCTCACATGTAGTATGTATCAACTACTTTAGTACTTGAAGCAATTGTGATGCAGTACAGAACATGTCAGAGATGGTTTATGCAGCATTTTCCTTTAAATGGGGAAGAAGAACCCACTTTTGAGTTTTGTCATGATGTATTAATTTTGAGTAGTTAAAATATCAATGAATGAGAGTGAGACATATTGTATACAGTGTTTGGTTTGTGTTCTCTTGTAGGTCCAATGAGGATGGTTCAAGCCATAGTAATGGGAAGACAGTGAATGTTGGATATATGGCTGCTTTGGCTATTACTCTGCTACATAGTGTGCTATACATTCCCTTACTATACTTTGAGGTAGGTAACTGAATCTCCTTTTTAATTGTTTTCCGTCATATTTATTTGCATGGCCGTGGTCGAGAGAAATAGACTGAAAAGAGCTCACAGGGAATGTGCTCAATCCCAGACACCTAAACAATGAACGAATATAATCAAACATCCAAGTCCAACACCTCCGTAAAACTTCTCGCAGTTGTTGTTCATTCTTATTTTTATACAAATGATAATTACCTTTGTCTCTTTACAATTGAACCATAGAAACAGGGTGGCAGCTATGTTGGAAGGATCTGTCTATATATAATAAAAATTTGTAGTGTAATGGTAGCACAACTGACTCCATGTCAGAAGATGCGTGTTCGATTCACGTTAGTTTCACTAGTTTTAGTACATCAATTTTTGGGATCAACTTTGGTTGTTGATACTAGATTTTGGGATCAACTTTGATTGTTGACACCATATTTTGGGATCAACTTTGGTTCTTGATACTAGATTTTGAGATCAACTTTGATTGTTTACACCATATTTTGGGATCAAGTTTGGTTGTTGATACCGTATATAATCTGTACATTTTCTGAATTTTTTATTTTGGGATCAACTTTAGTTGTTGATACCAAATTTTGGGGTCAACTTTGGTTGTTGCCACCAAATATAATTTGAATATTTTTCGAATCTTTAATTTTTGGGATTAACATCAGTTGTTTACACCATATTTTTTATTTATTTTTTTTTTTGATTTTTATTTTGGGATCAACTTTTATTGTTGACATCATATTACGTTTTTTCTTATTTTCTGATTTTTTTGAACTTCCATTGTTGAAACTAATTTTTCTTCTTCTTATTTTCTGATTTTTGTTTTTGGGATCAACTTCGGTTGTTGACGCCATTTTTTTCTTCTTCTTATTTTCAACTTCGGTTGTTAACACCATATTATTTATTTTTTTTATTTTCTGATTTTTTTTGGGGATCAACTTTGGTTGTTGACACCACGGGCGGTGGTGGTGGACTAGCGGCGGCGCCGCCAGCAGTGGTGGTGGTGCTGGTGGCTTGGTGGACTGATGGCGTTGGTGGACTGGTGGTGGTGGTGGTGGTGGTGGATTGGTGGTGGTGGTGGCGGTGGTGGTGGTGGTGGATTTGGAGGTGGCGGTGGTAGACTGGTGGTGGAGTGCTGGTGGTGAAATGAGAGAAATATATTTTTTTATAAATGAAAAGAAATGTTTGTGTGATAAAATAAGAAAAAAATATATAATAAAGGGTATTAATATAATCCGTCTTTAAATGGATAAGGTGAGGTGAGGGGTATATTTGTTTCATGAAAAATAGGGGTATATAATTAATGTACCCTGAGCTGAGATAACTGAAATCTCCTGCGATTAAAGTTTTTGTACCGATTCTTGATTAGCTTTATTTTCTACTTTGTTGCTTCGCAAGTGTGCCTGGCACAGCCGTAGAGTAAATTTTCTGTAGGCTGATTATATATTTGCTTTTTGGAGATTCTGTTGATCGTATTATTCAGTTGAACATGTAATGCTTGTAGAGGACTACTCATATTTTCTGCCAAGAAGAAATTAAACAGTGAACGACCAGCCTATATATTTTATGTTCTCTTGTTCGTTAGTTAGTTTCGGTTATCTTCTTGGTCAGCAACTATCCCTCTAGGAGCGCTACAATTTCAACTAAATAATCCGATCAACAAAATCTCCCATAAACAAGTATCACGACAGTGTTCGAAAAACTCTACGGTGTCGGATATCTATATATGACCATGCATATCACCGGGCAGTATAGCTTTAGACCATGATTTTGGAACTTCGGCATTGGAAGAATGCTCGTACCTGACAATCTTGCAGGGAGAAATCAAAGCAACGGAGCAAGTTCCCTAAATTTTTGTTTTCCAGATTTGATACTTCTTATTATTGGGAAACCTCCCCTCGTAAAGCCCAGAATGTTTTGAGTGAGTAAACCCAACTTTTCTGGAGTAGATCAATCGAGATAATATTTCTCGCTTGCACTTTGTTTATAAACAAGACTGCGGCCTTCAAAAAACTTACGCAGTAAAATCTCAAGGATGTGATATCTGGAGTTTGTTCAGTTGAAAGGCACGATGAAAGTTAGGATCCGCCGTTGCTGTCGTTTTTGTTTGGCTGAGTTTGTTCTTTGGGATCTCCCACAAAATTTCTGAAAAGAGCTGAATGGTTTCAAGTAGGCAGCTGCAGGAGGCAGATTTCTGTAAAGGAGTTGCAGCATGTACCCCATGGCCATGGTCCCCCATCCTGTAACAGTCTTAACAGATTCTTATGAGATCAATGGATAACATTAGGAAGATTAGAGGCCGGGGTTAACACAAAAGAGTTCTAGTCGTGTAATCTGCAATCTTTTCCTTTGCAAAACTCCATGTGGCATATTCCAAAATAACAAAATCTAAGAGGTTTTGATATGATTGATTTGAGATATCCGCAAGGTTCTCTCATGCAGTTATCATTTTCTTTTCCTCTTTGTTTTGGTTCTTTTGTTTTGTATTCTTGTTTGCATTATTAAGCGAGAAATTTGGAAGTTTGCTTATTCTGGGTTTCCTCTAGGTGGTATATACGAATTGTAATGATGAAGATGAGGTAAGACCAAGAAAATTGTAAATGCTAGTTATTGCAATGAGCATACATTAGCCTATTTGACTCTTGACCCATCCTTTTCAACGTTATGTCTGTCCACAGCCATAGATGCCATCATATCGGCTATGTCATCCTCATTCAAGCTAGCTCTGAGTTTTTGACAAATTGGAATTTGCAAATGGGAGGGGACTTAAATGTAGGAGGAGCTTAATCCATTTTTCTTATAATCATAGCAAAACAAAAATGCCTTTGAAAAAGACTCTTTTATTTATTCTAGTGATGATGAAGATGACATGAAACAATTTTTCCTTCACGCAGGAGAATGTGCCATGATCTTATGTGGAGGTGGTTTGGTGGTGGGGGATTCATTTGGATTGGACCCATTTCCACTCAGCATCATTTTTCTCTCTCTTTTTTATTGAGAGGAAGTGCATATAAAGGTGGCAAATATAAAAGGATCTTGCACAGATTCCAAGAGGTGAAGAGAGCATGCTTATATCTGAGTTTGCTTTTTTTCTTAGTTCAATTCCAAATGTGTGGTGGTCCTTCAGATTCCCCTCTAGGTTAACACATTGGACACCACCACCACACAAACACCCCCAGCCAGTGATGATGCAAATTCTAGTTTGGATTGGGTATCTTTTTTTGCTGGTCTAATTAAGGGTATCCTTAGCCTTAGGCTTAACTGACTAGTATAGCCGTTGCTACGGTGGGAGGGCCGATCGAAAAAGAATCTGAACATGGGGTTCGTCTGCGATTATTTTCGTCCCGTTTAAGAAGAGGTGATACTTTCATCCCGTTTCTGAAAAAGTGATACTTTCGCCCCGTTTCCGAAAAAGTGATACTTTCGCCCTGTTTCGGAAAAAGTGACTAGGGGCGAAAGTATCACTTTTTCCGAAACGGGGCGAAAGTATCACTTTTCCCGAAACGGGGCGAAAGTATCACTTTTCCCGAAACGGGTTGTGAAAGTATCAGTTTTTCAGAAACGGAAAATTAGTCGATCCATAAACCAAAATATGGTTGCATGATGTGTTATGCATCCTTTGTGGTGGTTTGCATAATGGCTATGCATTCAATTTTCGAGAATTGTGCCTAAAAATTAAAGTATCATTTTTCTTGAAACGGAGGGAGTACGTCGTTTTATTAGTTGCAACGGAAAATTAGTTGATGCATAAACCAAAATTTTGCTACATAAAGTATTATGTATCTTTTGTGGTGGTTTGCATAATGGATATACAATTAATTTTCTAAAATTATGCCTAAAATGATAAATACCTTCGAATTTTTCGTAAAAACTCTAAATTTGATATTGTTGTTTGTACTTGTTGCGTAGAGTATTTTTATAACCTTTCCAACGAGATAAATTTTGTAAAATTCCAAGGCACGGATTTTTAGATATGTTATATTAAAGTTTGTTTTCCAATTATACCCCTAAAAAGATATGATACACAAAGAGTTATAGTAATTGGACTAAAAGGTAGGGACATTTTTGGTTTATCGGCCCTAACCATTTCCAATCTTTTTGTGTCAATTGATCACTTAGATTTTACAAAAAAGTGGTCATATAAAGGTCCTCCCTCGCTTCGCTCGGTCGGCCCAACTAGGATATGACTAGATTTTGTAGATCCTTAACTAACTAGGATATGACCTAAATTAGCCTGTAAATTGGAGCTTTGAAGCATGTGTGTTGGCTGTGTAGGATTTTTTTTTTTTTTTTTTTTTTTTTTGCGGAAAAGAGGCAGGCCTCAAATATATTGATCATTGAACTCCGATTCAACGGCAGCGATTACAGGACTGACCCAAAAGTTCCCAACGGTTATTGAGTTTTTCACCCGACTATAAAGATGTTTAAAACGATTAGCAACATATTTACAAGACCAAGTCTGAAAAAGAGATCCTACCATTCCAAACCGATTCCAAAGTAACATAACTAGTTTAAATGGTCTTGGTTGGATCAAAAGTAACATATCCAAACCATATAACAAAACTACAATTAGTAGAGATGTTAGGATCCATAAATCCAACCATTTATCAAGGTGTTGATGGTGGTTTTTAGACAAGGGGTGAAATCGTAAAACCCCATGACCTAGTGTTACCCGCAACACATTAAATAAGAGCATTTAACTCAGGTGTAAATAATTAATAGGGGTATTTTTTCAAAATACCCAGTTAGGGTTTTCAACACGTAACCCTAATTCCAAAACTAAGCCGCACTCCTGCGCACCATGGCAACAATGCCAAACCAAGCCGCATACATCGCGCACCATGGCAACCATGCCAAACCAAGCCGCACTGCGCACCATGGCAATCATGCCAAAACAAGCCGCATATCACGCACCATGGCAACCATGCCAAACCAAGCCGCACTCTGCGCACCATGGCAACCATGCCAAAACAAGCCGCATATCTCACACCATGGCAACCATGCCAAAACAAGCCAAAACAAGCATATCATGCACCATGGCAACCATGCCAAACCAAGCCGCATCTGCGCACCATGGCAACCATGCCAAAACAAGCCGCATACTCGCACACCATGGCAACCATGCCAAAACAAGCCGCATCATCGCGCACCATGGCAACCATGCCAAACCAAGCCGCACTCTCGCGCACCATGGCAACCATGCCAAAACAAGCCGCATATCACATGCACCATGGCAATCATGCCAAACCAAGCCGCACCATGGCAACCATGCCAAACCAAGCCGCACCTCGCGCACCATGGCAACAACGCCAAATTCCAAGCCGCTATGCCTTTGGCCCACGACAAACATAGCGCCCTAGGCTTGCAAGACTTGCAACTAGGTCAACATGGCCGCACGTGCCATTGGCACATGCCAACACGTGCCGCAAGCCATATTTCTAAGCCGCTATGCCTTGGGCCCACGCCAAACATAGCGCCCTAGGCTTGCAAGACTTGCAACTAGGTCAACATGGCAACGCACGTGCCATTGGCACATGCCAACACGTGCCGCAAGCCATATTTCTAAGCCGCTATGCCTTGGGCCCACGCCAAACATAGCGCCCTAGGCTTGCAAGACTTGCAACTAGGTCGACATGGCCGCACGTGCCATTGGCACATGCCAACACGCGCCGCAAGCCATATTTCTAAGCCGCTATGCCTTGGGCCCACGCCAAACATAGCGCCCTAGGTTTGCAAGACTTGCGACTAGGTCAACATGGCCGCATGTGCCATTGGCACATGCCAACACATGCCGCAAGCCATATTTCCAAGCCGCACCCTGCGCACCATGCCAACAACGCCAAATTCCAAGCCGCTATGCCTTGGGACCACGCCCAACATAGCGCCCTAGGTTTGCAAGACTTGCAACTAGGTCAACATGGCCGTACGCGCCATTGGCACATGCCAACATGCTCGCTAGCTAGTTTCCCTATCAAGGTCATGGCCCTAACGGCCATGCAGGCCATTGGCACATGCCAACATGCTCGCTAGCTAGTTTCCCTAGCAAAATCACGGCCCTAATGGCCACGCATGCCATTGGCACATGCCAACATGCTCGCTAGCTAGTTTCCCTATCAAGGTCACGGCCCTAATGGCCATGCATGCCATTGGCACATGCCAACATGCTCGCTAGCTAGTTTCCCTAGCGAAATCACGGCCCTAACGGCCATGCATGCCATTGGCACATGCCAACATGCTCGCTAGATAGTTTCCCTAGCAAAATCACGGCCCTAACGGCCACGCATGCCATTGGCACATGCCAACATGCTCGCTAGCTAGTTTCCTATCAAGGTCACGGCCTAATGGCCACGCATGCCATTGGCACATGCCAAACACACACGCCGGGTAGCCTAACTCGCAAACCGTGCAACCTACCACCAAGGCATTCCGCACATGCCATTGGCACATGCCAAACACACACGCTGGTAGCCTAACTTGCAAACCGTGCAACCTACCACCAAGGCATTCCGCACATGCCATCGGCACATGCCAAGCACACACGCTGGTAGCCCAACTTGTAAACCGTGCAAACTACCACCAAGGCATTCCGCACATGCCACACGCGCCACTAGCAGCGCCACTTGCACTCAAGATGCAACCAACACTCGAGACATCAACACAAACCGGGGATGCTTCTTTAGGGTTTTGGTTTGGCGGTCACAAAGATGTAATGCGCGTACACTACGCTCACATTAAGAAAGCGTGAAAAGGAATAAAGCGGTCAAATAAAAGAGGAAATAATGGTGAAAAACGTTTTCGCCCATTAAACCATGTGGTTACCACCTCCTCCCATTATTTCACCCTTTACTCTCTTCCTTCATGAGGCCAGTGGTACGTTTCAATCTCGACTTGTATAAATAGGTCTTACCTATTTCCACCGGACAACAAGTCTCGGTCGGAGAAATATACTACACTTACACTCTCGGAAAGGCAACTTTGCAAGCTCTCTCAAAAGCTTCCATCTCTTGCAAGCTTCCTAAGCTTTCACTTTCTCGATACAAGTCGAGATACTACTCTCCTCAACACCTTTCTTTGCTTCCCTCCCCAAATCAACCCTTCTCCTCCACTTTGTGACCGAAGCAAGTCCGGAACGGCCATTTCTTGGTTTAGGCCGGACTTGTACGAATCGATCTCTCGAACCTATAAAGTGCTCACGTGCAGAACATTTGTTTAGGGTTTGAATCAGTTTCTCACTCACTCAACGAAATTACCGAAATCAGCAGAAACGATTTCACCCATAAACAATTGGCGACCACAGTGGGAGGATTGGTCTATCGGCTACAATATCAACTCCAACTCCTGATTTCGTTTCCCGAACGTCAAATCCCAACATGGTTGAACTCAGATCTGGAGCGGCTGCAGAGAACATCAACGCAGAACGCATTCCTGATGTTGGCGTCTCCCCCATAACATTGTTACTTCACCAAACCGACAACAAAGAACATCGAATGCACTCCTTCAAGTGTAACACCGCCTATCACTGGGGCTGAGCCGCTGCCTCCTCTAGCGTCTCTCGCACAACCCTCTAATCACGGCAACGAGAATATCACTTCGGTGTCACGCCCCCGGTCACCGGGGCTAGGGCCGCCACCGCGACCCCGAATGCTTCTTCCAAACATGGCGCCTCCGACAACTAAGGCTCCAATTACCCCGCCGACGGGACGAGAGACCGGAGGGACTAGAGGAAGTCGCCCTTACGTCACCATCGCCGATTTGATGGAACGACAGGAGACGCTCGCGAGCCCTGCATGGACATGGTTTCAACACAAAAGGAGGTGCTCACCTTTCTCAAAACCCCGACAGAGCGACTACCCCGTGAGTCGCATCCTCCGAGACGCCTAGAAACATCTCCAACAACCCCGACCGGCACCTCGGCAGGCACGCCTCCACGGATGAAGAAACTCGCACTAGAGTCCCGTTGGAGAGAAATCAACCACCAAATTTCGTCACGAGAGAGGATTTGGAACAACTCTTACGTGACCGAATCAAGCATGATGAGTTCGATGTACATCATCACCAACCCCCTTACCCGTCCGAAATACAGAGAATCCCTCTCCCAAGGGGGTACTCTTCCCCTCAATTTACCCTGTATGATGGTACCGGAATGCACGCGAACATGTTTCTCGTTTCCTGGAATCCTTGGGTGAACATGAATATAATCACGTTCTTCGTTTAAGGGAATTTTCAAAATCACTTACCTAAGGGCGTATACATGGTACAACAAAGATCCCACCGAACAACATTCCCAACTGGAGTAGCATGGTCACCGCGTTTTACAGAAGTATTTCTTCGTGTCTGAACAAGTTACCTTTTCGGACCTCGGGAGAATGTACCAGTGGGATAACGAACATCCGAATGATTTCGTCAAAAGGTTCAGGGTTCAAGCACTCGACTGCCACGACCCAAACGTGACCGAGCAACAATTGGTAAACGCGTGCATCAATGGTATGGTCCCGATCTACCGCGCCCTGCTAGAAAACTTGCGTTTCCAAACATTCTCCGAACTCCATGAGGCCGCCAGACGATCTGCAACAACAGCACCAGCATTACTGGAAAGGACTAGGCCAACTCGAACTGAAGACGTACGCGAAACTCGCGGGAGTAGGCGCCTCATCAGCAAACAATTTAATGCCGGCTCATCCTCCGTGAACATAGTGAACGAAAGAGGAAAAAGGAAAGCCGCAACTACGAGCCACCAGCCAAAACGTGAAGCGCCGGCGCAACGGGAGCCCTCGCAACGGAAGATCGCCACTAAAACTCTTGTGCAACATCGTGGGACCGAAGGAAATGTCCTTGATTTCCCATTCCCCATCGAGGAGGTGATTGACCTCCTAGAAGCCTGGGTTCAAGATGATGTCATCAGACTGCCACCGCCTAGACGTCCACCAACTGAGGCTGAGATGGCAAATCCCAAATACTGCCATTACCACAGGTTCGTTCACCACCCGACTAGCGATTGCAACAGATTAAAGCATATTTTCAAGGAAAGGATAGAAGCAGGAGAACTCCAGCTAGGAGACGAAAGAGTGCATCGAGACCCATTCCCAATAAGAAACTGCGGTTCCTCTGGGGACTCCGTGCACGAGACTCATGCAATCCATGATGCGACATATATGCGAAATTCTCTATCTCTCCAAGGTTCAGCGCCAAGATATTTTCGCAGCTCTCAATCGTGTTGTATCCGGCAAACGTCTTTTTCTCCCCTCGGAATCCACGCCAAGGGCCCAAGCTTCCCAAACAAGCGAAGTGGAGAACTGGGGACTGCTGACCACGTCCCTTTAAGAGGTACTCGAACTTGACGACATGCTCATCGACACGACCTCGACCACAACATCATCACTTTCAAGACACTAAAGGCAGCCTGGATTTACAAAGCAAGACGCTACCTATTTCCCGTCTCGTGATTAAGAGCTTGAGAGGAGAGGCTTTGAACGCGCATGGCTACATCAACCTAGAGATCGAGATAGGAGACGCTATAACGCACGCATAAGTTCCACATCGTCAAAGAACTAGATCATGACATGATTTTGGGACGCTTATGGGCACTCGACAACAAGGCAAAATCGGGCGTACACCTCTGCCGACATCCCCGCCCGAAGGGATTCCGACAGAATTCGTCTCACGGGTTATCACATCAACGAGCTATTGAAGGAACCCAAGCGTCCGAAGAGGACCCGTTGGCGCTAGCCCATGATTTTCAAATGCAAGTAAGTCGACCGAGCAACCTTTTCTCAACCGACCTTTTCTTTCCCCATTCTCATGGGGACTCGAAGGCGCAACAACCGGACGAACGCTGTCAAAAAATGTGAATGGGGAGCTGGACCATTCGAACACTTTGCAAGAAGCTTGGAAGCTTCTGGCGAAACCAACGAAACCAAGGCTCAAATGGTTACACGACGTCTGAACCCGTTTTCAATCGGAGATATAGTGATTAAGGAAAGCTCGTTTCAAGTTGGGAGGATGACAGTAAAGATGGATTTGCCCGAGGAAGGTGAAGGCGAGCTATACCTGGTCGCGGATACCCTTTTGGGAGGATATTGCAAGCTCATCAATACCGACACACCTGAAGGCGTGATAGTTCACTCGCGATGGCTCAAGGAATCCAATCCCTAAAATGCTGTATTTCCCAATCACTCCCCTTTTCAGTACTTCCTTTGAATCATTCCTCTTAATATCTGTACTTCCCGGGATGAATACACCGTTTGTATTTTTCCCCCCGAGATCTACCCTTTTGTCAAAAAAAATAAAAAAAAATAAATATATCTCTTCCCGAGCGAATCCTTCGGATATCGTAGAAATATATCGAAGAACCCGTAAAACCATTGCAGAGCCATCATACCACAACCCCTTTCAAAAATATATATATATGAAGCAAAAGGTTTATCGATGAAGAAGAAGGGAAAGATGTGTTTACAAAAAAAAAAGAGAGAAGGTAAAAACATCGGGGAACTAAACAAATTAACGAGAAAAACAAAAGGAGGAACTAGCCCTCGAAGGACGGAGCGCAAGTCTCTTCGGGCAAAGCTATCTTCAAGCATTTCCCCAAAGAATCCTTCGGGCAACAAAGGTTCCACTCAAATGCTTTAGCAATGCGGCAACCTTAACATCCCATCCCGAAGCGACCCAAGCAGACAGCAGTGTCCTCCCCGACAACTATTCCAAAGATATGCCACCATGACGCCTCCGGTATCGTCAATAACACCTTTGGCATCAACTTCAAAGGTTGTCTCGCTCCTATCATACGCTCTTTCGAAAGTTTTCTCATTGACACTTCGAAGAAAGTTTGTTGATTCATCCACATCAAAATCGAGAACCATGGCGTTCTCCTCCGCGTCCACCGAACCCAAGGGGGTCCGAACATGCACCTGTTCTTTGTGGGGATAGATGGGAGGGAGGTCCTTAATAATTTCATTAGCTTCATGGAACAAAGATTCAACCCCGACCGATACCTCCTCAAGAGAAGAATATCGATCTCCGCCGATTCTCAAGTCCTTTCCCAAAAGGTTAAAGGCGCGGCCGTCTCTGGATCCCATCATACACTGCAAGAAATGGAAAGATGATCAAATTCCATCATGTCTACACGCATACAAAAAGAGGATGGCAAAAAAAAAAGAAAGAAACGCACCGCAAAGCAAAGGAAAAGGGAATCAACAAGAAGAACCCTTTCCTCAAACGAGGAGACGATGCTATTATTTTTTAGATATGAATGCGGAACCTTAAAAAGGGAAAGGGAGCAATGAGAGACATAACGCTTCCAGATTTTAGCATGAATAATGCCCTAATTGAAGCCGCACGTGAAGGAAAGCAAGATAAGGAAACTTTGCTATCGGAAGAAACTCCCTCCTTGTTTACATCGGTCTCACCAGCCTAGCACACTCGGTTAGCCAAAGACACGCCATCGCCCAAGTCACGCCCGCAAGCATGGTTTCCAAGATTGGACCGGCCCCACCAATTGCGACTTCCCAATGCCGCCCAAGTCACGCCTGCAAGCATGGTTTCCAAGATTGGACCGGCCCCACCAATTGCGACTTCCCAATGCCGCCCAAGTCACGCCTGCAAGCATGGTTTCCAAGATTGGACCGGCCCCACCAATTGCGCCGACCTCCCAATGCCGCCCAAGTCACGCCACCAAGCACGAACGGCTTCTACACTTCGCGCCGGTCCCACCAGCTAGCCCACTCAGTTTCCCAACTCACGCCAACTTCCCAGCGTCGCCTAAGCTGCATCGGGCCCACCAATTGTGCCAGCCTCCTGACTTGTGCAAAACGACCAGAGGCAAGGATTCCAAATCCTATTTATAAAAGGTCAGACGAGCCTCCTTTCAATTTTCTTTACGGTTTGCTGTTAATAGTTTGTCACCATCTTATGCTTACCTCGCAACAAAACCCCTGTTCCGAGCTAAGCAGGGGACTTAATGTTGATGGTGGTTTTTAGACAATGGATGAAATCGTAAAACCCCATGACCTAGTGTTACCCGCAACACATTAAATAAGAGCATTTAACTTTCAGTGTAAATAATTAATAGGGGTATTTTTTCAAAATACCGGTTAGGGTTTTCAACACGTAACCCTAATTCCAAAACTAAGCCGCACCTCGCGCACCATGGCAACAATGCCAAACCAAGCCGCATATCTGCGCACCATGGCAACCATGCCAAACCAAGCCGCACTCTGCGCACCATGGCAACCATGCCAAAACAAGCCGCATACTGCGCACCATGGAAACCATGCCAAAACAAGCCGCATACTGCGCACCATCGCAACCATGCCAAACCAAGCCGCACTCTGCGCACCATGGCAACCATGCCAAAACAAGCCGCATATCACGCACCATGGCAACCATGCCAAAACAAGCCGCATAACTGCCAAACACCATGGCAACCATGCCAAAACAAGCCGCATCATCACAGCACCATGGCAACCATGCCAAACCAAGCCGCACTCTGCGCACCATGGCAACCATGCCAAAACAAGCCGCATCTTCACGCACCATGGCAATCATGCCAAACCAAGCCGCACTCTGCGCACCATGGCAACCATGCCAAACCAAGCCGCACCCTGCGCACCATGGCAACAACGCCAAATTCCAAGCCGCTATGCCTTTGGCCCACGCCAAACATAGCGCCCTAGGCTTGCAAGACTTGCAACTAGGTCAACATGGCCGCACGTGCCATTGGCACATGCCAACACGTGCCGCAAGCCATATTTCTAAGCCGCTATGCCTTGGGCCCACGCCAAACATAACGCCCTAGGCTTGCAAGAATTGCAACTAGGTCAACATGGCCGCACGTGCCATTGGCACATGCCAACACGTGCCGCAAGCCATATTTCTAAGCCGCTATGCCTTGGGCCCACGCCAAACATAGCGCCCTAGGCTTGCAAGACTTGCAACTAGGTGAACATGGCCGCACGTGCCATTTGCACATGCCAACACGTGCCGCAAGCCATATTTCTAAGCCGCTATGCCTTTGGCCCACGCCAAACATAGCGCCCTAGGCTTGCAAGACTTGCAACTAGGTCAACATGGCCGCACGTGCCATTGGCACATGCCAACACGTGCCGCAAGCCATATTTCTAAGCCGCTATGCCTTGGGCCCATGCCAAACATAGCGCCCTAGGCTTGCAAGACTTGCAACTAGGTCGACATGGCCGCACGTGCCATTGGCACATGCCAACACGTGTCGCAAGCCATATTTCTAAGCCGCTATGCCTTGGGCCCACGCCAAACATAGCGCCCTAGGTTTGCAAGACTTGCAACTAGGTCAACATGGCCGCATGTGCCATTGGCACATGCCAACACATGCTGCAAGCCATATTTCCAAGCCGCACCCTGCGCACCATGGCAACAACGCCAAATTCCAAGCCGTTATGCCTTGGGCCCATGCCCAACATAGCGCCCTAGGTTTGCAAGACTTGCAACTAGGTCAACATGGCCGTACGCGCCATTGGCACATGCCAACATGCTCGCTAGCTAGTTTCCCTATCAAGGTCACGGCCCTAACGGCCATGCATGCCATTGGCACATGCCAACATGCTCGCTAGCTAGTTTCCCTAGCAAAATCACGGCCCTAACGGCCACGCATGCCATTGGCACATGCCAACATGCTCGCTAGCTAGTTTCCCTATCAAGGTCACGGCCCTAACGGCCATGCATGCCATTGGCACATGCCAACATGCTCGTTAGCTAGTTTCCCTAGCGAAATCACGGCCCTAACGGCCATGCTTGCCATTGGCACATGCCAACATGCTCGCTAGCTAGTTTCCCTAGCAAAATCACGGCCCTAACGGCCACGCATGCCATTGGCACATGCCAACATGCTCGCTAGCTAGTTTCCCTATCAAGGTCACGGCCCTAATGGCCACGCATGCCATTGGCACATGCCAAACACACACGCTGGTAGCCTAACTCGCAAACCGTGCAACCTACCACCAAGGCATTCCGCACATGCCATTGGCACATGCCAAACACACACGCTGGTAGCCTAACTTGCAAACCGTGCAACCTACCACCAAGGCATTCCGCACATGCCATCGGCACATGCCAAGCACACACGCTGGTAGCCCAACTTGTAAACCGTGCAACTACCACCAAGGCATTCCGCACATGCCATTGGCACATGCCACACGCGCCACTAGCAGCGCCACTTGCACTCAAGATGCAACCAACACTCGAGACATCAACACAAACCGGGGATGCTTCTTTAGGGTTTTGGTTTGGCGGTCACAAGATGCGGCGTACACTACGCTCACATTAAGAAAGCGTGAAAAGGAATAAAGCGGTCAAATAAAAGAGGAAATAATGGTGAAAAACGTTTTCGCCCATTAAACCATGCGGTTACCACCTCCTCCCATTATTTCACCCTTTACTCTCTTCCTTCATGAGGCCAGGGTACGTTTCAATCTCGACTTGTATAAATAGGTCTTACCTATTTCCACTAGACAACAAGTCTCGGCCAGGAGAAATATACTACACTTACACTCTCAGAAAGGCAACTTTGCAAGCTCTCTCAAAAGCTTCCATCTCTTGCAAGCTTCCTAAGCTTTCACTTTCGATACAAGTCGAGATACTACTCTCCTCAACACCTTTCTTTGCTTCCCTCCCCAAATCAACCCTTCTCCTCCACTTTGTGACCGAAGCAAGTCTGGAATGGCCATTTCTTGGTTTAGGCCGGACTTGTACAGATCGATCTCTCGAACCTATAAAGTGCTCACGTGCAGCACATTTGTTTAGGGTTTGAATCAGTTTCTCACTCACTCACCGAAATTACCGAAATCAGCAGAAACGATTTCCACCCATAAACACAAGGGTTTTTCAAAATCATATCGAAACACATGACATAGGTATAAAAGGATCCAAAGATCCAACCATTTGTCAATGATTTTTTCATAGTAACAGTAACACAAGTAACCGGTATACCTTAACTCGGTTTTCATAGAACTGACTCGGTCGGGATTGGTTTGGGTCTTCTTCTGCATCGGTCTGTAGCATTTTGTTGTTCGTATCATATGTGTCTTTGAAGTGTCTTCTGTCTTCTGTGTCTTTGTAGAGTCCTGTGTCTTTGTTGTTTTGGGGTAACTTCTTGTTGTTGACATGTGAGCCAGTGAAGGAGTCTGTGAATCTGGATCTGGAAAAATTGTTGAAGTATACTTTGTCGTGGCTGTTGGTCGTCTAATTAAAATTGTTTACAATGAATTTTGAAGTGGTTTTTCTCCCTTTGCAAAGACGAGCCTGAGCTATTTGATTGAAAAAAGACTTTTAGCATTGCTTAAGAGCAGAGACCATGATCAGAGAATTTTCATTCAAATTGACAGAGTTTAATCAAAAAAAATGATCAAATTGGTGTTACTATATGGAATAATAACTAATCCATTTTCACTCAAACTCATTTATACACTCCTTCAAATGAAGAGTGGGTGAAAGCGGAGCCTGAGAGGATGAAGATCATCCGCTTGTTTAAAAAATTATTTAAACGGTTGATCATATCTGCCTCTCAAGCATTTTTTTTTCTTCTAATTTTTAATATATTTGAAACTCTTTAACACGAGTCCATTATTGAATTTACCATTCAATTATTAAAAATAAATAAATAAATAAAGCGGCTGAACATTAGCCCCGGGCCCCAATTTTCTTCCAGGTGGCTGATGTTTAGCCTGCTAGCGTGTTATATTTGTTCCCTCATCGTCCAAAAATCACTTCTTCACCTAGTCTCTCATTGGTTTTGAAAGTAAATGAGTGTTTTTAGCCCTTGCTCTAAGAACAATGGCTATGGATTGAGGTTTGTAACACTCATTCACTGTCAAAATGAAAGACTGGGTAAAAGATTGAGATGTGACGATGGAAGAGCAAATTAAAATACCAAGAAGCTGGTGTTTATCGTTTGGAAAGAAAATAAAAATTCTCTTCAAGGGAATGAACATATGCCTCCCAAGTATATCTTTTTTATTTAATAATAGAATCCAACTTTGGGTCCTTCCTCCAAGAATTTTTAAATTATAAAACTCTGAAAATATTTTTCCAAAAGCCTGAAGATCGGCCTTTGAGTTTGCTCTGTCAAGCACTCTTCCATTTAAAGGAGTGTACGAGAGACTTTGGTTGATGGGAGTATTCTCGTACAGTAGTCCTTGCTCTTAGAAGAAACTTCTAACTAAATATAAAAACAAAAATCAAAATTAAATGCACATGCAAAAAAAAAAAAGGAAAAAAACCACAAATTTTAAGCCCTAGGACGCTCGTATTATCCCCATGATCAAACAAGGACACCAAATCCATGGACTCCGCAATATTACACCATTTGGGGAAAGTGGAGAGAAATATATATTTGATGTACAAACACTTATAACCCTAGGCGAAGAGTGCGACTTTGTGCACCTCACCTAAACTAGAGGTGCACATTCCTCCCGTTGCAATTGGCTAATATCTAACCTTGGTTAGTTGCTTTTTTATTTATAAATCAGCTTAATTTGAAATTGATACACGGGGAATTGGAGACACAGAGATAGGCCCCATATTATACAATCTCAATTAATGATCTCTCCCATGATATCTAAGGGTCCATATCTCATCATAATCATTACATATATCTGTATATTCTGATTCATTTTCTCTCCTTCCCTGTATCACTTCGTTAACGGACTACAAAGTACACTTACACTCATCAATCTCCTCATCAATTATGGAAATTGATCTATGTAAGCCAACTAGTGAAGACACTATGGAATTGTCTTGATTGAATTATTTATTCTGCTGATATGCAATTGATTAAGATACACAGTAGATTAGTAATATGAAAAGAAAAAAGAACAGTATTATGCATAAAAATTAATCCAAAACATAAAATATCATAATCCTTCACATAAAAATCCTAGTACAACAATGACCATTCTATTCTAACTTACAGTTTCCTCCCCAAATTTCCGTGATTCCCATGTTTTCTCGTTCCTCAACAAAGGAAAACCATCTTTTTTGTTTTTCTCTTCTTAATTATTAGTATATCAAAAGCAATGGCTTCTTCACCTACTGTTGCAGTTTTTCTACCTTCTTCTAAGTCGTCATCATCAACATCGGCATTTTCATCAAAAACATCTATTATCTTTTCTGATAGAATCACAACTTTTCATACCTAAAATGCTGGTTCAGGTGACTAGTTAATCCGTACGGTCAAGATATGGAGCGACCACTACTGAGGACTATTTTTTAATTTATAGAAACTATTATGGTTTCACTAATTCCCATGAATCCATTTTTAAATTGTGAAAATTATTAAACAAAAGAAACAAAAATAGAAATTAAATAACCAAGGTTAGATATTAGCCAATGACAATGGGAGGAATGTGCACCTCTAGTTTAGGTGAGGTGCACAAAGTCGTAAGAGACTTGAGTGCGACTTTGTGCACCTCACCTAAACTAGAGGTGCACATTCCTCCCGTTGCAATTGGCTAATATCTAACCTTGGTTAGTTGCTTTTTTATTTATAAATCAGCTTAATTTGAAATTGATACACGGGGAATTGGAGACACAGAGATAGGCCCCATATTATACAATCTCAATTAATGATCTCTCCCATGATATCTAAGGGTCCATATCTCATCATAATCATTACATATATCTGTATATTCTGATTCATTTTCTCTCCTTCCCTGTATCACTTCGTTAACGGACTACAGTACACTTACACTGTCAATCTCCTCATCAATTATGGAAATTGATCTATGTAAGCCAACTAGTGAAGACACTATGGAATTGTCTTGATTGAATTATTTATTCTGCTGATATGCAATTGATTAAGATACACAGTAGATTAGTAATATGAAAAGAAAAAAGAACAGTATTATGCATAAAAATTAATCCAAAACATAAAAGATCATAATCCTTCACATAAAAATCCTAGTACAACAATGACCATTCTATTCTAACTTACAGTTTCCTCCCCAAATTTCCGTGATTCCCATGTTTTCTCGTTCCTCAACAAAGGAAAACCATCTTTTTTGTTTTTCTCTTCTTAATTATTAGTATATCAAAAGCAATGGCTTCTTCACCTACTATTGCAGTTTTTCTACCTTCTTCTAAGTCGTCATCATCAACATCGGCATTTTCATCAAAAACATCTATTATCTTTTCTCGATAGAATCACAACTTTTCATACCTAAAATCTTTGTTCGGTGACTAGTTAATCCGTACGGTCAAGATATGGAGCGACCACTCACTAATGAGGACTATTTTTTAATTTATAGAAACTATTATGGTTTCACTAATTCCCATGAATCCATTTTTAAATTGTGAAAATTATTAAACAAAAGAAACAAAAATAGAAATTAAATAACCAAGGTTAGATATTAGCCAATGACAATGGGAGGAATGTGCACCTCTAGTTTAGGTGAGGTGCACAAAGTCGTAAGAGACTTTAAGAAAAAAGAAAAGTTAAGTTAATTGTATCTTCGGCTCTGACTTGGCATTCATTGTAAACAGGGGCATAGCCAAGGGTTGATTAACCCTGGCTCTAGCTCCCCTTAAAATCTTTTATTTGCATAAAAATCCTCTATATTTTCTTATTTTTTATGTTTAGCTTACCAAATATTTGCATTTCATCCACCAAAATTTTCATATTTTTATAAACTAAATACAACCCCCTTAATATATTTTTCTCGCTCCACCACTGATTTTAAAAAATCTTGCTTAACTGATGTTGGATAAAATGATACCAAATTTATCCTAGCTAGTTTTGGGTCTAGTGTGATTATTTGGGGCCTGTATTAAAAGACAAAAAGGGTCATTAAGAAGTAATATCTAGAAACCCCTTATCTACTGATTTATGTTAATCGCTGATATGCCCTTATTCATTAGTGATTATATTAAATTAGTATTAGTTAAATTAATTAGTGTTTTAGTTTGATTATAGTGTTGGGATTAGAGTAGAAATTTATTTCCTCTTTCAAGGTTTGGATAAGAAGAAGAGATAAAGGAAAAAAAAAAACAGGATTTGTGATTTTATTTGCAAAAATGAAAATTTATAACGACGATGATGACCCTAGTAGTGATGAAGAAGTGGGTGCACCTTATGATCACCCATATATGGAAAAAAATTCAAAATTTTAACCCAAAATCGGTTTATTCGATAGAATCATATAAATCGATTTTAGGTTATATTCACAAACTGTGAACGACAATCGGTCGTTGTTCATCTCCACACAAACCGATTTTTATATATTTAATCCAATTGTGGAGACAAAATTGTACGGAAAAATGCGAACATAAATCGGATTACATGTTACTCAATGTGAACCGATTGTTGTTTTGGGGAAATTTTCTCTAAAACCATCAAATCCTTAATCTGTTGATATACTTAGATATAAAAATCGATTGATCACAATCAGTTTTCTCGACTGTTACACATATACCGATTCTTGATATCTGTACAAACTCAAACATGGTTCCAGAATCGGTTTATGTGTGCATTAGCGTAAACCGATTGTGGTTGATGTGATCAGTTTATGTAAGTGTACCATGTCTACCGATTCTGGGGAACATCAACAACAATCGGTTTATGTTAATGTTTATATCAACCGATTCAAGTTTGGTTTCAGAAAAATTTGATGAGAAATTTTAGAGATTCATAGTTAAATCATTGATGAATCCCTCTCAAAAGGAACAGATTAAACTGATTTAACTGATCACTGGAATTTGTTTGACGCTGAAATATTGTCCGAAAACCAAAAAAATGGAGAGTTGAATTGTTGTTTGTGATTAGGTTTAAGTTTTGATTTTGATGGATTGGGTTAGTTTTTTTATTGAAGATTGTTAATAGAAATAATTTAGGTTTTAGTATTTTTTTTAGATAGTTGGAATTATTAAGTTTGTATAAGGGTAATTTAGTATTTTAATACACTTTAGACACCCCTTATCCTTCTCTATTGGATGGATGAAAAAATTCATAGGCCCAAATAAATGCTATAGGCATTGTAATTTTATCCAAAAATTTGTAATATGGGTGCTCATTTGCTAGCCTCTTAGGCCAGAGACAACCAATTTTACCATGTTTTGGATCTCTCCTCGTGTATGGTTACCTTCCCTATTTAAGGATGTGGCTTAATGGTTTAATGGATTTTAGTTCGCTTAAAAAGAGATTTTATATGCTAAAATCATGCAAATGCAGGCAAAAGTTACTGGTAATGCACACACTGGGGCATTTATTCTGGAACAACTTCATAATGAAAGTATATAAAGAAAAGGGTTATAAAGGGCCACATAATCATCATCTAAGGGACAAGCAGGCACCAATGAGTTTGTGTACCCATTGACATGTTTTGAACTTATCATATGCATTTTATTGCGCAATAACATGGGAATGAAATATAGAGAGATCTTAGTATGCGTTCATACTCAAGGGATATATAGAAAGTGATGTTACCTATTGTTGGTGAGGTTTGCCTTGGATGCTTTGAAGGCAGATATATCCGAAACAAAGAAAGAAATATCTTTATTTGTCAACCTTTAGAGTGAAAGTCTTCAAAAGTCGATCACTTTTTAATTTGTCCAAACCCTTTTCGAGCAAAGTTAAAAACACTAAATCAAACTTTTCCCGAACGGCCAAAAATGATGAGTTAGAAACAATAACCCAATAATTTGACTCTTTATGATGGAAGGAAGAATGTTAGGTGGGTGATCAGGTATATTTGTTTCTTGGCATATTCAACATTATAACGACTGCATTTCGGAAAAAAAAAAAAAAACATTATAACCACTGTCAAAAATTATAACTGCTATCAAAAAATAAAGAAAAAACATTATGACGATTTACCATTTGGAGTTTCTTTTTATACTTTGGCTATAATTTAGAGCTTAAATTCTTTTTATATTTTGGTTATAATTTACACAAAATTGGTTAAAAATATCAAAACCAACAAATCCTGGGTGAAAAAGACATCTAGATTTTGATACTGTTTAAATGAACAAAAATACAAATATAAATGAATGTAAAATATCCTACCAATTTTCAAATACTTTTTCTTTTTTTTAATTTACATCAGGATGCATCCAGTATCATCCTTGCTATTTTTTTTTGTCCATTTCACCCATACTAATTTTTACTCGTCTATTTGAACCAGGTTTTAAAAATATTTGGACAAATGACCCATTTTCCGTTTAATTTAGAGCTTAAAATTACAATCTTACGTATCTACTATTACATTTTCACCGTCTATTTCAGGATAAAATTAGAAAGTGACAGTATCATTTTCACTACATATTGGTATTGGGGACGAGTTTTTGAAGAGGAAAAAAATAGAAAAAACCCTTATATATGTCTCCGCACATGTTAAACCTCAGGATGTTTGATATATTTGAATTGTTTTTTATACTTCACGTTGTAAATCCCTTAAATTTTCACAGTTATTTCTATCATATGTAAGTCTTATGGATTCCTATTGCCAATTTATATATCAAATTTTCAAGTTGAACTTTTAGGGTGTGTTTAGAGATGTACTATTTCTTTGATGCCATTAAAATAAATTTGATTTTTTTTGTTTCAATTCACCTTTTTTTCTTTCGTAAAAAAGGCAAGCCTCATATATTAATAATTATACCCCGATTTAAAATCGGACCCGTAACAGAGTTAAAAAGGAAGTTTTCAGGAGACTCGGAATCATCAAACAGTTAACAGACACCATCATCGGACCATATAACAACATCAATACGAAAAATAATTTGCAGAAGAACTCTAACCTTTGAGTGAAAGTCTTCAAAAGTCGATCACTTTTTAATTTGTCCAAACCTTTTTGGAGCAAAGTTACAAACACTAAATCAAACTTTTCCCGAACGGCCAAAAATGATGAGTTAGAAACAATAACCCAATAATTTGACTCTTTAGATGGAAGGAAGAATGTTAGGTGGGTGATCAGGTTTATTTGTTTCTTGGCATATTCAACATTATAATGACTGCACTTCATAAAAAAAAAAAAAACATTATAACGACTGTCTCCAAAATAACGACTTTACCATTTGGAGTTTCTTTTTATACTTTGGTTATAATTTATCTGGCTAAATTGTGGCCTACTGTGATTAATTTGGGCCTACGACTACAAGACAAAAAAGAATAATTTGAAGTAAAATGAATAACCCCTTATCCAATTATTTTACTAAATGAAAAAACTACCCCTGATTGATTAGTGCTAATTTGGGTGATTAAATGATGTTTAATCAAGTTAACCCTGAAATCAACTACCATTAATTCATCATCAAAACTTGAAAAGAAAAAAAAATTCCAAAACTCGATCCAGAATCGGTTGATGTTAGTGCAGTTGTAAACCGATTCTGGGTTGAGTTTTTTCAAAGAATGAAGTAAACCCATAATCGGGTTTTTTCAATACCAAAATAAACCGATTGTTGTAATCGGTGTTTATATATACCCACATAAACCGATTATACCTTACTTTCAGAAACAATATATTCATTACATAGTTTAGGAAATTAGCGCATTACATATATATGATAGGATTCAGTATGGGTATTCTAGAATTTGACACATCAAATGTTTGTCAATGAACCTCCGAGCACGTCGGTACAACGTCGTATATTATTTGTGGTGAATGAACTTAGTTTCCCCATTACGAATTCTACATAGCTCATTGAAACGTTCCAGCTGAAATTCAGTGAATTCTTAAATGTTAGTATGCGAACTTTTAAAGATGACATAAGTATATATTATTGGATTGCTCACTTTTTCTCTCAGAGGAGCTTGTGGATGATGTTGGTACACCATATTTCTAACTTTAAAATACTCTCGCATTGCACTTTTTATGTGGTTGAATCGGAATGCCAAGTCTCTCCATTTGCGGTTATTGGGATTCCCGGTATGCTCGTAAAAGAACTCTTTAACTCTCTTCCAAAACATTGAATAGATTTCATTAGGACGTTCATGGAACGTATTAGCAAACAATTTAACGAGACACAAATATTCATACGGTTTACAACTGCACTAAAAAATCCTCATCCTCACTTTCTTCTCCATCACCTTCCTTGCCACCACTTTCTTTTCCATCACCTTCCTTGCAAACACTTTCTTTTCCATCACCTTCCTTGCCACCACTTTCTTCTTCATCACCTTCCTTGCCACCACCACTTTACTTACTAAGATTCCATCTAAAGGAGCGGAGCTTCTTTTTATTTTGTTCCAATAACTAAAAAACGCGCTTTCTTTGATTGGTGATTCATTCATCTCTCCTCCTCATCACTTTCTTCTTCAGCAACTTCTCTATCAACACCTCCTTCTTCAGTAGGTGTATCAGAATCAGATTCTTCTTGTGCTGGTTGCTCCTCTTAAGGTGGTGGGTCATTGATGTGAATCGCTTTGGCTTTACTCCCCGAGCCCCTTCGATGGGAAGCATTTAAATTTTGACCACCCTGAAAAAGCGGGGGTACAACAACCACACCCAATATTTCGATTAGCAATCTGTATGGACTAACTCTAATATACTTTCAAGAGAATCAACTAGACTCAATCTTAATAAAGTATATCAAAGAGTTATATCTCTCTTACTCGATTCAATTCTTACTCAAGCAAATAGAAATTTGTGAGTCTAATTGAATACAAGAGAAATCACTTGAACGGTACCAAAGACCAATGTTCAAGGATCAATCAATTTTAATCAACAACCAAAGGTCGGGTTTCCCAATTGATTGATTTAAACGCACAACCTGTGATATTTCAATTATATAACAAAATATAATGCGGAAAAGAAATAACACAGACACCAGGAGTTTTGTTAACGAGGATACCGCAAATGAAGAAAAACCCCGGGACCTAGTCCTGATTTAACACACACTGTATTAAACCGCTACAGACACTAGCCTACTACAAACTAACTTCGATCTGGACTGTAGTTGAACCCCAATCAATCTCACACTGATCTAAGGTACAGTTGCGCTCCTTACGTCTCTGATCCCAACATGATACTACGCACTTGATCCCCTTAGCTGATATCACCCACAACTAAGAGTTGCTACGACCCAAAGTCGAAGACTTTAATAAACAAATCCGTATCACACAGAAAAGTCTACGGTAATAGATAAATCTGTCTCCCACAGAAATACCTACGAGTTTTGTTCTGTCTTTTGATAAATCAAGGTGAACATGAACCAATTGATAACCCGGACTTATATTCCCGAAGAACAGCCTAGTATTATCAATCACCTCACAATAATCTTAATCGACGTGGCGAAAGAAGATATTTTGGAATCACAAACGATGAGACGAAGGTGTTTGTGATTACTTTTATATCTTGCCTGTCGGAGATATCAATCTCAAACTAATCGTTACGATTGTACTCAATACGATAGAAACATCAAGATTAGATCACACAACTACAAGAAAGTAGTATCAGTCTGGCTTCACAATCCCAATGAAGTCTTCAAGTCGTTAACCTATAGGGTCTCGGTAGACACCTAAGGTTAAAGGAGAATCGACTCTAGCTTATACAACTAGGATCACACACGAGGTGTGGGATTAGGTTTCCCAGTTGCTAGAGTTCTCATTTATATAGTCTTTCAAATCAGATCGTTTGCAATCAATGTTAGCTTAGTAACAAAGCATTCAATATTCATTGTTAGATGAAAACCTGATTAGATTCAAGCTAATATCTTTCAACCATTAGATCGAAAACTTATCTTGTTACGCACAAATAAAATGCACGTTTTAGGTTTGTTTAACCGTACCCAAACATGTACATTCATTGGTTCAACAGTAGTTAACCAAATGGTTAGCCATATGAGCACTTTCATATTAACCATATTCTTCTTCACCATAACTAGTTCAAATGACTCAAATGAACTAGTTAGAGAGTTGTTCAATTGCTTAGATCTTATAGAAGTATACAAGACACAATCGAAGCAAAAATGATTTGGTTTGCAAACTTGCATTCCTTAGTTAATATAAGTATAAGTTCAGAATAATCGTTTTTAGAATATAACCAACCTAAATACGCAGACTAGGTACGCGGACTTAAGTACCCGGAAAAAGTTTGTAAATGATTCACAAACTCCAGCAGATTTTCTCAGGAAGAGAACCTTCGACAGTACGCGGACTGGGTTCGCGGACTATGTTCCGGTTTCTATTGCAGCAAAGTACACAGACTTTGGGTAAAGGAATAAGGACTTACACATGTATGTGTTGCCACACAATGCTTATATCCAACAATGGTTATATAATCTAAACTCTCATTTCAATCATTGAAACATTCTTAGAGGACGTTATATAGTTGTTATTCACAAACTATTTTTTTTCAAAGCTATTTTCAAGTAATTGAAACATAACATGACTTTTGTCACTAGGTAAAGATGAACTTGGCCAAAGCGAAAGCTTACCAACACACATTTCGAGAAATAGATAAGCGAGATAAACTCGGATCGAAATAGCAAATGTGTATAATCAAAGTCTATATAGCAAAACGACTTTTGTCTCAAGATAGGAGATAAAGTAGATAGACTTTTGAGTGATAGATAAGTTCAAGTCTCCACATACCTTTTAGTCGATGAAGTTCCACCAGTTCCTTGAGTAGTTCTTCGTCTTGTATGATGATCGCCATGGAGTTCTTGAGCTCAACTACGCTTTCTATCCTAGTCCGAGACTTAGCTATAGTAGACTAGAAATCAAGACTTATAGTTTTGATCACTAACATTGACAAACATGCTTGAGATAGCCCCCCTTTGTCAATTTTAGTGACAAAACTATCAATACATATGGAATACAAAAATAGATAAATAAACTTTTGTAGCTCTTCTTCCACATGCCTAATCTTCAACATTACTCGAAATCTTCGTCACTTCCAAGTACTCCAATGATTCCAAAGTTTGTAAGTTTAGCATCATCGTTGTTGAAAATATGTAGCTATAACAATGAGAAAACAAGAATTCTCAATCATTGTTATACAGTGCCATAGTATTATTACACAGCATCAAAGTTCAATTGTATCACAACTTCGACAACAATACTATGGTGATATGTATCACTCCCCCTTAGTCAATACTCCATCTCACATGGAAACCACTCCCCCTTACATAATGATCCGAAAACCATATGTATTTGTAGTGTGAACTACACATTAATTATCCCCCTTTTTGTCAATAAAATTGGCAAAGGTACGAAAACGGGATCCTAATGAAATTTCCAAAGAGATATTTCATGACCAAAAGTAAGCACATATCAACTGATTTAGATGCAATCATATAGCCGAAGATAAATGCTTTCATCAAGGAATTTATAAAGATACAAGATAACCCCTGTAATATTCCACAGCCGCACTCCCCACAAAGATTTGGCAATTAAGCACAAGTTCAATTAAGAACTCTCCCCCATAAAATGTCATTCCCGAAAGAACAACAAGAGCGACCTTAATTTCATAAGAAAAGAAGGATTTCTTTGGACATACTAAGATACCTGACAGAAAATCAATCTACTGAAACAAATGCATAATTGAAGTAAACACTTACTGGAGTTCCAAATTCAATTGCCCAAAAGATCGAGATAAGCACAGGGGCAAGAGTTACAGGAACATCTAACTAACCAAAACAACACCAATAGACTGCCGTAAGTGTTGAAATGTAGCAGTGTCTAATGGTTTGGTGAGAATATCAGCCAATTGTTGTTCGGAAGGCACAAATTCCATATTAATGATACCATTTACATAAAAAACTTGAATAAAATTGTACCTTATATCAATGTGCTTTGTTCTTGAGTGCTCAACGGGATTCTCAGTGATTCGAATCGCACTAGAGTTATCACAAAAGATCTTCATTATTCCAGTATCAATTCCATAATCAGCCAACATTTGTTTCATCCATAGAAGTTGAGTGCAACATGAGCCAGCAGCAATATATTCTGCTTCACATGTAGACAGGGATTGTGAATTCTGTTTCTTGTTATGCCATGCCACAAGATTCAGTCCTACATAGTAGGAAACCCCTGATGTACTTTTTCTCTCTTCTACACATCCTGCCCAATCAGCATCTGAATAAGAAGAAAGGTCAGTGTTAGTATCAAAAGTGTAGGATAGACCATACCCGACAGTGTGATTGACATATCGTATGATCCTTTTTGCAGCTGCAAGATGAGATTCCTTTGGATTAGCCTGAAATATAGCACAACAACCAACACTAAAATAAATATCAGGTCTAGTAGATGTAAGATATAAAAGGCTACCAATAATAGATCGATACAATTTTTGATCCACTTTTACTCTTTTCTCATCTCTGTGCAGTTTACCAGTAGTGGGCATAGGTGTCAGTTTTAGAGTTGACTTATTCAGACTGAACCTTGAGACGAGATCCTTTGCATATTTTTCTTGGGATAAGTAAATTCCATCTTTATGTTGTTGAATTTGTAATCCTAAAAAGAACTTCAATTCCCCAACATTGCTCATTTCAAATTCTTTAGCAAGAGAGACTTGGAAATCTTTTGCAAGTTTCTCAGAAATTGAGCCATAGATGATATCATCTACATAGAATTGAGCAATGACAACATCTTTCCAACTCCTTTTGGTAAACAAAGTTTTATCAGCTCCGCCTCTTGAAAACCTTTCCTAATAAGAGAAGTGGTAAGTTTCTCGAACCAGGCTCTAGGTGCTTGTTTTAACCCATTGTTGATGGTGATTTTTAAACAAAGGGTAAAATCGTAAAACCCCAAATAACCTAATGTCACCGGTGACACATTTATCAGAACATTTAATACATGTAGTTAGTAATTAGTAGGGGGTATTTTTTCAAATTAGGGTTACAACGAGCAAAACCCTCCGTAATTCACCTCCGTGCCAATGGCAAATCATGCTATGCTAGTCACCACACGCTAAAGCATGCCAACCATGCTAGCCGCACCTCCGTGCCAATGGCAAATCATGCCAAACGCTAGCTGCCAAACGCACTCGCCTTGGCCCTAGCTATGCTAGTCACACCAAACGCCAAAGCCCATGCTAAGCATGCCAACCATGCTAGCCATGCACCATGCTCGCACCTCCGTGCCAATGGCAAATCATGCCACCACACCTAGCCCAAGCTAGCCGCGCCATGCCAAATGCACTCGCCTTGGCCCTAGCTATGCTAGTCACACCAAACGCGCCAAAGCATGCCAACCATGCTAGCCGCACCTCCGTGCCAATGGCAAATCATGCCAGCCCACACCTAGCCCAAGCTAGTCGCGCCATGCCAAACGCCAAACGCATGGCTCTAGCTATGCCTTGGCCCTAGCTATGCTAGTCACACCAAACGCGCCAAAGCATGCCAACCATGCTAGCCGCACCTACGTGCCAATGGCAAATCATTCCAGCCACACCTAGCCCAAGCTAGCCGCGCCATGCCAAACGCACTCTACCTTGGCCCTAGCTACGCTGATCATACCACGCCAAGCCAAACACCCTTACCTTGGCCCTAGCCGCGCCATGCCAAAGTAGCGCCCGCGCCTAGGCTTGCAAACCGTGCAACCTAGGCCAAATTGGCCACGCATGCCATTGGCACATGCCAACACGCATCGCTAGTAGCTTTTCTTACCAGGTCGTGGCCCTAATGGCCAAGCGTGCCATTGGCGCATGCCAACAAGCTCGCTGGTAGCTTTTCATACCAAGTCGTGGCCTTAATGGCCGAGCATGCCATTGGCACATGCCAACACGCATCGCTGGTAGCTTTTCTTACCAAGTCGTGGCCCTAATGGCCGAGCATGCCATTGGCACATGCCAACACGCATCGCTGGTAGCTTTTCTTACCAAGTCGTGGCCCTAATGGCCGAGCATGCCATTGGCACATGCCAACACGCATCGCTGGTATCTTTTCTTACCAGGTCGTGGCCCTAATGGCCGAGCATGCCATTGGCACATGCCAACACGCTCGCTGGTAGCTTTCATTACCTAGCCGTGGCCCTAATGGCCATGCGTGCCATTGGCACATGCCAAAACCCACGCTGGTAGCCTAACTTGCAAACCGTGCAACCTACCACCAAGGCATTCCGTACATGCCATTGGCACATGCCACACACGCCACTAGCAGCTCTGGCATTGCCACTTACACTCAACGTGCAACCTACCACCAAGGCATTCCGCACATGCCATTGGCACATGCCACACACGCCACTAGCAGCTCTGGCATTACCACTTGCACTCAAGGTGCAACCCGCAACAAAGGCATTCCGCACATGCCATTGGCACATGCCACTAGCAGCGCCACTTGCACTCAAGGTGCAACCAACACTCGAGACATCAACACAAACCGGGGGGATGCTTTCCGGGGGTCTTGGTTTGGCGGTCACAAAGATGCAGCGTACACTACGCTCACATTAAGAAAGCGTGAATAGGAATAAAGCGGTCAAATAAATAAGGAAATAATGGTGAAAACGTTTTCACCCATAAACACCATGCGGTTACCACCTCCTCCCATTATTTCACCCTTTACTCTCTTCCTTCATGAGGCCAGGGTACGTTTCAATCTCGACTTGTATAAATAGGTCTTACCTATTTTCACCAGACGACAAGTCTCGGTCGGAGAAAAACAAACACTCTCGGAAAAGGCAACTTTGCAAGCTCTCCAAAAAAAATTTCATCTCTTGTAAGCTTCCAAGCTTTCACTTTCTCGATACAAGTCAAGACACTACTCTCCTGCACTATTCGGTCTCAACACCTTTCTTTGCTTCCCTCCCCAAATCAACCCTTCTCCTCCACTTTGTAACCAAAGCAAGTCTGGAACGGCCATTTCTTGGTTTAGGCCGGACTTGTACAGATTGATCTCTCGAATCTAGAAAGTGCTCACGTGCATCACATTTGTTTAGGGTTTAAACCAGTTTCTCACTCACCTACCGAATTTACCAAAATCGGCGGAACGATTTTTACCCATAAACAATTGGCGACCACAGCGGGAGGATTGATCTATCGGTTACAATACCAACTTCGACTCTTGATTTCGTTTCCCGAACGTCAAATCCCAACATGGTGGAACTCAAGTCCGGAGCGGCTGCCGAGAATACCAGCACAGAACACATCCTTGATGTTAGCGTCTCTCCCAATAACGTTGTTGCATCACCTGCTGACTACAGTAACATCGAATGCACTCCCTCAAGCGTAACACCGCCAATCACCAGGGCCAGAACCACTGCCTCCTCTAGTGTCTCTGCACAACCCTCTAATCACGACAACAAAAATATCTCTTCGGGTGTCACGCCACCAGTCACCAGGGCCAGAGCCGCTGCTGCGGCCCCTAATGCTTCGTTTAGCATGGCGCCTCCGACCACAACTAAGGTTCCAACTACCCCGCCGACGGGATGAGAGACCGGAGGGACCAGAGGAAGTCATCCTTATGTCACCATCGCTGATTTGATGGAACGACAGGAGATGCTCGCCAGATCCCAGACAGATATGGTTTCAACGCAGAAGGAGGTACTCGTCTTTCTCAAGACCCTGACAGAGCAACTACCACGTGAGTCGCGTCCTCCAGAGCCGCTTAGGAACATCTTCAACAACCCCGACGCCAGCACTTCGGCGGAGCACGCCTCCACGGATGAGGAAACTCGCGCTAGAATCCCGTTGGAAAGAAATCAACCGCCCAACTTCGTCACGCGAGAAGATCTAGAGCAACTTCTCCGCAACCGAATCAAGAATGATGAATTGGACGTGGATCATCACCAACCCCCTTACCCATCCGAAATACAGAGAATCCCTCTCCCAAGGGGGTACTCTTCTCCTCAATTTACCATGTATGATGGTACCGGGAGTGCACATGAGCATGTCTCCCGTTTCCTGGAATCCCTAGGTGAACATGAATATAATCACGTTCTTCGTTTAAGGGAATTCTCAAAATCACTTACTGGAAGGGCGTATACATGGTACAACAAAGATCCCACCGAACAAAGATTCCCAACCGAGTAGCATAGTCACCGCGTTTTACAAGAAATACTTCTTCGTGTCCGAACAAGTTACTTTCTCAGACCTCGTAAGAATGTACCAGTGGGATAACGAACATCCGAATGATTTCGTCAAAAGGTTCAGGGTTCAAGCACTCGACTGTCACGACCCAAACGTGACCGAGCAACAACTGGTGAACGCGTGCATCAATGGTATGGTTACTATTTACCGCGCCTTGCTAGAGAACTTGCGCTTCCAAACATTCTCCGAACTCCATGAAGCCTCCAGACGATCCGCAACAACAGCACCAGCATTACTGGAAAGAGCGAGGCCAACTCGAACCGAAGACACGCGTGAAACTCGCGGGAGTAGACGCCTCATCAGCAAGCAATTTAATGTCCGCTCATCCTCCGTGAACATAGTAAACAAAATGGGAAAAAGGAAATCCCCAACTACGAGCCACCAGCCAAAACGTGAAGCGTCGGCGCAACGGGAACCCCCGCCACGAAAGACCATCACTAAAACTCCCATGCAGCATCATGGGACCGAAGGAAATACCCTTGATTTCTCGTTTCCCATCGAGGAGGTGATTGACCTCCTAGAATCCTGGGTTCAAGATGATGTTATCAGACTGCCACCTCCCAGACGTCCACCAACTGAGGCTGAGATGGCGAACCCCAAGTACTACCATTACCACAGGTTCGTTCACCACCCAACCAGCGATTGCAACAGACTAAAGCATATTTTCAAAGAAAGGATAGAAGCGGGAGAAATCCAACTAGGAGACGAAAGAGTGCATCGAGACCCACTCCCAATAAGAAACTACGGGTCCTCTGGGGACTCCGTGCACGAGATTGTACAATCCATGATGCAACATGTATGCGAAATTCTCTATCTTTCCAAGGTGCAGCGCCAAGATATTTTCGCAGCTCTCAATCGCGTTGTATCCGGCAAACGACTTTTTCTCTCCTCGGAAACCACGCCAGGGGCCCAAGCTTTCCAAACAGGCGGAACCAAAAAGGAGAACTGGGACTGCTGACCACGTCCCGTTTAAGAGGTAACGAATTTGACGACACGCTCATCGACACGGCCTCTGACCACAACATCATTACTTTCAAGACACTAAAGGCAGCAGGATTTACAAAACAAGACGCTACCTATTCCCCGTCCGTGATTAAGAACTTGAGAGGAGAAACTTTGAACGCGCATGGCTACATCAACCTAGAGATCAAGATGGGAGACGCTATAACGCATAGCAAATTCCACATTGTCAAAGAACTAGATTATGACATGATATTGGGACGCTTATGGGTGCTCGATAACAAAGCGAAATTGGATGTGCACCCTCTGCCGACGTCCACGCTCGAAGAAATTTCCAACAAATCATCCCACTGGTTATCGCATCAACGAACTATTGAAGGAACCTAGACATCCGGAGAAGACCCGTTGGCGCTAGCTCATGGTTTTCAAATGCAAGTAAGTCTGACCGAGCAACCTTTTCTGCAACCAGTCTTTCCTTCCCCCATTCCGTCATGGGGACTCGCGCGACATCGGCACAAACGCTGTCAAGAAATGTGAATGGGGAGCTGGACCATTTGAACACTTTGCAAGAAGCTTGGAATCTTCTATTGAAACCAATGAAGCCAAGACTCAAACGGTTGCACGACGTCTGAACCCGTTTTCAAACGGAGATGTAGTGGTTAAGGAAAGCGCGTTTCAAGTTGGGAGGATGACAATAAAAATGGCTATTCAAATTGATTCGCCCAATGAAAGAGAAGACGAGTTGTATCTGGTTGCGGATACCCTTTTGGGAGGATATTGCAAGCTTATCAATGCAGACACACCTGAAGGCGTGATAATTCACTCGCGATGGCTCAAGGCCTCCAATCCCTAAAATGTTGTACTTCCCAATCACCCCCCCTTTTAGTATTTCCTTTAACAATTCCTCTTAGTAGTTGTACTCCCCCAAGATGAATACACCGTTTGTATTTTTTCCCTAGGGATTCCCTTTTCCGTCAAAAAAAAAAAAAAAACATAAATACATCTCTTTCCAAGCAAATTTTCCTGATATCAGAGAAATACATCGATAAACCCGTAAAACCATTGCAGAGCCATCATACCACAACCTCTTTCAAAAATATATATGAAGCAAAATGTTGACCGATGAAGAAGAAGGTAAAGATGAGTTTATGAAAAAAAAAAACATCGGGGAACTAAGCAAATAACAGAAATAACAAAAGGGAGGAACTAGCCCTCAAAGTATGGATCACAAGTCCCCTCTGGCAAGGCTATCTTCAAGCACTTCCCCCAGCAATCCCTCGGTCAACAAAGGTTCCATTCAACGGTGTTAGCAGCAGCAACCTCAACATCCCATCCCGAAGCAACCACAGCAGCAGCAGTGTCATCCCCGACAACCGGTCCAACATACGCCACCATGACCCCTCCGGTATCACCAACGACACCTTTGGCATCAACTTCAAAGGCTATTTCGTTTCCGTCATATGCTCCTTCGAAGGTTTTCTCACTGACACTTCAAAGAAAGTTTTTTGATTCATCCGCATCAAAATCAAGAATCATGGCGCTCTCCTCCAAGAGCCTCACACGTTCGCTTCTCCGTCGCTTCAACCTAGAAACAGTCCGATCCGCCCCATACCCGCATCGAGGAAAGGCTTTGCCGCACCGAAACTTCTCAATATGCCAAGACTCTTCCTCGTTCTCTCGCCCTCCTCCATGCTCACCGAACCCAAGAAAGTCCGAACATGCACTGTTCTTCATGGGGATAGATGGAAGGGAGGTCCTTAATGATTTCACTAACTTCATGGAACAGAGATTCAATCCCAACCAATGCCTCCTCAAGAGAAGAAGATCGATCTCCGCCACTCAAGTCCTTCTCCGAAGAGTTAAAGGCGCGGCCATCCCTGGAGGGTCCCATCATACACTGCAAAAAATGGGGAAAATGATCAAGTTCCACCCTATCTATACACATATAAAAAGAGGATAACATGAACAGAGAAGAAAAAGAAAACATACCGGTATGATCTTCTCAGCCCGAATAACCCTAGTCGGGGTGCTTTTGCAAGAGTCAGACCTCGCGCCTTCACTTGGAAAATCTGGCTGTTTAGAGGATGATTCGTCTCTAGGCAAAGAAAGAAACTCAACAAGAAGAACCTTTACTCAAACAAGGGAGACGGTACAATTACGTTGGGTATGAATACGGAACCTTAAAAAAGGAAAGGAAGCAATAAGGGACATAACGCTTCCAGATTTTAGCATGGATAATGCCCTGATTGAAGCCGCGCGTGAAGGAAGGCAAAATAAGGAAACTTTTCTATCTTTAGAAACACCTACTCCTCCTTGTTTACACCGGTCCCATCAAGCTCGCGCCAGTTTCCCAATCTCCCAAGCCACACCGGTCTCACCAATTGTGCCAACTTCCCAATAACCGCCCAAGTCGCGCCAGCTAGCACGATCAGCTTCCCCACCTTGCGTCGGTCCCACCAGCTAGCACGCTCAGTTTCCCAACTCGCGTCAACTTCTCGATGCCGCCCAGCTTCCTGTCTCTCAATGATGCTGACTTCCCAATTGAGCCAGCCTCCCGATTTGTGCAAAACTGCCAGAGGCAAGGATTCCAAATCCTATTTATAAAAAGGTCAGACAAGCCTCCTCAATTCTCTTTACGATTTACTGCTGATAGTTTGTCACCATCTTATGCTTACCTCGCAACAAAGCTCCTGTTCCGAGCTAAGCAGGGGACTTAATGTTGATGGTGGTTTTTAAACAAAGGGTAAAATCGTAAAACCCCAAATAACCTAATATCACCGGTGACACATTTATTAGAACATTTAATACATGTAGTCAATAATTAATAGGGGGTATTTTTTCAAATTAGGGTTACAACGAGCAAAACCCTAATTCACCTCCGTGCCAATGGCAAATCATGCCAGCCACACCTAGCCCAAGCTAGCCGCGCCATGCCAAACGCACTCTGCCTTGGCCCTAGCTATGCTAGTCACACCAAACGCGCCAAAGCATGCCAACCATGCTAGCCGCACCTCCGTGCCAATGGCAAATCATGCCAGCCACACCTAGCCCAAGCTAGCCGCGCCATGCCAAACACACTCGCCTTGGCCCTAGCTATGCTAGTCACACCAAACGCGCCAAAGCATGCCAACCATGCTAGCCGCACCTCCATGCCAATGGCAAATCATGCCATCCACACCTAGCCCAAGCTAGCCGCGCCATGCCAAACGCACTCTGCCTTGGCGCTAGCTATGCTAGTCAGACCAAACGCGCCAAAGCATGCCAACCATGTTAGCCGCTCCTCCGTGCCAATGGAAAATCATGCCAGCCACACCTAGCCCAAGCTATCCGCGCCATGCCAAACGCACTCTGCCTTGGCCCTAGCTATGCTAGTCACACCAAACGCGTCAAAGCATGCCAACCATGCTAGCCGCACCTCCGTGCCAATGGCAGATCATGCCATCCACACCTATCCCAAGCTAGACGCGCCATGCCAAACGCACTCTGCTTTGGCCCTAGCTAGGCTAGTCACACCAAACGCGCCAAAGCATGCCAACCATGTTAGCCGCACCTCCGTGCCAATGGAAAATCATGCCAGCCACACCTATCCCAAGCTAGCCGCGCCATGCCAAACGCACTCTGCCTTGGCCCTAGCTATGCTAGTCACACCAAACGCGTCAAAGCATGCCAACCATGCTAGCCGCACCTCCGTTCCAATGGCAAATCATGCCAGCCATACCTAGCCCAAGCTAGCCGCGCCATGCCAAACGCACTCTGCATTGGCCCTAGCTATGCTAGTCACACCAAACGCGCCAAAGCATGCCAACCATGCTAGACGCACCTCTGTGCCAATGGAAAATCATGCCAGCCACACCTAGCCCAAGCTAGCCGCGCCATGCCAAACGCACTCTGCTTTGGCCCTAGCTATGCTAGTCACACCAAACGCGCCAAAGCATGCCAACCATGCTAGCCGCACCTCCGTGCCAATGGAAAATCATGCCAGCCACACCTATCCCAAGATAGCCGTGCCATGCCAAACGCACTCTGCCTTGGCCCTAGCTATGCTAGTCACACCAAACGCGTCAAAGCATGCCAACCATGCTAGCCGCACCTCCGTTCCAATGGCAAATCATGCCAGCCATACCTAGCCCAAGCTAGCCGCGCCATGCCAAACGCACTCTGCATTGGCCCTAGCTATGCTAGTCACACCAAAAGCGCCAAAGCATGCCAACCATGCTAGACGCACCTCGTGCCAATGGAAAATCATGCCAGCCACACCTAGCCCAAGCTAGCCGCGCCATGCCAAACGCACTCTGCTTTGGCCCTAGCTATGCTAGTCACACCAAACGCGCCAAAGCATGCCAACCATGCTAGACGCACCTCCGTGCCAATGGAAAATCATGTCAGCCACACCTAGCCCAAGCTAGCCGCGCCATGCCAAACGCACTCTGCCTTGGCCCTAGCTACGCTGGTCACACCACGCCAAGCCAAACACCCTTACCTTGGCCCTAGCCGCGCCATGCCAAAGTAGCGCCCGCGCCTAGGCTTGCAAACCGTGCAACCTAGGCCAAATTGGCCATGCATGCCATTGTCACATGCCAACACGCATCGCTGGTAGCTTTTCTTACCAGGCCGTGGCCTTAATGGCCAAGCGTGCCATTGGCGCATGCCAACACGCTCGCTGGTAGCTTTTCTTACCAAGCCATGTCCCTAATGACCGAGCATGCCATTGGCACATGCCAACACGCATCGCTGGTAGCTTTTCTTACCAAGCCGTGGCCCTAATGGACGAGCATGCCATTGGCACATGCCAACACGCATCGCTGGTAGCTTTTCTTACCAAGCCGTGGCCCTAATGGCCGAGCATGCCATTGGCACATGCCAACACGCATCGCTGGTAGCTTTTCTTACCAAGACGTGACCCTAATGGCCACGCATGCCATTGGCACATGCCAACACGCATCGCTGGTAGCTTTTCTTACCAGGTCGTGGCCCTAATGGCCGAGCATGCCATTGGCACATGCCAACACGCTCGCTGGTAGCTTTCATTACCTAGCCGTGGCCCTAATGTCCATGCGTGCCATTGGCACATGCCAAAACCCACGCTGGTAGCCTAACTTGCAAACCGTGCAACCTACCACCAAGGCATTCCGCACATGCCATTGGCACATGCCACACACGCCACTAGCAGCTCTGGCATTGCCACTTACACTCAACGTGCAACCTACCACCAAGGAATTCCGCACATGCCACACACGCCACTAGAAGCTCTGGCATTGCCACTTGCACTCAAGGTGCAACCCGCAACAAAGGCATTCCGCACATGCCACACGCGCCACTAGCAGCGCCACTTGCACTCAAGGTGCAACCAACACTCGAGACATCAACACAAACTGGGGATGTTTTCCGGGTCTTTGTTTGGCGGTCACAAAGATGCAGCGTACACTACGCTCACATTAAGAAAGCGTGAATAGGAATAAAGCGGTCAAATAAATGAGGAAATAATGGTGAAAACGTTTTCACCCATAAACACCATGCGGTTACCACCTCCTCCCATTATTTCACCCTTTACTCTCTTTCTTCATGAGGCCAGGGTACGTTTTAATCTCGACTTGTATAAATAGGTCTTACCTATTTTCACCGACGACAAGTCTCGGTCGAGAAAAATTAACACTCTCAGAAAAGGCAACTTTGCAAGCTCTCCAAAAAAGCTTTCATCTCTTGCAAGCTTCCAAAGCTTTCACTTTCTGATACAAGTCGAGACACTACTCTCCCAGAATTATTCTGGTCTCAACACCTTTCTTTGCTTCCCTCCCCAAATCAACCCTTCTCCTAAACTTTGTGACCAAATCAAGTCTGGAACGGCCATTTCTTGGTTTAGGCCGGACTTGTACAGATTGATCTCTCGAATCTAGAAAGTGCTCACGTGCAGCACATTTGTTTAGGGTTTAAACCAGTTTCTCACTCACCTACCGAATTTACCAAAATTGGCGGAAACGATTTTTACCCATAAACACCCATATAATGCCTTTTTGAGCTTAATAACATCATCTGGGAAATCAGGGTTTTCAAAACCCTTAGTTTGAGCGATATAGACTTCCTCCTTTAAATTCCGTTTAGGAATGCGAATTTTATATCCATTTGGAACAGCTTAACCTTAAGAAAAGAAGCATGAGCTAATAATAGTCGAATGGACTCAAGGTGTGCCACAGGGGAAACGGTTTCGTCAAAGTCGATACTTTCAATCTATGAATATCCTTGAGCGACAAGTCTAGCTTTATTTCTGACAATTGTGCCAAATTCGTCAGACTTATTCTTGAATATCCATTTAGTGCCAACA
>JAJJWW010009369.1:600000-836636 GCA_023531295.1 Papaver armeniacum | reverse complement strand
TTCTCTTCTTCATTCATAAATTGTGATGAAGATGATGAGCATAATTTCATCATGATGAGGATGAGGATCGTGGATGAGGATCATAAAGAAAACCCAAAACTATTTTCTTCTCCTTCCCCTTCCCATTCAAAGATCATGATAAGATGATGATCATCATAAAAAAAAAAAACAAAGAAAACCCACAATTTATTTTTGTTTTGAATGGTTAAAAAATCCAATTCGATGAATTTCGGGTAAAAAAAATAGTTTAAGATATGTACGGTACAATGGAGTTCATCCAGATACTCCTTGAATTATCCTTTAGCTAATTACAACGCATTGTCACATTGAAAGAATTTGATAGAAGTAGACAATATATTTTCAGAAGTAGCTTTAAAATGTTGAAAGCAAGAACTCTCAGTTTTGCACTTCAAGGTATAAATCCAATGATATCTTGAAAAAACATCAATCAATAGAATATAATACTTAAATCCAAGAGAAGAAGCATTTATGGACCCCAAATATCACGATGGATTAAATGCAAAGGTGAAGTTGTAGCTCTTTTTAACAGACAAAATGGATGTTTATGATTCTTTCCTAGTTGACAAGCCTCACATAAACAATTTGAATTAGTATCCACTTGAATAGAAACGTAGCAACAATCTTTTGAAGTACCAAAGTGAAGAATGTGCAATCTCCTATGCCACAGAGAAGTACCTAAATTTGATGTTATTGCAGTTAAAGCAAAAGAAGTAAGACCTTCCAAAGGATACAAGTTGTTCTTAATTTTTCCCTTAGCAAGAATTCTCCTAGTCTTGACACATTTAATTTCATAACCCAATTCAAAAACTCCCCGAGACACCTTGTTATCCTTTGTGAACTTAGTTACTGGCAAGAAGTTATACTTTATAGTATGCACATACAAAACATTATCTAGATGAAATTGAGTATTATTGGTATCTAGGACTATATTACTTGTTTGCTTAATGGGAAACATTGTACCATATCCGACCATCACTTTTTATGAACCAGTATAAGCCTTTTTGTATTTCCTAAAAGATGAATATATTTAGTTAATTGACTAGTTAACCCTGAGTCAGGTAACCAAACAGAAGCTACATTTGGGTGAGGAGATCTTAGCTCAGCAAAATTACCTTGAATAACATCAAATGCTCTTTGTAGAGTATTAAAGGCACCCCAAACACCACCAGATGAATCTTGAGAAGTTGTTGTAGTTGTAGAAGTAGTATATTTATTAGAATATATCTCCGAAATGACACCTATTTACATCACATTCAACTTGGATAAAATCATTCACAACTGCTTTGTTCTTATTGTTATACTTAGACCTTGAAGTGGATGCATTATTTGTATTATTTTATGAGTTCATAACATAATAAGTTGACTTTTGAGTTTAAAGAAGCAGGATATAGATGCAACTTCTTCTGCTAAACCACTGTTCAGGATGCAATAGTCTTGAAATCTCATCACTAAGAGTAAATTCAGTGTCCCTATTTTGAGCATAAAATACAAACTTCCTACATTATTTTCTTAAACCCATTAATGCCTACATGACCATATCACACTCGTCTACTCTTTCTCCTATACCAACAATAGAATCTGTAATAACCTTCAAATCATCAAAATATGCAGAAATACTTTTGTTACCTCTTTTGAGAGAATGAAGTTGACTAAGAAGCGATTTCCTGGCTGAGAATTTCTGAATAAACTTCTTTTCCAAAAAAGCCAAATTTCTCTTGAAGTTTTAAAACCAATTACACCTCTTGAAATTGTCTCATCCAAGGTAGCATTCAAGCATGACATAACAAACTGATTCATCTTTCCTCATCGTAGATACAATGCATTTTGATAAAGTCTCACCATCAAGATCAATTGTAGTAGCAGGAGCATGAGAACTTCCATCAACCAATTCATACAAATCTGAAATGATTAAAATACGCTCAAATTATCCCCTAAACACACACACCTTAGTAATCATCAAAACATACATGCCAAATAAAGATTTTATTTCATTTTTAATGTTAGATAAGCTTAGACTTATCCCCTAAATAGGCTTAGGCTTAGGCATATCCCCTAAACAGAAAAACCTTAGTAAAAATCTAAGAAGACCTTAATCTATAACAAATATATATGAATCACTAGAACATTGGTGTTTGATGCTTATACATCTATAAGAAAATATAACCAAAAATATAAATTGATAATACTGGGAAAACTAGAAGTTAAAAGACTCGGAATCTTGAAACAATTCAATTATTAGTATAACCGATCAAAAAGAAAAAAATTCAGTCATTAGTACAAAAGAAAAAAGAAACTATATATTATTGTCGTTCGGTTCAAATAAGGTCGTGTTCGGAACTGGTTATCACCAAAAAAATAGTCGAAAATTGTTTGTTTTCATTTTATTCTAAGTTGGGAGAAAGATAGCTAATTCATCCTGGATTTCGGAAGCGAACCCAAAAGTTAAGTTTATGGTATCCTAAAAACATGTTCTCTGAATTTTCTAACCTGGGATAGAGGTACAAACTCCACAGATTAAATATTTTAAATTTATTTTGTCATTTTCTCCTACTAGTTTACCTCTAATATACTTACACAAATTCAGTTAAAACTGTTCAATCTCGGGGTTAATTTACTGTTGGATTGAGTGTCAAACACAACTTAAGTTAATTCAAGATTGAATATATTTTTATACAAACAACATTAAGACTAATCAATCTCTAGGTTATCATAAACATAATTAAGATACACTATCCTATATTATGTCATCCCATTTCCAAGCTCCTAGACAGACCCTAAGATAGTTTTAAGGTCATAGTGGAATACGGTAAATTGGGATGCAAAACTTTAAAATACGTGAAATATTTCGTCCATTAATGGTATTTTACATGACTTACTGGGATATAAATAAACCGAAACAAGTTTCAATAAAACCTAACTTCTTTTTTGATATAGTACATGAAGTATCTAAACCTTATCTATTGGTTAGTTCAATCTCGGAACTTAACTATGTTCATCAGTCAAACCCTGATGCACCTACTCAAGATAATGATACTGCCCTCACATATGAGAAAGTCAGGATGTCTCCTTTTATTAAAAGAGTTTCCCTATGAAGTACTGAACATTATCTGCTGAAAATGTGTTTTACAAGTTGGAAACAAAGAAATCAGGAACGCAAATTATTTTTTGATCTATTTAAACTCTTTGAAAAACTTGTAAAGACTTTTCATTGGGTTTCTTTCATTTATGGAAGTTGTAAGAGTTGTTGGAAAGAAACTCTCTCTTGGTGTCATAGTGTGCAAGGGTGTTCTTCTCTTATGTTCACGATGAGGTGCTCGTTAAAGAGTTTTTGATCCTTTGCGCTAAACCTCTTGTTCATATTTTCTTAGTAAAGATATGATGCTACAAGAAACAAACGGGTCACTGTCACACACATACGGTTCAAGTACCATGGACATGTAACCATTATGTGTATGAACCGTGGACTTGTACGTGTTGTGACAGTTCATATACCACCTTGTGACATATAAAAGCGGAAGAACTCACTCCTTTATTTGTACATTTTCTTCCCTACAGTTCGAGTACATAAAGGAAAACCCAAGAGTTTGTAAACTCTCAATCTTTATTTTTTTTTAGGTTTTCTTTGTTTCTCTGTGGTGAAAATAGGAAATCATTCGGCAAGGCTGTACCTAATTCTTCAAATTCTCTTGTTCTGGAGCTTCACTAACTAACGACTGTTCACATACTTGGTAAGTTCTTCTTCATTCCTTGGTTTATCTGGCTCTTAGAAAAAGATTGAATCGTGGTGAGAGTTCGGGTACCAATAGGAGGATGGTTAACAATGATGATGAATTTGTTGATGTTGACTTGGGTTTAGATGTTCAACAACCATACTTTGATGCTAGTCGTCAAATTAGTTTTACCAACATTTCTTCCAGGGATAGATATAATAAACTATTTAGTTTTTATTTTGACATGGAAAGGACACATGATCGGTCGGTTCAGGAACCTGATTTTCATATATTGATGAACCAGTTTGTGTGGGGTGATATTCATAATGGTTTGGGGGAATTATATCCTGAGATGACCTGTGAATTTGATGTTAATCTTCATGCACCCAACAATACCAACTGGTGTTTCAAAACCTTGGTTAAAGAAACAATGATTGAGGTTAACCGTGGTGTTATAGCTGAGTTATTGAACTTTCCTTTGCATCACTCTTTTGTTGTTCCTCAACCAGAAGGTCAAAGACCAAATAAGAATAAATTGTTTAAACTGCTTCTAGGAAAAAAAATTCCATGGGTTGAAAGCAAACTCCCTGTGGATAACACAAGCTTTCGTATGGCGAACTTAATCTCAAGTACTCTCGAAAAAAATCTTTGGATCGGAACTTTGGCTGTGTTGGTTTACCATCTTGTTTCTGGTGAAGAGGTTGATTTATGTGGATTAATTATTCATCAAATGATTCACATGGTCTCACACACAAAAAAAAAAAAAAAACCCTGGTTTTCCATGCCTCATTAGCCGAATCTGTAGTCAATTTAATATTGTTCAGTTTGGAACTTGTGTTGGTACTCCATTCTATTTTGAGCCAGACAGACATTAACAAAATGAAGAAACATGCCAATCTTGAAGCTGCTCGTCTTCTTCAAAGGAATTTGTGCCTGGAGAGACTGTTGGCTCATGCTGTGACAGTACATCATGACTTAGCTGAACCTATATCTAAGATTGCTGAGGATTTTTATCGCGATTTGGATTAGTGTATTTCTCTTCATTTTGTTGAAACTCTTTCTTATGTTATTTCTGTTGAACTTCTTATGTTGAACTTATTAAAACTATTATTCTTTAATGGTTGTAATGAATTTAATGGTATTTTAGCCTTAAATGATTTTATCTTTTAATTAAAAATGTTAAATGTATTAAATCCATGAGAAGTTCAGCTAAATACATGTCAAAAGTTAAGTCTTTCATATGTCATTATGTAAATATTGATAAAAGATTGAATGAACTTTTGACAAACAAAAGTTAAGCCTATTATGTCATTATGCAAATATTGATGGAAGATAGGATGAACTTTTTTTTTACAAAGATTAAGTCTATTATATGTCTCTCTGTAAATAGTGATGGAAGATAGAATGAATCTTTGTTTATTCCATTGTATTGGTCTTCCTTGATCCACATCTTTGTGTATATACTTGTCTTGATTCATGTAAGTTACATTGAGCATTTTCAATTAAATTAATCATGGGGTCTCTTGTGGTAAAATTTAATTGAATATTTTGGATACAAATTCAAGTTTCATGTGATTTGTTAATGTCCAAAAAAAATCCTTCTTTTCTTGTGAAAGTAAGGTCGCTCTTGTTGTTTTTTCGGGAATGACATTTTATGGGGAGAGTTCTTATTTGAACTTTTACTTAATTGTCAAATCTTTGTGGGGAGTGCGGTTGTGGAATATTATAGGGGTTATGTTGTAGCTTTATAAACTCCTTGATGAATGCATGTAATTTCGGCTATATGATTGCATCTAAACAAGTTGATGTGTTGTTCTCTTTTGGTCATGAAGTATCTTTATAGAAATTTCATTAGGATCCCACTAGTTTTCGTACCTTTGCCATTTTTTTATTGACAAAAAGGCGGATAATTAGTGTGTAGTTCATACTACGTATACATATGGTTTACGGATCATTATGTAAGTGGGAGTGGTTTTCATGTGAGATGAAGTATTGACTAAGGGGGAGTGACACATATCACCATAGTATTGTTGTCAAAGTTGTGATACAATTAAACTTTGATGTTGTATAATAATACTATGACATTGTATAACAATGATTGAGAGCAACTATTTTCTCATTGTTAATATAGCTACGGATCTTCAACAACATTGATGATGAGTTGAACACGTTCAGAATCACTGCAGTACTTGGAAGCGACGAAGATTTCGAGTAATGTTGAAGAACCAAGGAGATGAAGCATTTGGATGAGAAGCTTCAAAGTTTATTTATTTTGTAATCCATATGTATTAATTGTTTTGTCACTAAAATTGACAAATGGGGAGATTGTTTTAGCACTGTTCGGTCGAACTCGCAAGCGTTGCTATCCCAAGCTTGTTTGTCAAGTTTAGTTGCCAAAACTATAAGTCTTGATTTGTAGTTACTTATAGCTAGCTAAGTCTCGTATTAGGATAGAAAGTGTAGTTGAGCTTGGACTTCACAACATCCATCTATTGAAGACGAAGAACTACTAAGGGGAGCTTGTGGAACTTCATCGACAAAAAGTATGTGTAGACTTGAACTCATCTATCACTCAAAAGTCTATCTAATCTATCTCCTATTTGAGACAAAATTCATATAGCTATATAGACTTCACTTATGCACATATGATACTTCAAGCTGAGTTTAACTCGCTTACATATTTCTCGAAATATGTATTGGTAAGCTTTCGCTTTAACTAAGTTCATCTTATATTCTTGACGAAAGTCAAAAGATGATCATGTGAGATGCTCTTCTTTTGGAATGGATTGCCCCATTAATTTTAAAGTATTTTCCTTTTAAGATTTTTCCCAAAGGTCATCTGGGCTGCTCACCAATCTCCAAGCTATCTTACTTATCATTGCTTGATTCACTTTATTTGCATCCTTAAATCCTAAACCCCCTTGCCAGATTGGTTTATATAAAAATTCTAAAGATTTTATATATATGCCTTTGGAATTAACTTTTTCTCCCCACCAAAAATCCCGCTGAATACCATTAATTCGGGCGGTAATTTTCTTGGGCAGGACAAAACAACCATGCTATAAATGGGCATCCTTGATAAAACTGATTTGTTAATGACCATCTTGCTTGGTTGAGACATGATATTTCCTAACCACTTTTTAACCCATTGTTCCATTTTGTCTATTATATAGTATGTAGTTCGAAAACAAACAAAAAAGGAAAAAGGAAAAAGGAAAAAAAAAAAAATAGTGTCGTGACCACGATTTAAAAACCTTGTGTTGGTAGGGAGGGGATGAAAATGAAACTATAACTTTGGGTATATTCAGATGAAATAACTTGGGAGCTTGGCTAATAATAAAAGTTAATCGCAACCTCCTAAAGTGCCATTGAACATCCGACCATTTTCGTTAAGTGGAATTTTTTTTTGATCGGTAAAGAATTTGGTATTGACGAGTTTCGAATTCAGGTCACTAATATCGTCACCCAATGACTTTACCACTGTACTATAGTGACACCAGTTTAAGTGGAAAAATTTGATTATTCAGGTTACTAATATCGTCACCCAATGACTTTACCACTGTACTATAGTGACACCGGTTTAAGTGGAAAAATTTGATTCACCGTTATTTAAAATTTTTGGACGATGACAGCATAAGCTGGGGAATAAAAATCAAGAAAAGAAAAGCAACTAAAAAGTATCCTCATGCAGCAGGGAGGAGATTATACAGCGTTGGGAAAGTGTCCATAATTAGTGTAAATCATGCGTATACACATTCGAAGCGAGTTGCTGAGCAATGGTATTTGCTTCTCGGGAAGTTGGAAGTAAATTTGGACTACTAGGAAAATACTAGGCTGCGTGGTAGAACTTGCCCATATGGCCAGATTTTTACCAATCGAAACAGATTTTTGATGACTGAAAAAAATTGGGACTTCTAAAAAAAAAAAAAAAAGAAAAAAATTTGGGAGAAAGTGACTATTTAAAGCCACGGTGGCCACAAGTAAAAACCGAAAATAATAACTCATTCGAAAATGTATTTAATCGAAATTTCACTGCAGTGAGCTTCTTTACCTGTCTGCTCGTATAACAAGACCGGTTTCAGTGCAGCTTTAAGACATCAAATTATGCATTCTGGGCTGAGTGGCATGGCTCATTGACACCCGTGGCTTAGAAACAATCGCTTGTTGGAATAAATTGATCTAGGACTAGCCGACTAAGTTCCATTAAAATTGTGACCTCTCCACATGAATTCTTCGTTCTATATTTGGATGTTCCTTAAAATCTTCCAATATTTTTATTCCTCGAGTTAGAATATTTTCTTCCCATGAATATGAAAATAAACATCAATATACACAAAATTTATTTATATTAACTTCCTTTTCTTTTTTATTTTGATTTTATGTATCTATTTATGAAAAAGAGTTTCTTGCACACATCACAAGGTAATATAAAGATTTAAGCTAACAAAGAATCGGCATGCAATATATGCATACCACTTACTATGTTTTACTAGAGCTTAATTCCTTAAAAAAAAAAAAACGTGCACCTTATGGTAATAAAAAGATACTAGTACATTTATTACATGAGTTTCTATATATATCTCCGTATCAAACCAAAATCTATACATATGCATGAAACTCACAATCATACATGCTCCACTTTTGTTCAACGAAAAGATGGATCAACTTGGTTTCTCTTCGGTGTTCTTTCTTCTTGTTCTTCTCATCAACTTTCTTGGAGTTCGTATTCATGGTGCAGCTGATCATGATCTAATAAGCACTGTATGTAAGAAGTCAGTAGAAGAAAATCAAGGAGATGTAAAATATGGTTTTTGTTTATCATATCTGAAAGCAGACCCTAAAAGTAAAACTTATGGTGTCTATGACCTTGGTGTATTATCCTATGATCGTGTTTTAAAGAAAGGAATTTCGATTGATTCACACATCCATAAGCTTTTGAAAAATGGAAAACAAAGTCCAGATGTTATGGGGCGTTTGAAAGGTTGCTCGCAGGATTATTCCAATATTGGTACACTTCTGGAACAGGCAAGTGAATCATTCGGTGGAGGAGATAATATTTCTGCCTTAATACGACTGGATACTGCCAAGGATATTGCATTGTCATGTCAAGGACGTTTTGATGGCGGATTCACTTCTCCATTGGCAAAAGAAGAGAATGAATTCCGTCAATATATTTATATTTCAATGACACTTACTGAGATGAATATCTCTTACTAAGTGATTTTCTATTTTTAAAATATTTTTCTTAATACAGACTCAGCGAATGTAAGCTAGCATTAAGTGATTTTCTGTTTAGCCTCCTCCTTAAGTGATTGAAGCAAGTAATAAAAATATCCGAGTCTACTCTTTGATTATCAATATATACAAGCTTCTAACCCGGTGCATACACACCGGATATCTGTATCTCTGAGACGGATGATGTTAATTCATCCATCCACGCCAAAATAAATCAAAACAAAGATTCTTCATACATGATTTATTATTGTATATGTTTTAAAAAATAAATAAGATGATCTATCGGTGAGTCAATATTACTCAGATGTATTATTTTGATTGATATAGCAATTTTCATTCATATGTATTATCGGTGAGTCAATATTATTCATGTTCAGTACTAACACGTTCACCCCAATTGAGAGTTCTACTTACTGTGATAGACAACTACGATAAATGTACTAACAATGTTTTAGCATATTCTTATAGTTGTAGACTTTACCTGTTTCCTGCGGTTGATTCCTAGTTTCCAGAGCCGAAGAATCATATGTTTTCAAATTTTCAATGGTATATAATCCGTATTACTTCTCTTTGATGCAAACCACCTAACCACGCATATTACCGCAAGTCACCTAGCTACAGATGTATTCTCAAATATGTTAGTAGTTAATAAAAATGACCATTAAGTCATTCATACGGTGAATTGTGGAAGCGGCAAATACTACATCATTTGTAGCATTTTCAGTAGAGTGTTTAAAAAAATGTATTTACTCATACATAATAAAGTGAGGACAGGATCCTAATATATATTTAAATATTAGGATAATGGTTATTTTTTGCGCAGCCGGGACTCCAAGAGATCGAAAACTGGACCTAGTTAAGCACCGTACATTTGTGGTAAGAGCACCGCGCGAAAAAAGACTGATGGGTGCAAGAGTAGACAATTTTTTTGTATGGAATCAATGGTAAGACATTATCGAATGATGAGCAGAAAATTCTAAATTAATTTGTAATGGAGTGAACTTACACGGTTATTTGGGGGATGTTTTCATAGTATAGGATGCATGTCATCAATCGTCACCATAATGTGGGTGTTGCTTCATACATCATGTTTGCTGCTTAACTGTATAACGTTAGATCAGGAACTCCATTTTTCTATTTGCGTGGCCACCTTAAAGTGGGCGTTGCTTCTGAGGTGAGAACCGATGAAAAAAAACCCATTACATACCTCTACTTTGAAGTCTTTAGACATTGTTCTTTTCCATCCCACAAAATGTTGATATCCTCCCGGTTAAGCACTACTAAATTTGATCGAGCAAATGACATGTTAAACATAAACCTCAAAAGCATTTCCATATATATCGCCATCCAAATATATACATTCAAGTAAATACATCACCTTTAACATGTAAACGAATAAGTGCATGTAAAGATAAACATACATTTCTTTGTTGGTTTGTTTACTTAAATCAATATAAGTGATATGAAATGTCATTTGTGATTCGATTTTGTATTAATTGCGCGGGTATAACAGAACATGTTTTCATCTTTTGGGTGTTAGTGAAACCAAAGCCTAAGAAAAGCCAAGAATAAAATTGAGGCCAGTGTACAGATTGATATGCATTACTAAGATTCAACAATGGAAATATATGAACTCTGATTATGCATATAAATGTGCCACCATGTATGATTTTTTACCCTCCGGTTAGACCTAAAATGTTGATCACCAATAAGGTTCATTACCGTACCTGTGATGAAGTTATGTGAACATGATCTTTTTGCATGCAGGATTGCTTTTCTTTTTGACTTTCATTCGCTTGATTCTCCTTCTGTCAGACATATAATAGGAAATATTCGACGTTGTAGATTTATTGTTCACCTGTTTTTTTGGAATTAAATCTTCTAATCCCATTCGTGCTCGATCTGTCAGCATGGAGAATGGGACGTGAATGGATGGTTCTCATTTATCTTTTTTGTGAATTATTAGATTTTCCGCGCTGCATCTTCTTGATATCCATATTGCAAGCTTATGAAACCCCAAGTGGCTGATGGAGGAGGACTTTTCTATGTCGCTGGTTAGGTTATTTATCTTTTCGTATAGGATTTGGAAAATGTCGAACATTTATAGAGAGAACTGCCAATAGACATGTCTTTCGGTATAGGATCCAGAAAAATCTAACTGAACTGGCTTTTCGTAATATCTTTATAGAAAATGTCCACTGGTGCTTTTCCACAATCAAAAGTAACGCAAGCGACCCTTTGGTAAGACGCGTCTTATCCAAAACATATTAAACCAAAAGACACAGCATCAGTTTAGAACGGAACATTAGTCCCACATGACTTCCGTATTTGAAAGGTCGTTCCTTTTGAATTCTTCTGGCTCTCCTCAAATCTAATATGGTGATGACACATCGGACATAAAAAAAATAAAATTTGCTATAGGTCCGACACGTCATCGTAAACATTCTCCTTTATATTTGGAAGAAATTGATGATTGATGATGATTGATTGATTGATTCTCTTCGTTGCCACTAAATACATAACAATGTCATTGTTTTAGAGATTCTATCTGTTCTAGTTCCTTCTTTCCTCTTCATTGGATTATTCTTGTTGGTTACTGCATTACTTCCATATCAAACCTATTATATTATATAAAGGAGGAAGGTATCAGTGATCAGATCATGACTATAACTACAACCTGATCTTACTTGTTAGTAGTTCAAAGTTTAATTTATTTATGTGAATGAATCATATATATTTATTGGGAAGGATCCGTTGACATGGTTATAATGACATAATCAGTTGACATGGTTACTATTTTTTCTATCAAACCCAACCGACAATGAATTTGAAGCTAATTTTTTGATGTCATGTTCTTCTTATAAGTCTCCACACTCCCACCAAAAATGAGAGCATTCCGAGATGCATAAGACCACCATCTACTATTTTGAATACCAACCGTCGAAGATTAACGGTTGAAATTAAAATTTGTGGATGATGAAGTTTCGTATTTCGGAATACTCTTATTTTTAGTAGGAATGTAGAGTTTTATATGAGGAACATGTCACCAAGATATTAGAATTAAATTCATTGACTGTTGGGTTTGGTAGAAAGAATGGCGCTAAAATGTCAAGATTATGTCATAATAACCATGTCAACGGATCCTACCTCATATTTATTTTGCCGCAATCGATTTAACACTATAAAAAAATCCCCCCCCCTAAGCATTAAGAAATCATACAACAAATCTGTTTTTTAGATGGAGATTCTTTAGCAATATAGATACGTTGAGATTACCTGGATAAATAATAGCTAGAAATGAATGCTATATTAGACCGGATCGATTCTCATTAGAGAATTAGCGGCCTAAAAATGAAGTTTCAACTCTACATACGATCTCTCCAAGTTCTCATTCAAGTATGTGTTTTATACATCCGAGCCCAGGAGGTCGCTTGGGAAGTGAAGTGGCTTTTTTTCGGTAGCAAAATTACTGCATGAAAAGGTGTGTCTTTACTCCCACAACTATTTTTTCTGAACCTTTTGAGTTTGAAAAGGGGAAATTACAAAAAGACGTGTTATTTCCGAAAGGTGTCTCTTTAATAAGCTATGGTGACTATTGGGTTGCCTACTGGATTGTGTCTGATAGATTCAACCAATCAAATAGCGATGACATGGATTTCCAGTGATGAGGTGACTTCACCAAAATCAAGAATCACTGTGGGATCGACATGTGGCGATTTGGGGTCTCTTATTATAAAGAAAGATGAATCACTAGAACGTTAGTGTTAAATTGTTATCAATACTTATACAACAGGAAGGTTTTGTGTGTCACGGAACGACTGAGATATATTCAGTATTCTAACCGGTGGTTATGATCCTCTCTCACCCTCCCAGTTTCGATCATGTTTGGATTTTCTTTTTTCTCTTTTTCTTTTATCTTCAATCATAATGGATTTATCATGCAGTGTTTGCTTCTAAAAAAAAAAATCATGCAGTGTTGACTCGTTGTGTTTGGTAATCAAACCGGAAAAGACCCTACCATAGCAGGGAAAGCCCAAAAATGAAGCTCGTGATAAAAGGAGAACAGAGGATTACATGAGCACTAGATTTCATTGCTGCAGCAAAGAAAAATTAACTAGCTACAGTCAAACCTCGATAAACAAATATTCGATAAATGAATAACCTCGCCAAATCAATAATTTTTTTTGGTCCCGACTTGGGCCAAGGTAATAAATGAATAACCTCGCTTAATGCATTAATGAATAAAAAAAATTGAATCCTTTAAGGCCCTATAAAACAAATTTCCATATAAAAAAATATATAAGAATAAAACAAAATACATAATCAGTAAATTTTTATATAAAAATATATGTAGTAATAAACTCAAAAAAATTAATATATGGTTAAATGACTTCTTTTTTTTTCACCCAAACCAAAATGCATCGCATTCTTAATTTTATGCAATGCTTGCACAATTTTTGAAATATTTTGCTCGTGTTGTATCAAGTAATTTTTTAAAGTGACCATCGCTTGAAAGGCATCTTGAGATTAAACATTTGGTATGACGTTACTATCATTTGGTTCAGTAACATTCTCGTCATTCATTACTGACTCAATAATTTCTCGTCTGTTGGATATTCCATAACTGCATCATTCTCGTTAGGATAGTTTAAAACATGTTCGACGTCCATCAAATTTCTATAATGTAAATAAAAAATGACACCAGTTAATCCTTGGATATCTTCTTCTAATTGACCATTTTCTAGTTCTGGAACATCTATATCTTCAAACCAAATCTTACAATGACGGAAACAGTTTGCAATTATTTTTTTCCCTCTAGCTACATTTGTACATCTTCTCTTGTACAATTCAACTTCTTAATTAAGAAAATATTGTCTAAATAAATAAATATTCATTTATCGATAAATAAATAACCCAGCTAAACGAATATTTATTCTTGGTCCCGAGGTCATTCATTTATCGAGGTTTGTCTGTATTTGAGAGTCTACATTTATCTTGCAAGGCCGCCTCTACTCGTCCCAAAAATAATCAAGAATCACCAGTAACATCTTCCCCCTTAAAGGCCTTGACAAATAAAGCTCTTACATTAAACGGTGATGAAACCCTTGCTTCCTACTGGCCTAAAAAGGCCTTTTCTAATGTAGAAGCTATAGTGAAGACACTTGACATAACTCTATTGGTTTTAATAATTAAAATTTTGTTACACTTTGTCTACATAAGCTACTTAACTGTTTGTTAGTAATGGTGTTAATAAAAAAGTAGGTAGACGATACTTATGTTAGAATTTAAACTTGAATTATTTAGTTACACCGTGTTTACACCTATACTTAACTGTACTTTAATAAGGGTGGACAAAACTTCCGTCCAAATCATTAAATAAATTAAAAAAAAAGGTAATAAAGGAATCTATGTTGAAAAGGAAATCGGAGATTCACCGAAACAAGAAATCGGTAACTCTTAATAAGCCTTTCTTTATATATATATATATATATATATATATATATATATATATATGCAGGTCGTAACATATAATCATGCAATTATAGACACCCTAAACCTAATCTCCACCGTCTACATTCTCTGTGTGTTGTTTTACCTGGCGAGATTGGGGTATACCCAATAAGACAAAATCAGGTCATTATGAAGTAAAGCCAAGCCACCCCTTAACCTTGTATTTTCTAAATGGCTAATATGTCCTTGGTTAATTAACACTAAAATTCTGATTAGGTTAATTAATTGAGTTTAGATTAAAATTTTGAAATTTTGAATTCAATAAATTAAACCTTTTATCTGTCTTATGAGTTCGATTTCGATCAAAAAAATTTGGTTTTGAAAATGCACAAGGCCGGCAAGGTCATGGTTTGAATAAGGTGACAGCCGATCTCTGGCCGGCAAGTTCCACTTTGAATAACCTGCCGACCAATGTTCAAACGGCAGGGTCCACTTTGAATAAGCTGCCGACCAGGTTTCGGTCGGCATTGTCTTGGTTAAATAATACGCCGACTATCTTGGTCCAGAATTTTACGTTCGGCATGGAAAATTTTCATACAATGCCGGCGGTCATAAGGTCGGCAAGCAAATAGTTTTTAACACTGCCGGCTGACCTGTAGCCGGCATGTTAAGGATTTATAACCTTGCCGACTTGTACTTATACCAAACCGAAAACAAAAAATATGGAAGATGTAATTCACTTTATTCATGCAATTTTGGTTACTACATTGAATAAAACATAAAAACGAATGCACTTATCATGTGCATCAATCCTTTAAACCCCTAGGCGACCCTAGTGGACGACCGTGTAAGATTTTAGGCATCACGAGAAGGTTTTTTTCCACAAAACCGCCGGAACTGTATTGGTTCATTGCCCAGCCGGCCACGATTCAGCCGGAAGGGTCCCAAATTTTTTACCGTGCCGGCCGTGTAAGATTTTAGGCATCAGGAGAAATGTTTTTTTGCAACAAAATCGCAGGAACTATATTGGATCATTACATTGTCGGCCACGATTCAACCGGAAGGGTTTTCATTTTGCTACCATGCCGGCCGTGTAAGATTTTAGGCATCAGGAGAAAGGATTTTTTGCCACACATAGCCGGCAGGGTCTATAACATATTACCTTGCCGGCTAGTAAACAGTCGGCTAGGTAGCAAGCGTATTACCTTGCCGGCCCTGGTAACTACACAATTTCCTTTGTCAGGGCCGGCAGGGTAATTTAAAGGAAGCATTCCGGCATATGTATTAAAACATTACATAGCTAAACAAACCATTCATTCAACAACTATAAATCCAACACTTTTTGTCCAAAATGAAAAACATCCCATAAACCTTAAAAAAACATTTGTCCACCACAACATAAAGAAATAAACTACGAAAGCATTCATTGACCACGACCACGGCCCCGTTTTGGAGCATTACCTTCACCACCACGACCACTGCTGCTACCTTCACCACCACCACCACTGCTGCTACAAGTCCTCTTTTTATCAGCCTTCATCTTGGCTTGTGCTTCTCTCCTAACTTTTTGTTCAGCCTTTACTTGAGCCTCAAGTTGCTTGAACATTATATGGGCATCCTCACTGTCAACATTGGAAGCATAGTCAATGTGCTTGGTTTGCTCTTCAATCGACAAAGGCTCTCCTCTCGTCTCTCTCGCGCAACACAACACCCTCACAAAGGTCTTCATCTGATCGTACATGCCCATGAGTCTTTGTATTGAAAAACAAATTTTCCACCATCTCTTGGGGTCCCCCTTGGAGGCTCACCCTCTTTCAGTGTAACCATGAAATGTCTGGGAGGCATGTGAGAATCAGCTGGTTTAGTGATCACCCTCTTCCTCGTTCCGGTTGAAGTTGAAGCCGAAGCTTCGGTGGGTTCAACAATTTGTTCTACATCTCCTTCTTCTTGTTCCTCTTCCACTTCAACAATTTCATCTTTGACGGTATTCTTACCTTTATCTCTATTACCATCATCATCATCACCATCATCACCTCCTCCAACATCAGGCATGTCTTGATTACCATCATCATCATCATTTTTACCTCCTTCAGCAGCCGGAGAGCTTTCATCAACATCATCATCATCACCTCTCCTACCAGATGGAATTGATTGGTCTTCATCCGGAGTCTCGTCTGAATCACTGGGTTCATATGGTGGTTGAGAATCATTCGTTATACGGATCTTTGTCATTCCCGGCACAACGAATACCCCCCCGATATTGTGAAGTCAAGAGTTTTCCACCAACACGAGGAGGTATTGAAGGAGGACTAATAGCTTTCAGAGCTTTCTTTTTTGCCTTCTCCACCCTGAACAAGAACAATTCAGAAAAAAAAACATTATAGGCCGGCAGGGTCGACAAATATAACCTATCCGGCGGAAACATGGCCGGAAGGGTCCACTAAAAGATGCGTGCCGGCTAAGCCACAGCCGGCAGGGTATCATTAAAATAGCCTTCCGGCTCCCAACAAAAATGTACACAGTAGAAACAAGAAATTTTCACTATACAGGTCGGCAAGGTCCATTACACATACATTGTCGGTTGACAAACCTCCGGCATGGTTTTATATAAATACCCTTCCGGATTCAAAAATTCTAGGCATCAGGAAACATTCAAAAGAAGCATCCGGCAGGGTCAAAAACAATAAGATGCCGGCTTCATTAAAAAAAAATGACGCCGGCAAGGTATACAGTTGAATAACCTGCCGGCCCTGCTAGTAGCAGTTACAAAAACTATACAGCCGGCAAGTTCTTCAACCTTATAGCTTGCCAGCCAAACCTAACTATGAAAATCCGGCAAGGTCGATAACAAAATATCTTGTCGGCGTCGTAACTACCAATTCAAAATTTCGGATTTTCTTACCTAATGTGACATGCAAACATGAAATCGAAGTACTAGAGTGAGTTAAAGTAGGCCCTTACTTTCTTAATCGCACCATTTCTGCTTTTTCGGCGGCTTCGATTTCTCCTTCTTCGACGGTTTTTTTCTTCACTTTTTGTTGAACTATTTTTTCAATTTCGGAATTGAATTCATTGCGCTTTTTATTTGTTTGCTTCATCTTACTAGCCCTCGGCGGATCCATTGATGAAGATTAATCGGAGTTTTGGAATCGACGATTTTAACGAATTGATCGTCGTGTTTTTTTGATGGTGGTGGACCTGGTGGTGGTGGGGGTCGGTATGGTGGGGAGGAGAAGAAGAAGAGAGGAAGATGAAATGAAGAGAATAAAAACCGATTTAGGGTAATTAAGATTATTAATGGGTAAGGGTAGTTTTGTAACTTACCATTAGGACTTCCCCTAAAACCCACAAAAAGTGTCCCTTTAAAATTGGGTATACCCCAATTAGCGTGGGTATACCCCAATCAAGCCAAGTTGTTTTAGGTTGCTGAGAGTGTAACTTCGAAACCCTAAGACCAATTGTGAGGTAACCCTTTATTCTTCTTTTTCTATGGGTTTTGTTCGAATTTGAGCCGTTGCTTCTCGTTTCCTCAAATTTGTTTAGTTCATCTACCCCCTTTTAATGAGAACAAGCTTTCCTTGATAACACTAACCATTTTTTGGTGTACCGCCGTACTTTTCGTACACCAAACGAATACTTCAACCAAAACGTTTTTTTAATCAGCCGTTGGATTAACTTCATCTCCACCGTCAGCCTTCGACACAAACTATGCAAAATCCCATCTAATCTACACACAGAAACGAATTATTTCTGTTCTTTCTCTTCCATCATCGTCTCCTCTTTTGATTTCATCCATCTTCTCCCCCAAATCAACAAAAGCACAGTTCAACAGTGTTAGTCATTAGTTCAACTTGAATTTGATTTCACCATCTCCCCCAAATCGACTTTCAATTGATTTTATTTTCTCCCCAACATTATTCCAGGGCAGCAGCAAATCAATTGATGATTTTGAACACCACCCAAATCGAATTCCAATTTCAGCTCATTAATTCATCAGGTTAGTGTTCAATGTGGAAAAACTTGCATTGCTTCATTCTTTTTTAGTAGATTGCAACGGCATAGTTCAGTTTAGTAAATATCAGATTTTAATTTGTTAATTATGTATACAAAATTTAGGTCATTGAGATTGATAGTCCGCTTCCCATTTGTAACGACGACATTTAGCTTCAACTGCTGATGTTCTTGAACGAATCAATATAGGGTTTCCATTGTTTTGAAGAATTTTTTTCATTGTTTGAGGAAATCGAAGTGGGTTTTTTAGATCACTCATAGATTCATTATTAGGTTTAAAATCTGTCTTTCCATAAGATAACGGGAATTGTTTGTGGAATTGTTTTGATTATTTTGCAATATGTGGTGATAATTTTCATTTGGGAATTGTTTTTCAGAACTTTATGAAGTAAAGCTTCCGGCCATAGAATATTTCAAAATCTGTCTGAAGCAAAACCTGTAAAGCATATCATGATTTCGTTGATGTGAGCAAGTCTGTGTGCTCCATGTCAAACTTAGGTTTGTTGTTCATCTGTTAAAGAAATCATGATATGATTTATTTGTATTTGCAATGGAAGACCAACAAGCTACCCATATAGAAAGTGGGCGTGTTCCTATTAGACAACGACGACAAGTGACAGAGGAGGAGAGATTGCTACGAAATGAGCGTAGGCGAAATCAAGCATAGAGCTAGGCAAAGCAACATGTTGAGCACGAAGCAACGGATGTGGATGCATCCCAAAGTCATTTTGCGACTCGAAGCAACATGATGTCCGAAAAACAACGAGCTACTGAAAGAGAAAGGCGTCGCCTTTAAGGTGACACTGCACAAGGTGGATCAGAGGTAGGAACGGTTGACACTGGGGCTACTGTGAGTGTTTCTTCATTTGTTAAAAGTTGCGGCGATATATTGGTTGATACTGGGGCTACCGTGAGTGTTTCTTCATTTGTTAACAGTTGCGGCGATATATTGGTGGACACTAGCACCGGAAATTACATGGGCCGGGAAAAATAGTTTTGGAACTTCTATTTTTAATTTTTTCTAAGCACCACTATTTTGTTGCTTTTATTGTACTTCACATTTCGTGGATTTGTGTGTGAGAAACAGGATTGGGGACACTTGCTGTAAAGTGTATGTATACAAGAACTCGGTAATTTGTGAAAAGATATTTTCAAGAAATTAATGAACACGGGGTGTGCTTTTTTGAATTTTACGTGCAACACACGTGCACTCTACTTGTGTATTATAACTACACTTTATGTTGTTGTATAATGCACAAAAATCAAAGATATTCCTTTTTTGCTTTCCGACCCAGCTTCGATTATGAATATCCTGTTCTGTAACGGGACTTTTTGTGATTGTGTTAGGTGTATCAACCTGCCAATACAAGTCCTTCGCCATCCACTGAAATACAAAGAGATGAAGTTAGGCCTCTTTTGAAACCAGATTCAGTTCACAAGCAGAGACAAGACTCCCGTCTGCCGTTGTTTCAAGACTGTCGACCAAGTCTCATGGACCAGTTGCAGTCGGCCTAGCCATGTTTACGATGGTGGTTGTTCACCAGGGAGCAACAATTCTATTTCAAACCTGTTGGGTGCAATAATCAAAAACAAGGAAAAAATCAAATAAGCAAAAGTTATTGATACTTAGCTCCTTTATAGTGGAAGCGATCGATTGATGAAACGGACGAGCTCCCCAAATCTCCGCAACAGCAACAAGGCAAAACTTTGGAAAAACAGAGTGAGTCACGTGTTCAACACGTTGCCCTTAAGACATTAGCGCCCGGCTACACTCAAGAGTGATGCTATAGCCCTCATAGGACGGATATCTCCAAGATAAAACACCCTACTATACCTACTACTAGCATATGTAGTAGATGCTCAACTTGAGCTTGGCAACTCCGAAAAATCATAAAGGAAAATCGCGAACGCTTGAGAAAACAATATAAAATATTTTTTCCCTTGGGGGTCCCTCTAAATATAGAGCAACCCCTTTTCCATAATTTTTACAAAAGTAGTGAATTTGTTTATATAATGGAACAAAACAACTTAAGAAGAAGAACTCCCCAATGTGGGACTAAAAAGCTTATATAGTCTCTTAAAACAACTAAAAAGTGAAAACTCCACAATATGGGACTAATAAGTTTTTTCATTCGCAAAAGAAAACAATAAATTATAATTTTATTAAAACCTTAAAAATCCCTTTTTAGTAATTGTTTTCCAACAAAACCAACCAAAGAGAAAGAGATATAGCACAAGATGGATGGCATGAACACTAAGGAAGATGAGTTTGTTGTCGAAGTATCAGAATGGGTTTTTGAGGACAGGACGGAATTAAAGCTTGGGCACTGCGCAGGTGAACAAACCAAGTTTGCTTTGGCGTTAAGAGTGGTGTAGAATGGATGAGAAACTGAATTTTTAGATGTTTGATGAATGTTATAGTCCTGGGTTGAGTGATTGAAGTTTAATGTGCAAGAATTGAAGAACTAGAAAAGGCGAGTTGTTGATGCACAGAGACACTGAATTTCAATTGTTCGATAAAATGTTTGAACCATCAAGTTCGCGAGTTTTGTCGCTGTTGTGATATGGAGGAGGTTGAACTGGTATGAGCCTCAAGATTGTGGCCTAGAATCAATCTGAACTGCAGTTTATTGTTGCTGCTGTACAGAGTGGGACAGAATGGTAGTGAAGTTGAGTGTTTTCAAGGACAAGAAGAGACCAAGATGGACAAGGAATCGCTGGTGTTTATCGGATTGATGGGAATGAATTTGGTGGTATTAGGGACAATCATTATTCTGGGCATGGAAGTTGTGGTTGTTTACAACGATTGGTCTAAGTTTTTGTGAAACGAGAGTTTTGGTGAGGACACTTGGCAACATGATTGGTCTAAAAATTACAATCTCAAAAGGAAAACTTAACTTACCGTGTTTGGAATTCTATGGAAGTCCAAATTCAATTCAGCGGTCGAGTACCTACCATCTGAAGACTTTTTTATCCAAATTAATACATAAAGGGGCAAAAAAAAAAAATCACATATTTCACACATATTTTCTGCAAAAAATAAAAGAAAAAAATAGATAACATCCATACATATTTCTTAACTCTTCTCCATCTATTTAATGCAAATCGAGAAGGGGGCGACGCTAAATCAAAAACATTTCTCCACGGGGCGAGGCGAAGCCCCGCGCACACCAAATCAAAAATTTGGTTAAAAGATAGAAAAGATGCCCGATACGTAGCACGGGCACTATTCTAGTCAAGTTCGTTCAGTTTACTAAGAAGTTCAGCAATTTTGTGCCTCAAAATGGGGATGTAAGTCTAAAAGAGAGATACTCGGCTATTTATAATATCTCTAAAACCAAAAAAGCTACAGTTAGAGACATGATTTTAAATGAGGGAGCTTGGAATTTTAAGTTTAAGATAAGATTAAATGAGAATGAAGTTGGGAAAGTTGATGTCTTACTTCTACAACTAGGGGATTTCTCTAATTCAGTTCTAGACGCAACAGTGGATGACGCAAAAAGTTGGAATTTTGGCTCAAATTTCTCTGTTTCTAGCTGCTATTCCTCTCTGGATTTAGATGGATTTCTTGTGTTTCCGTACAAACAAGTCCGGAATCCGAAAATTCCACTCAAGGTATCTTTTTTGTTTTGGAATTTGTGTCATAAAGGTGCTCCAACTCTTGAATAATTATTCCGAGCAGGCAAAGTATACTCAAGTCAATGTCTGTTGTGCGCGGCTGAACAAGAATCTAACAATCATCTTTTTTGCATTTTTCGGAAACAAGGAAGATTTGGCATTATTTCTTAGATAGCTTTGGTATGAGATGAGTTTTTGCAGAAAACATTAAGGCTAGCATTTGGGAGTGGTCTAACAAGAAGAGCAAACGCATGGTGAAGAGGATTCGGGGACTTCTTCCTTTCGCAATTTGGTGGAACATATGGAAGGAACGTAATGGCACACTTTATAGAAACTCTAGAAGAACTATTAGCGAGTTGATAATTTCGGTTAAGTGTACTTTGTTTCATTGGTTACTAAATACCAATCTTTTTGAAGGTTACTCTTTGAGTACCTTAATATTTAACTGGGAGGATGTAGTTGGAAACAACTAGTTTGTATTTTCTCCGTTAGTCTTCATCTTTTCGATGAGGTCTAATTTTTAATCTATTTTGCCCTTTCTCTGTAAAAAAAATAATAGTTTTAAGTAACTTATTATTTTAAAAACTAATAAATTAGTCGTACAATACTTTAGGTGGCAGCCTAGCAACAAGCTGGGCACGAACACCCTTTTTATTAATAACTCCTAGTCTAGGAAAAAGAAATTTACCTACTCCCTTGCTAACATCATTACTAACAAGACAATTCTTTAACCTCTTAAAAAAACACAACATATCCTCCCCAAGCTCTTCCAACGTGGAAAATGCTAGAACGCCAAGCCTTTAACCATGCGAAACACATTGATCTAAATATTTGGTACGTTTGCGCAAAACAGCCTTTGCAATAGCTTGGCCCGGAATGAAAGCACGAACACCTTCACTTGTGAAAGGGGAAACGCCTGTAACATCTATACAAACATCTTGGCCATTCTCCCAACTATGAAAAAGGATGTCAGCAGGGCGCAAATCCTTGTTATCATCCGACAAAAAACCAAGGGAGACTTCTTTACGAGCAGGCACACCAACTTTATAACATATATCAGCAATAATGTCACGTACAAGGTCATGTCGAAACTTGATCCCAACGTCCTTGGCGCAATGAAGAGCGTGGTCACCCAAAATATCCATAGGTCTATTGCAGCTTGAGCATAAGCCACCTTTGACGAATAAGGGGATACCAAGGCGATAACAAACAACATCTCTAAATTGTCTCTTTCCAAGCCATTGATTCAAACCACTAATAGGAACGACCAAAGATAGTCTTGAGCATGCTTAACCCGATTGCATTGCCATAGAACGGAATCTCTTGCAGACATAGAAAATTGGGTGGGTATTTGCCTCTTAACCGCGTCAAAATAAGTAACTGCCAGGGAGTGCATAGAAGGGGGGCAGTATCATCAACGCAATAGTTAGAAGGCAGACCACATACCTGGATGAAGTTCTGAAGAGACGACTGATAAGCATAAACCTTGCCCGTGGGAAATAAGCTACCAAGAATCAACTTTTGTACCGAAGCCGTCTGAATCTGGGAGGCAAGGTAGCGGCCCTCCCAGAAGTTTAACACCATTGGTTGGCCTGCTAATATCTAGAGGGAAAACATCTTCTTCAAAACTTCTAGGATCAGCAGTAGGCCAAAAAGCCTCTGTTTTCTTTACATTAAAGATAAAGATGCAAACCTCGACCAGGCCCCTCAGACTCAGTGATGTTGAGGGCTTTGGACACCTCAAGAGTGTCGCCAATAATAGTCCCATCATCGAGGTACCAGGCAAGAGTGTCGCCAATTATGGAATTAAGAAACCTTTCTGTAGCTTGTTTTTCTCATATTTTCTTTTCTGAGTTTGGAAAATAAATCTTAAGAAGAAAAACCGAACAGCTAATTGAAATCGACATAAGTCTTACACCGAAAAGCTGAACCACTAATTAAAACTGCTCTGGGAGAGTAATCAGATAGGGTTCTTACTAATCCTGGATATAATTTCGGTTTGGTTTAGATCTTATTTCTTTTCTCGCTTTCTTTTATCTTCAACCATCATGGAGAAAACTAATATGAGATTGGATTTGTTCCTACAAGCCTTCTTTGGTTTCCAGCATTTCCTCTCGGGTATTGGTTTCGGTTTTATGTGTATATTTTTTTTTTGCGTCTCATCTTCTTTCATTGAGCATCACTTAAATAATGGGAACATCATTAGCATGGGAAATGTGTGGTTTTTGGATGTTTCATGCAGTAGAGTATGTTAAACAACACCATGTATTACTACTTTTAGGGAGGAGTGGACATAAGAGGGGAAGAGGACTGAAGACCTAAGATGGGCTGGTAGTAATGTCGAAAGACCTAGGAGGACTGGAGTTACCTCGTTCATCAGCTAGGTAATTCGTAATTCAGGAGCTCCAACATCAGCTGTGGAATTAGCAGCTCGTTCACTTGAATTAAGTGCAAGGCCGTAAATGGCAGTTGGCAACGATTGTTTAGAGATTCTAATTAAAAACGAAATGATATACTGCTTTCCCCTGAAGGGATTGAATGAGGAAATAAGACGTACAATTTCCTACAAATTTTGCATTGATAAATTTAGATGTTCTTGTTCTCTGATCAGTTCCTTCCTTGGCCCTCTAACCACATGAACAAAATCCCGCGGAAAAATGTTGTTTCAAGGCGGTGAATAACTTTGCAGCATGACAGCTCACATAGTCCAGCCAAGTATACTTACTAAGTTACTATCCATAGATACTTAGCTTCCGTGTTATTAGTATCCTCCATTGCTCCTGACCATATTATATTAAACACTGTTCTAAGGATCGTTCACTTTTATAATGGGCATGGTGTAGTAAATACCATCTCAAGGTTCATTTCGCAACACAAAGGTCTAAAATAGATCTGGGGTAGGGAATTCTGTAATTCGTAGTATGGAATTCTCTGTATGCATGCAATACAAAACAGTCTGGAACAAAATACGTTTTTAACTGAATTTTTTACCTCTGAATAAAAAATAGTCAGGAATCTTGGATGAAGTTTACATATACCTTCTCGCCTTGATTGGGTTTGTGCCTATGGCCCTTCTTTGGCTTATTGCATTTCAATTTTCTCCGGCATTTCAGTATTACCATTTTTTTTTCTGTTTTTCTTTCTTTTGAAGCATTTTAAGTATTTACTTCTCTGGTATCAGTCTCGGTTATGTTTTAGATTTTCTTTTTTCTCAGTTTTCTTTTATCGTCGATCATCACGGATTAGGAACATTACTAGCTAGCATGGGAAATGAATGCCGTTTTGGAATGGACTTATCATGTAGTTGTTAATTAACGGGAAGGTTGAAAGACCTAGCGGGGGCTATCATAGCAGGGAAGCCCAACATTGAAAGTTCGTGATAAAAAGAAAAGCACTAGATTTTTGCAGCACAGAAAAAGTAGTTGGCTATGTGAAAGTCCACCTTTTTGATGCAAACACATCTCTATATAACAACATCCAAGTTACACCTCCCGGCAATCACTTACTCCAACACAACCATTGTGTGCCTCAAATTTCTATCGTCTTGGTCAAGTTCAGCTGCTTCGCAATTGTTTTTAGAGAGCTCCTTGTCAGAGAAAACCATTCTGTTTTATTTAAAGGGGTTGGACCAAACTGCCAATGATCGACGCAGGTGTCTTCAGGGGTCTACATTTTTAGCTAAATGCCAATATTATTAAATGCTCAAACGACGAATACATAGCGTTGTGATCATGAAAAAGTAAAGAAAAACTCAAACTGCCGATACATAGAAATGTCAAAATAATGCCTAGGATTGGAAAAAGAAAAAAAGAAAAAATAATTTAGTTTTTAAATTAGTTATAACCACCTATAGCAGGGGCGGAGCCAGGAATTGAAGAGAGGGGTGCAAGAAAAGATACACAACAAAATAAAAGAGCCAGGATTATTTTTTTTTCTTTGCACACCAAAGAATCAAAGTGTTCATCTATCCCTTGTCATTGTTGTTAACTTGTCTTTAATGGTTGCTACCATTGTTATTGGTGCTAAGTTTCCCTTAATGGTTGCGACACTCATCTTTGGCTGTGTGAGTACGTGAGAACTAAGATTAGGAATTCAGTTTTGCACTCTTGCGCTTTCAACTCCACATTTCTAGGGGGTGCAAGATTCAGTTGGTGATTTATCTAGGCTTGCAAAATCTCTAATTTTTAATATGAAAATCTCCACTTGCAATCCAAAAGAGTCTTAAGAATAGGACCCGCTACAGCCGTGTGGTGGATGAGTTCTACATATGTTTCCTCGCCCAGATTGGGTTTGTTCCAATGACCATTTTTTTTGCTTCTTACATTTTATTTTTCTCCTACATCTCCGTAGCTGTGTTATATCAACGTATTTTCTTTTGACGTAGTTTTAATATTGTTTAGATTTTCTTTGTTCTCCTTTACTATTCTTTTTTTCTTTTTCTTTATTTGAAGCATTTCTATTCTCTTTGATCATCACTTCTGAAAGTGCTAGGGGTAATGACTTCAACAATTTATGCTTCAAAAAAAAAGAAAAATCACTTAAATAATAGGATTAAGAGCATTATTAGCATGGGAAATGGATGTAATTTTGGAATGGATTTATCATGTAGTGTTGACTGTTGAGTTAGTTAATCAACGAGAAGAGGACCCTTGACCTAGCGGGCCTATCATAGTAGGGAAAGCCCGAAACTGAAGCTCATGATAAAAGGAGAACATTACATGACTACATAACATGAGTAGCAGAATTCTTTTTTGCAGCACAGTGATGTCAAAAGAATGCTTAGGATTGCAGTTGATTCTGGCTTTTCAAACTTGCTTGCGTGTTTCGGTTTAGTGGCTAGAACTCTCACATGATCAAGCCAAGCATATTACTCCCTCCGTCCTTATTATATAGGCGGAATATTTGATTTTCTTAGTCCCACTAAATAGGCGGAGTTCTAGTTTCAAGGTGTTTTTTTTTGACATATATGGCCCTATTTATGTTGCGTGGGAAATTGTATTGATAATAAGACAAAGGGTAAAAACTGGAAAAAACATGAAAATTTATAAAAACCATAAAATTTCTTAATCTAAGATATTTTTTCTTCTCCGCCTATGTATTAGGGACGGAGGGAGTACTATATGCCGGAGCTAATTAGCTTTCATACTAGACACTCCTTATCCCACTATTATGGTAGGGAACAAAATTTGTATATACCCTACAAGGCCGTCTCTGAAGTTTCGATGACCTTGTGCAAAAGAGATCGGAACGCCTTTCTATCCAAAAAAAAATTCACACATAAATAAAATGTACTTAATAGCATTGAAACGGAGTAATTTTTGCCGCAATTTAAGAAGAATGTATGATAAAAAGTATTAGGAAGTTGAGAACTTTCCGTCAAAAATGAAAACAAACACATAACTACTTAGGACTAAACTACACTGATTAACAGATTGAAACAACTATTGACTTTATTAGTGCGTTTTCGACTTTCAACTCTACAGAGAAGTCGTGCCTAGAGAAGTTAAATTATCCAATGGGCTCTTTTTTAGTTGGAATCCAACCAAAAATGATAATGAAAATACGCCTTCATGAATGGGACGCCTTGTGCAGGAGCACACCTTGCACCCCTTCAAAACCGGCCCTGATACCCTATACCCCAATTAATCTTGATATACCCTATCCAGCCAGTTTTTTTGTGTGCTTTGAATATAAGTTGGAAAACAAAGGTACAACTAGTCAACGATGGTGAGATCCTAAAAAGTATGTCAATGGAACTTAAGTTTAGTAGCTTTCCAAATTTATGAGTCCCCTTACCTTTGAAGTTCGGAGATGCAGCAACCTAGGGTTTTGGTTCATTAATTTTTGTGCCAAGTTTGTGTTATGGCCCGAACTTATTATTTTTGGTTCAAGAGATTGAAACTCCCTGCTTAGGAAACTAACTCAAAGTAGTCAATGCTATCTTTCACATAACAACATTGCCAAGAGCTAATTTTTTTAAATAACTCCTTAAAATCTAAAATTAAATTACATAATCTCCGGTCAATATTGAAGACATTCATGTTCACTGTTTCAACCACAAGCTTTGAATCCAACTCAAACACTACATTCTCCAAGTCCTTCTCTTTAGCCCATTCTGCTTCCCATAATCATTGGTCTTCAACTTGTTCTGGATTCCATAGATGACTTAGGATGCTATTTGATCCCCTATGGATAACTGCAAAATCACGGATAATTAGACCTACTCCTCCTGAAATGTTAATTTGCTGAAATGAACCATCAGAATTAATGTTAAAAGTGCCAAATGAGGAAGGTGACCAATGTAAGTTGGTTCTCGATTGAGGTAGTGTAGGTTTGTTAACAGGATTAGGTTTTGCTTCGTATTCTGAGATCTCCTTTCTGCACATATGAATAATAGTCTCAAGAGTGACATTCTTGGTTTTAAAAGCTTTGTCACATCTAGAATTACAAATACACCATGCTATTATAGCAATTTTGCAGAGAACTTCTTCGTGTATCTGGTGGGAAATAAGTTTATCAAACCAAGAGCAGAACCAGTCCATAAGATCACCAGTATTACTTGAATGTAAACCCAACACACCAAACCAAACCATCTTAGAATTGTTACATTCCAGTATGCAATTACTTGGAGTTTCCATCACCTGGTTGCAGAAAGGACATCCAAAATTTTCTTCTTAAATAAAGTGTGAATACCAATATTCTGTGGAGCACGTGTCACGGTCTCAGTGGTCGCACACAAGATAACTGTATAGCCCTCGATGTACAAAGAGACCTGAGTAGCAGAGGATACCTTTGCAGATCTACTTTATCTTATTTCAAGAACGGATACCTCGACAGTCAATATGGGAAAAGTAAAGCCTAGTCTAGAGGGAGGCAGCTGGCGAAGGGACAGAGGTAGATGAAATATCTAATCAACATTAAATGCATAAATCTCTTATCTACATTAAGATTAAAGTAAACAGAGTAACACGGGTTTCGGTTATTCTTCCCGAGTCATTTGAGTATGTAACATAGGTTTGCGTATGCCTACAGTGCGTGTAACCACTTCTTGGATGTTGACTGAGCATGTATGGAGTGTTTAAACACGAGAAAACAGCGTCAGAAGATATATTAGGGAAAGAAAATATTCTTAGAATATTTTTCTTTACTGCCGAGTTATGAAGATTATTTGGAGTAATGGCGAGGATTTTCTTAGCCATGTTGAGTATAAATAGGCTCTGGGGGTTTCACTGAAGGGGACGGGGAGATTGGGGGAGTTTAGAGCAACCACAGAGCAATAAAAATCGGGTTGGAGAATTCTGCTGCTGCTGCTGCCATTGAAGAACATGAAGAACATTCAACGCACGGGTGACAGTCGTTTATGATACAGTGTTTACGACTCACAACCGAGGGTCGTAATACGAAGACAGACTTAAAAGCAACAATAACAGTTTTTATCGTTCTTTGTAACAGTGTTTGCAACACTTATAATCGTTGCAAACACCAGATTTTCATCATTTTCTCCATTTCATCATTTGTACACCTCCTTTGAGCAATAAAAATGAGTTTTGAGCGTGTTTCCAACACGATGAGAGGCTAATTCTACCACAACCAAGGCAATGAGGAAGCTATTTACACATGAATAATTGGTAACTATTTTATTTTCTCTAATTTATAATTTATAATTCACTCAATCACTGCTTTTGCAGAGTTTTAAATTGTTTGCATAATTTTCTTCGTTAGTTGTGATTCAATTAGATAGGTTATGTTTTGTTTAGATAATCTATGCTTAGGGGATACAATTAATTTTTGGGAATTTGCCTGATTATTTGTGAATTAAGAAACAAGGGATTTAAAAGATAATTAGAGTTTTGGGTTATTTACCGTTATTTATTCATGTGTAATAGTGGAATAAGTGTCTTGGTTATTTTCTCATATCTTGAATCAATTTTGTGTTAAGTTTTCTTTATTTTTAAGTTTTATAAGTCTAAAATCTTTTGCTTTCACAAGTCTCAACGAACCTTTTTACTACAACATTATTGATTCACATCAATGGTGTGCAAGGCTGTTCTTCTCTTATGTTCACGATGAGGTGCTCATTAAATAGTTTTTGAGCCCATTCTCTAAACCTCTTGTTCATATTTTCTTAGTAAAGATATGATGCTACAAGAAACAAACGGGTCCTTGTCACACACATACGGTTCAAGTACCATGGACATGTAACCATTACGTGTATGAACCGTGGACCTGTACGTGTTTTGACGGTTCATATACCACCTTGTGACATATAAAAGCGGAAGAACTCACTCCTTTATTTGTATATTTTCTTCCCTACAGTTCGAGTACGAAAAGGAAAACCCAAGAGTTTGTAAACTCTCAATCTTTATTTTTTTTTAGGTGTTTTTTGTTTCTCTGTGGTGAAAATAGGAAATCATTCGGCAAGGCTGTACCTAATTCTTCAAATTCTCTTGTCCTGGAGCTTCACCAACTAAAGACTGTTCACATACTTGGTAAGTTCTTCTTCTTTCCTTGGTTTATATGGCTCTTAGAAAAAGATTGAATCGTGGTGAGAGTTCGTATACCAATAGGAGGATGGTTAACAATGATGATGAATTTGTTGATGTTGACTTGGGTGTATATGTTCAACAACCATACTTTGATGCTAGTCGTCAAATTAGTTTTTACCAACATTTCTTCCAGGGATAGAAATAATAAACTGTTTAGTGGTTATTTTGACATGGAAAGGACATATGATCGGTCGGTCCAGGAACCTGATTTTCACATGTTCATGAACCAGTTTGTTTGGGGTGATATTCATAAGGGTTTGGGGGATTCATATCCTGAGATGACCTGTGAATTTGATGTTAACCTTCATGCACCCAACAATACCAACTGCTGTTTCAAAACCTTGGTTAAAGGAACAATGATTGAGGTTAACCGTGGTGTTATAGCTGAGTTATTGAACTTTCCTTTGCACCACTCTTTTGTTGTTCCTCAACCAGAAGGTCAAAGACCAAATAAGAATAAGTTGTCTAAACTTCTTCTAGGAAAAAAAAAATCCATGGGTTGAAAGCAAACTCCTTGTGGATAACACAAGCTTTCCTATGGCGAACTTAATCCCAAGTACTCTCGAAAAAAATCTTTGGATCAAAACTTTGGCTGTGTTGGTTTACCATCTTGTTTCTGGTGAAGAGGTTGATTTATGTGGATTAATTATTCATCAAATGATTCACATGGTCTCACAAAACAAAAACCCTGGTTTTCCATGCCTCATTAGCCGAATCTGTAGTCAATTTAATATTGTTCAGTTTGAAACTTGTGTTGGTACTCCATTCTATTTTGAGCCAGACAGACATTAACAAAATGAAGAAACATGCCAATCCTGAAGCTGCTCGTCTTCTTCAAAGGAATTTGTTCCTGGAGAGACTGTTGGCTCATGCTGCGACAGTACATCCTGACTTAGCTGAATCTATATCTAAGATTGGTGAAGATTTTTATCGCGATTTGGATTAGTGTAGTTCTCTTCATTTTGTTCAATCTTTCTTATGTTATTTCTGTTGAACTTGTTAAAACTATTATTCTCTAATGGTTGTAATGAATTTAATGGTATTTTAGCCTTAAATGATTTTATCTTTTAATTAAAAATGCTAAATGTGTTAATTCCATGAGAAGTTCAGCTAAATACACACTAGTGGAGAATGGGGTTTTTATGACCCATATCCCCGACCCTCAATATCGATCAATGGACCGTGAACCGGTCAAAGCGGTCATAAATATAATAAATTTTCGGAGCACAGATTAGAGGGTTAAAAACGGTCGTTCTACAATTTTTTTAATTAAAATTATATCCCCGAGTCATCAACCCACACCGTGACCGCTTGACCTAGTTGAATCAGTGCTACTTTTTGAGGTGGGTCCCTCCATTTCCCACCTCGTTATCATCTATGTTATACATATCTCCTTCGCCTCCTCTCTCTCTCTCTCCATTACTTCGTTCACAGAGAAAAAACCAGACCACCCAAAATTTCTCCTCCTCTCTCACAACTCCACCATTGAAGCCTAATTAAACCCTTATATCAGAAAACCTCACTAATATTAACCTTTTTCATCTATCAGTTGTGCAACAGTTAGGTTTAATTTTCAAAATCACCAGGTACAGGTACAGTTAGGGTTTTTTTTATTGAAGTTTTCTTTTCCTTCTTTTTTTTTTTCTTTTACTGGTCGATTTTCTTCATGGGGGTATAAAAATAATTGTTTTATTGGTGGATTTCAGGTAAATCTCATCAGCTTTAGTTGTAGTTCTTCATCAGGTACAGTTAGGGTTTTGGATTTGAGTTTTTTTTTTCTTTTTCCTTTTACTAGTCGATTTTGGTCACGGGGGTTTAACAATTATTGTTTTGTTGGTTGATTTCAGGTAGATCTCAACAGCTTAAGTTCCACTTCAGATTTTCATCAGGTATAGCTGATTTTATTCGATTTGGGTGATAGTTGTTAGTTTATGGGTTTAAATCTATTCTGTGGATCATGTATTAGGGTTAGTTAAGTTATATTGTTGATTCGTTTTGTGTATCATGTTTTAGGTTTCGTGTTGTTGAACATAATCATGTTTTATGGCTGTTACCCATAGGTTTCTGTTTGTTCTTCCTTTTGGTTTGCATCATTAATTAGTTCCTTATGTTTTATGTGATGGGTTAATAGGTTGTTCAAGTTTGAGCATAACAATCATCTTTTTGTTCTTTTTGCATAATCGGTAAATTCTCGTCAATTTCATTTTTGAATTTTATTTGTGAAAAGGAACATGTTATTGATGATAATTGGGATAAAACAAATGAATTTCTAGACTAGGTTAGCTTCATTCAGTGACATGAGTGTCTCACCATCAAAATTATCATTTGTGCTTGTATACATTGAGGTTAAACTAATATTGCATATCTAGTGTTTGTAGAAACTACCCCAAGAAGCACTGGGAGTTTTGGATATCATTGTAAGGCAGCATGCCACGGAACAGTAAGATAGATCCTGTCTAAGTTCTTGTGCTTGGTTTCATTGATGTTGTGTTGACTAATATTGTTTCCTTCAGAGATTCATTATCCAGGGCCCCTTTATTTAAATAATTGCTATTTCTAATTTATTTTCTTCTGATCCTGTGCAGTTAGAGAAGACAAGCTAAATACTAAAAACAGTCTAGTGGTCAATATCTTTCAGGTAGATCTTACCTCAAAGATTGGTGCGCTTTGTAACACTGGTTCGTCTATGTCCCAACATTATGTGCTACATTCTTGGATTTCCAAGAGAAGGTATCTTATTCAATTTAACATGGATCATATCTTCATGGTATATTTTTGGGTTTTGAACCCTTTTTAATAAGTTATTTTCAATATTCCATATCATCTCTAAGGGAGAAATCTGCTACATCAAAGGCTACTTGCATATCTCATGTAGAAGCTATAAAAATGTGGTAGCTTGCATATGGCTGGTAGTAATGCTGGTTTGGAGGGAGGTTACTTCCTTGGCATCTGCCAACGCCAGTTCTGTGATACAATTATGTAATAATTGGCAATTTAAGTATAGATGATTTTTGTTTTTTTGACCATTCAGTGGTTGTCGAATTCGGTTCTTCTGTCTTCTCTTTGTATTTTTTGTTTTTGAGTAATTAAGTTTTATGTACAGAATCCGAAGAAGCAAAGTAGTATGCATGTTAAGTCACCAACGAGAGATGGCTCTTCTTTACGAAGTAGTTTCCCGAGGTCTGTATCCCCGTTAGTATGCGTTTTCTCTTTTTAAAATTTGAAGTGTTTTCTTGAATAAGATTATACCACTAATGCTTGTGTGTATTCAGGATGTTAATAAGATATCTGAGTTAAACATCATCAACAAATATAGTTTCTGGTGTGTTTGGATGTCTTAATAATTTGGTTGTAGCCCCATGGGTCAAATCATTTGATTCAAAATTTCAATATAGTTTGGCATGTGTGTAACTGATTTATCTACCACTTTTATATCTTATCGGCAACATGGTTCCTCTGGATAGTTAAGTTTTAGATTGAAATGATGTTGAATAACTTGAATGATTTCTGATTTGAGGATTTTTTATGTACAAGCATGTAATTAGGTTTTATAACATGAGATAGAATCTTTCAAGTATACTTTTGGATTTAGAATAATGTTTTTTATTTATAACTAGGTTCAGTAGTTTTAGAAGTATCAATTAAAGACCCCAGGAGCTGTCAGAACCTGCATCCTGCATCAACATAGCTAGCAAAGGTGAGGAAAAAAAGCACTGTCTACCTTTAGTTGCAGTCCACGGTGCATGTTGGATGGTTAGTTATGTGTGTTACTTTCTGTTAATATATTCTCTTAAGCTTATCATTTATCCTAGTAAACCTTTCTGGTTCCCAATGCTTGAGTGATCTCGCATCCATATATATAGAAGTCTAGATAAAGTAAGTTGCGAGGTGACATAAGATTCATTTCATATGATGGGATTCCCTGGAAATAATGTTTGTGGATTACAGGAGCATCGTTGCTATTGCGCAAATGAAAATCCGAGTGATGCGTATAAATCTCAGTGTCCGTGTCCTTAACTCCGTATGAATAGATATGTAACCTCTGTAATGAATGAGTTCCCCAGCTGACTACTTTCACTTTGTTTATGGAACATAGGCAGTTAAGTTGAGACTTTTTGTCAAATGGACCTGCATTTACTGATCTTTATTAGGCAAGTAACTTCTAGCCGGCCATAGTCATATTTGTTCATGGTGCTTGCTTTTTTGTTTACTCTTTCCGTGCTTAATTTGCTAATTAAATGTTCGCTCAAGCATGTTTGTACCCGCTATAAAAGTACGTTCTCTAGGGCATGTTTGTACATGTAGTTAGTCAAACATTAGGTTCGACATATGACTTTGGGTTCATATTTTAAGTTCATGAGTTCTTCGTTCTGATTCCAAACTATCCACTGTATCAGTTCTACCTCTAGTGTGCCTAGCTTATTACATATGAAAAGGGAAAACAAAGTCATGTACCCTTACATTATTTTATTGCCACATTCCTTGATATTCCTTAACTTTTTTTCGCTTGTTGAAGATTTTCTACTTTGCTTATCCTATAGTCGTTTCGTTTTTGATGAAATTCTATTAAATTTCGTGACTAACTAAAACATATTTTTGGTATATAGGTGGCTCAGTTGAGGGAAAAGTTGGTGTGCATCATTTGGATGAGGTTCTGCAAGCGGAAACTTCATCGTCAAATGCCACATAGAGGGACAGGAGATACACTCAGTCAATTCGTTAAATTTTTACCCAGTAAGAGCCTTGGTGGGATTATTCTTGCTAAGTCATCTGTTTTACCAGTCGTGGCTTGTCAAGTTACTTCAGATATCATCAACTTGGACCTGTTGGATTAGAAGAAATGCTTGTTGTTGGTATCTGTGATGTTACAATTACCAACGATGGTGCTACGAACCAAAGTTGTTCTAAGGTAAGATACATACATTTGGCTCTTTATTTTTTAGGTTTGTTTCTGTTTCTATCTTAACATTTCTCTCCTTTGTGAGCTACATATACTTGTAGAGTTGGATGAGATCGAGAAGTTGGAGACTAGAGTACTTCTATTGTAATTGTTGATGCGTATTTCTCAAGGTAACAATGCTTCACATAATTGGTCTGCTGTCGGGGCCTATATATTGTTGCAATACTTAGCGTCTTCTTTGTTCTTTTGCAGAGAGCAAATGAGCTCGTCAGAAGTAAAATAATCCAACATCTATAATCTTCTTCTTTGTGTACTGGAATATGATTTATTGATTTTTTCTATTGAAGTTATGGTGTCCTGCTTTACAAGACGGCCACACATGAAGATTACTTCACAAGTATGTATTTCTATCTATTCCCATAAACATGATCCATTGATGTTTCAGATTATCAGTTGATGAACGATAAAGTTTCCCAAATCTCTGTTTTTTCGGTTTCCCCCTACGATAATGTTGCCAAATCTCCATTTCAAGCTTTGATAATGTGCATAGCATGGTTATTGTTTTTAGCATTTTCTTGATTATTGTGAGCTCCCCACATTAATTAGCTGATGGTCGAACTTATTTTTGCTGTGCAGGTACACCATCATCGGAATTTATGATTTTGCTGTTTAATCAATAGTTTATTAGTTCATCGTTTTGTAACCAAATCCTAGAACTTAGTCACTTTTCTTGTAAGATTTACATCGGTTAGAACTCAAGATTTTAATCCTTTTTTGTATAATTTGAACCCAATGAATCAATGAATGTTAAAATGAATGATTATTTGTGTGCAAGTTTAATTTGATTCTCATTTTTATGATTCTCATTTGAATTCTAGTTTGAGTTTTCATTTGAGTTTCATTTAGGTTTGATTTGAGATTTAGTCAGATTCAGTCAGGCTAGAAAGCCAATCTGAATCTATTTTTTTTTTTATATTAAGATTTATATCTACGACTGATTTGGGACAGTCATAACAGTTTGACTGTTAACACCGGTCGTTGATATAAGATACACAGCGACCCGCACAGCCAAGTCATAGATGAAAAAGACGCTCAAACAGTGACCCTTTCCCCGACCGCCAAAGCAAGTCATTTAACTCGTATCTATGACTTGCTTTGACGGTCACGAAACTGCTATTTTCCACTAGTGACATGTCAAAAGTTAAGTCTTTCATATGTCATTATGCAAATATTGATAAAAGAATGAATGAACTTTTGACAAACAAAAGTTAAGCCTATTATGTCATTATGAAAATATTGATGGAAGATAGGATGAACTTTTTTTTACTAAGATTAAGTCTATTATATGTCTCTATGCAAATAGTGATGGAAGATAGAATGAATCTTTGTTTATTCCATGATATTGGTCTTCCTTGATCCACATCTTTGTGTATATACTTGTCGGCTCGTAAGTTCTCTTGAGCATTTCCGATTAAATTAATCATGGGTTCTCTTGTAGTTAATTTAATTGAGTTTGGATACAAATTCAAGTTTCATGTGATTTGTTAATGTCCAAAAAAACTCCTTCTTTTCTTGTGAAAGTAAGGTCGCTCTTGTTGTTCTTTGGGGAATGACATTTTATGGGGAGAGTTCTTATTTGAACTTTTACTTAATTGTAAAATCTTTGTGGGGAGTGAGGTTGTGGAATATTGTAGAGGTTATCTTGTAGCTTTATAAACTCCTTGATGAATGCATTTAATTTCGGCTATATGATTGCATCTAAACAAGTTGATATGTTGTTCTCTTTTGGTCATGAAGTATCTCTATAGAAATTTCATTAGGATCCCACTAGTTTTCGTACCTTTGCCATTTTTTATTGAAAAAAAGGCGGAGAATTAATGTTTAGTTCATACTACATATACATATGGTTTACGGATCATTATGTAAGGGGGAGTGGTTTTCATGTGAGATGAAGTATTGACTAAGGGGGAGTGACACATATCACCATAGTATTGTTGTCAAAGTTGTGATACAATTAAACTTTGATGTTGTCTAATAATACTATGACATTGTATAACAATGATTGAGAGCAACTGTTTTCTCATTGTTATTATAGCTACGGATCTTCACAACATTGATGATGAGTTGAACAAGTTCAGAATCACTGCAGTACTTGGATGCGACGAAGATTTCGAGTAATGTTGAAGAACCAAGGAGATGAAGCATTTGGATGAGAAGCTTCAAAGTTTATTTTGTAACCCATATGTATTAATTGTTTTGTCACTAAAATTGACAAATGGGGAGATTGTTATTGCACTGTTCGGTCGAACTCGCAAGCGTTGCTATCCCAAGCTTGTTTGTCAAGTTTAGTTGCCAAAACTATAAGTCTTGATTTCTAGTCTACTTATAGCTAAGTCTCGTATTAGGATAGAAAGTGTGATTGAGCTTAGACTTCACAACGTTCATCTATTGAAGACGAAGAACTACTAAGCGGAGCTTGTGGAACTTCATCGACAAAAAGTATGTGCAGACTTGAACTCATCTATCACTCAAAAGTCTATCTAATCTATCTCCTATTTGAGACAAAATTCATATAGCTATATAGACTTCACTTATGCACATATGATACTTCAAGTTGAGTTTAACTCGCTTACATATTTCTCGAAGTATGTATTGGTAAGCTTTCGCTTTAACTAAGTTCATCTTATATTCTTGACGAAAGTCAAAACATGATCATGTGAGATGCTCTTCTTTTTGAATGGATAGCCCCATTAGTTTTAAAGTATTTTCCTTTTAAGATTTTTTCCCAAAGGTTATCTGGGCTGCTCACCAATCTCCAAGCTATCTTACTTATCATTGCTTGATTCACTTTATTTGCATCCTTAAATCCTAAACCGCCTTGCTGGATTGGTTTACATAAAAATTCAAAAGATTTTATATATATATGTTTGTACCCTTAATATTCTACACAAATAAATGGGCTAACCTAGGCCTACAAGGCTCCTACTACTAGCAAATGAGGATTCATTGGGCCTAAGGTGCTTCCCTTATATACCCAAGTATGCCTAACTAGGCCTAACAAACACTCCATGTACAAGCCCATGGACTAAAAAGTTTCACACCAAAGCTTTCCACTTCACCCTTGACAAGTCATCAGAGGTGCCACGTCACCAGCGTGACACGTCAGCGAAACAGGTACCACGTCAGCATAGACGATGACGGGGTGGGTGCCCCATTAGCAGGCGAGATGACGTGGCAGGTGCCACGTCGCGAGACGAGATGACGTGGCGAGCACCACTAAGACCGTGTGCCGTGTGCCACGTCACGTCGGCTTTGATGACGTGGCAGTTGCCACGTCAGCAAGTATGATGACGTGGCATGGGTACTGGCAGCAAAATAGAGCCACGTCAGCAAGGAAGTTGCCACATCAACATGATTGCTGACGTGGCATGTAACACGTCATCGAATATCTTGGCGACCGGTCGATCGCCACGCCAAGAACAACCAACAAGCGCCAAAGATATTCCTAACGGCGTCGGCATATTCCTAATCGGCGTCGGATATTCCTAACGGCGTCAAGATATTCCTAACGGCGTCACTAGCCGGCCGTTAAGAGCGGTCGCGGCCGGGCGGCCAACCCAACCTGGCAATCGCGGCGATTAATACCGATTAATTGAAAATCGCCGATTAGTCGGCGATTAATCGGCAACGTGTGAATATTCGGTGTTCGTCGATGCAACTTAAATCCGTGATCCCGATTCGGTGTGGCACGACGCAGCTTAATCCCGCGGCCCTTGGATGATTATGCCCACTTCTCTTACACCTTTGGATATCCACACCTCATTGTAATTCCTTAACCATGATGGAAGTTTTAAGGAGCCATGCGAGGATGAATGCTAGAGTCATGCAACCATGCAGCCATGCGGGAGGATCATGGCGAGGGGAGGCATGCGGGCATTACTACAAGAGGCATGCAAGGGCCGGTTAGAAGCATTGCCATGCAGGATCAATTACTACAGTTCATGCCTCGTATCCAAACGGAAATTGGCAACCTATATATGGATGGTTTGACAACCAAAATGGTAAGCAATCTGCCATACCAAAAGTTCCTGTAAAAAAAATCCAATACTAACTTTAGCATCGGAGGTTTTTTTGCAGGTACCCCCCTTTCTCCACACAATTCAATTAAAGATCCACCAAAGAATCGATCATCACCAAAGTCTCCATACAAATTTCTCGTGTTTGGGGTAGGAGTATTTTACCTTACAAACAGTGGCGCCGACCAAGGTTTTCGAGAAACGATTATTGTGAGTTACCAAATCGAGTTATGGCGATAGTCAGACAAACTGCACGAAGGTCTGATTCTCCCAGCAATTCTCAGCCGCGCAGGAGACGCGAAATTGAGAGACACGAAATTGAAGTTCAATCTGCACCTGTTATACCCACTGGAAACAGACAGGGTCAAGATCATACTCATAACAGATCACTTGATCGTGGACGCAGTCGAGATCGTTTACGTGACAGAGCTCCAGATCTAAATCGGAGAAAGGAAAAACAACAGGCGATCGATAACGAAGTTATTGACGTTGATGGGGAAAACCCATGTGTTCGTGGAAACAAAGGGTATGCGTTCGGCAGCCCATCAAGGAGGAATCGAAATCGACAAGATCTGCGTGATGTCCGCACCGCGACTCCCAGTACAGAGGAAGAACAACTACTGAATCGGCTAGACGAGCTAGAGAAGGAGAATGCTATACTGAGATTAGAACGTGAAACCAACCTCGGCCTAGGTCTGGTGTTTTGAATAATCAGAGGGTCCGATCTGTATGGCAACGCCTTGGCAGTCGGATTGAACCACAAGTCGCAGATTCTAACAGGGATGTAATCAATCTTGATCGACCTGACAGAATCTATTGGTCACTGGAGAACTACCGAAACGACCCAGGCGAGCAGGGGGTCGGAAAGCTGCAACTCAACAAAGCGCAGCCAGAACTGCCTCTCAGTTGAAACGACTCAGGAATGTCGAGGATGAAGCTCGAGACCAACACGATGAGACTGAATTTTTGGGCGATTACTATGCTCGTTCGGAGCAAGACAGGGATGGCAGAGAGACTACTCTGCATCGAAGAAAGAAAATGAGAACGGATGATCATACTCCAGAGGACTGGGATTATGAGCAGGAAGGCAGTTCCTCAGATGGCGACTTGGACGCGATAACAGAAGCTCGCCTGGCCAAGATGATCGAGAAAGTGATGATGAAAAACAATCCCAGAAGAAAAGATGGAAAGGCTACATCGAGCGAGAGGAGCTCCTTTCAAGCGGCATATCGAGAATTCAGGCCACCAATGAAATTTTTAGTCCCAAAATTACCGGAATTCGATGAGAAAACCGATGATCCGCATCGGCACGTTTTACACTATGAGACCGCCATGTCCTTGTGGCGGTCAACATGAGTTGATGTGTAAAATGTTTCCTGCAATCCCGACGGGAGGAGCTATAACGTGGTTCAATCGGCTTCCAAAGACAATCGATCGGGACTTACCATAAGCCGATCGATGATTTTTGCTCTAATTATAAGTACAACAAACGTGACCTAAAGGATGCCATTCACTGTTCCTTTTAGGAATTCGAAAGGAGGAAAGCATCGACAAATTCACTAGGCGTTTCAAGCAGAGTTAGCGGACGTGGATGGAGCCAACGACCAAGTTGTCATTGCGGCATACAAACAAAGCTTACCAAGATGATCAAAGAGGTGTGTACGGTTCTTTGGTCAAGAGACCACCAAAAACTTTGTTAGAACTATATGATCGAGTAGAAGAGTACGCCCGAGTGGAGGACGATTCTAGAGCTCGATAAGAAGCTCACAAATCATCCAATCATCCAAACGATGGGAAGAAAGAAAAATCCAAGAACCGTTCGAACGGACAGCATAATGATTCCGGGGATGTTCGAGAAAAAAATCAAGGTGAACGCATGGAAACTGGGTATCAGAAATTTCAGGATATGAAGCTGACCCCGCTGAGCATAGGTCTGACGGAGCTGTACGAAAAGATACACAAGGATTTGAGCCCCCCACGTCCTTTGGCAGCAGAAACACGAGATAAACGTGATAGGAGAAAATACTGCAAGTTCCATAAAGACCACGGTCACAAAATCGAGAACTGCCGCTCTTTGAGATCGAGATTCGGCGAATGATCGACGCCGAAGCTGCAACGAGACGTGAAAAGGACTTTGGAAAAGGTCCCTTTACGGTTAGCTCGACCAACATGATTAACGCTCGTGTGATTAACGTCGGCCACGCCGGGATCCATTCAATGACCAAAGCGAGCATCGAAGGACGAAACCAGAGGAAGTTCGGGTAGTTGAAAGAATGGTATTTGACAAATCACATCGATTTTGTCAGCGGTAATGGAGCAGAAACTAGGGAGCTTGGGTGCACAAAAATCGAGTTCTCTGATGCAGACATGATAGGTGTTTATGCTCCCCACAATGACGCAATCGTTATAACTGCTTGGATTGGCATGTTTCGTGTACACCGGATTCTAGTTGATACAGGAAGCTCAGTGAGCGTGCTGTTTTCAGGAGCTTACTCCTCCATGAATCTCCCACATGACTTGATCGAGGAGGATGAAAATCCAATTATCGGTTTCAGCGGCGAAGTTACAAAGGCGATTGGGAAGGTGAAGATACCTATAACAGTGGCTGACAAGTCCGTTCTCAGTACCTTCTTGTTGTTGGATTGCCGAGCACCTTACAATGCGATCGTAGGACGAGACTGGCTGCATGAGATCGGTGCAGTCACATCATCTAATCATCAATGCCTGAAGTTTATTACACCAGAAGGAGTCGTGAAATTTAGAGGCGACCAGATAGCCGCTCATAAGTGTCATGACAAGCAGCAATGGATGAGTACAATAAGTCGAAGTCGGTGGGAACCGGATCATGCGAGCCCAGCGAGAAAATAGCAATTACGTAATCCTCTCCTCTCCGCAGTCATATAGGGGAGAGGACGCAGCTGAACCCCAACAGCTTGAGAAACGATCGAGGTCCAGATTGGAGATGAGGAGCACAAAACAACGTTCGTAGGCGGATCTGCTGAACATGAACGTGATGGTTTGATTACATTGCTAAGGGAAAACGCCGACGTTTTCGCATGGAGTTTTGCTGAGATGCCAGGGATAGATCCGAATGTAGCCTCGCCACAAAGCTAAATATCGATGAGAATTTCCATCCTGTTCGACGTAAAAATCGAAATATGGCGCAAAGCAAAAAAGATGGAGTTACCAAGAGGTCGAAAAGTCATTGAAGTAGGATTTATTCGACCAAGCATAATATCCGAGCTGGCTGTCAAATGTCGTACCTGTTCCGAAGAAGAATAGTAAAATTCGTGTCTGTATCGATTTTACTGATTTGAATAAAGCTTGTCCGAGTGATCCCTACCCGCTGCCGCGGATAAGAGATTTGGTGGATGCAACCGCAGGATATGGGAGACTCGTCATTCATGGATTCGGTTTTCTCGGCTACAACCAAATACCTTTGTTCGAGAACGATCAAGAGCATACTGCGTTCAGAATCGACAGGGAGTCTACTTGTTATACGTAATGTCGTTCGGGCTAAAGAACGCAGGGCAACCTACCAGCACTTGGTAGACCATATGTTCAAGGATCTCGATTGGGAAGTCGATGGAAGTATACATCGATGATATGGTAGTGAAATCTCAAAGAAAAGAATCGCATTTTCTTGATCTGCAAAAGACGTTCGATATCTTAAGGCAATATCGTATGAAGCTCAATCCCGCAAAATGTTCATTTGGGCTATCATCGGAAAGTTCCTTGGATACTTGATGACACACGAGAGGAATCGAGGCGAATACGGAAAAATCGAGCCATCGAGAAATGCCATCGCCAAGAACGAAGAAGGAGGTCCGAAGCTAGCGGGACGATTAGCGACTTTAAACCGTTTCATCTCACGATCGTCGGATCGATTCAAGCCATTCTTTGATGTTTTGAAAAAGCAAAGAATTTTGGTTGGACGGATGAGTGCGAAAGGGCTTTTGATGAGATCAAACGTTTGTCCACTCCCCTCAGCTTTGGTGAGTCCAAAAACTGGACAACCGGTCGGAGTATATCCGGTCGCAACGGAGAACGCTGTTAGTGCAAAGTCTCGTTTGTTACGGATCCACATGAGAAACCTGTATACTTTGTCAGTAAATCCTTGACGGGGGCGGAAACACGGTACAAGAAAATTGAGAAGATAACACTTGCACTTCTCCATGCATCTCGTCGTCTCAAGTCTTATTTCCAAGGAAGGCAGATCGTAGTATACTCGGAATACCCGCTGAAGAGAATCCTGGAACGTGCTGATGATTCCAAATCGACTAGCCATATGGTCAAATTTTCTCGGGGGCGTATGAGATCAAGTACGAAACCGAATCGCAGAGAAAGGACATGCACCGGGCCGCACCGCTAGCATATTTTCCCGTGGACGATATAGAAATGGTTGCGACGAAGAAATGGAGTTGTTCAAACCCACCGAGCCAGTCATCGATCGATCGGGGGCGAGTCCGCAACGGAGATCGATACACCGTAACCATTATGGATCGTATTTATCGATGGGTCATCAAACGTTGGTGGTGCTTGGAGTTGGATGCGTCATCCTTACTCCCGAAGGTTCGAGGATCGAGAAAGCGACAGTTGGGTTTTCAAGCATCAAATAATGAAGTCAATATGAAGCTGCAATAATCGGTTTAAAAGTCATCAAACAGCTTAGATGCGAAGAACGTGAAGCTGGTCACCGATTCCATGCTAGTGGTCAACCGGTTTACGGGGACCTACAAAGCCAAGGAAGAGAGAATGGCCCCGTATTTGGATCATATGAGAAAGTCGGCAAATGAGTTCGACCAATTTTCTATTGGGCGAGACCGCGGTTGGAAAACAGCATGCAGATGCTTTGGCATATCTCTCTTCCACGCAGCTTGAAACCGATTCCGCCGTTTCGTTGTAGTAGATTTCAAGAGTTACCTAGCATCTCCGACAACCAATTTGTTCTCGCTCTCGAACACGCTAGTGGGGGCGAGATGGTAGCTACATCAAGCACAGGGGGATACCGAGAACATCGGCAAAGAATATGGATGTTGACGGTCCAAAGGATGATAATTCAGCACTCATGTTGAAAACATTACAGATCAAGGCGTCAACCATACATCCAAAGACTGACAACCGCGAACTCCCTCAAGATGAGAAACTGGATGCAAAGGTGAGAAAGAATTCATGGAGATACTCAATGATCGAAGGGTCTTATACCGCAAACTTGTTGCTTTGGAGCCATTTTTGCGATGTGTATCACCGAGGAAGGACAAATAATACTAGCAGAGGCCCATGAGGGGATTTGCGGCGGCCATTCCGAGGGCGCAGCCTCGCACACGATACTTACCTGTGGGTATTTCGCCGTACATGCAGAAAGACGCTAAAGAATATGCGCAGAAATGCGTGTCGTGCCAAGAACACGCTCCAATTCCGAAAAGGCCCGCCAACGAATTACATCCAGTTTTTAGTCCCTGGCCGTTCTCTATGTGGGGATTGGACATTGTCGGGCCGCTCCCCAAAGCTCCTGGAGGCGTCGATTCGTACTAGCCGCTATCGATTATTTCACTAAGTGGGTCGGGCAGTGGCACTGGGTACACGTCACCGGACATGATGTGAAAAGGTTCATATGGGAGAATATCGTCTGCAGTTCTAATCCCGCACGCGATAATATCGAGACAATGGGAAGCGGTTCGATTCGGAGTAATCAAAGACTTTTGCAAAGGCATGAATATCCGCCACAATTTCTCGTCTCCTTACTATGCTCAAAGTAACTGGCAGAAGAAGCAACCAACCGAGTTATTATGGACAACCTCAAGAAACGGTGGAGAAGGCAAAGGGAAAATGGATCAAGAATTCCCGGAGTCTTATGGTCTTATCGAACAACCCCCAAAAGATCCACCGGATTCTCTCCATTCACATTGGCGTATGGGACATGAGGGCAAATCATACCCACCGAGGTACAACTCAAGACTACCAAAACTCGTGTCACAAGTCTGGAGAAAACGACAAAGATACCGGCTTTGGATAAAGAGTTGCTTTGGAAGAACAAAGAGAGACAAAAAAAAAAAGCTGGTCCGATACCAGCAGGCAATCAAGCTGGGATATGATCGCAAGGTCAGAGAACGGTCATTCAAACCAGGGAATATGTCTTGAAGAAAACCCGAGCAGCCACAATGGAACCGAACTGTGGGAAGCTCGGAGCAAACTGGGAAGGCCCATACATAGTGGATAGACCAGCATCTCGTGGATCCTACTACTTGAGGAGTCTCGACGGAACTGAGGATTCGAAGCCGTGGAAGCCGTGGAATTCGTTCTACTTGAAAAAGTTTTATCATTAGAGGTAGATTCAAATCCTGCTGTGCTGAACTCTTTTTCCTTTTTGATGGTTTTGTCCCACCGGGTTTTCCACTCAAAGGTTTTAACGAGGCAGCTGTGATCAAAGCAGTAGGTATTTATATTGTTATTTCAATTCAGATATTCTAGTCCAACATTATTTTGGTATTCCATACTTTATCAATATTGTTCGTGTTAATAAACTATCGCGGGTGATCGAATCCGCAGTCACCAAAATGACAAAACAAGATGTTTAAGTCTACCGTCGCAACGTCTCGACACCTCGTGGATAGGGTGAGTGCACGGTTCGAGCATTTCTACCCTATCTCAAATTTATCCCCATCATATGGGGCAGCAACAAATGTGGCAAACATTTTCATCTGTCCAGGCACGTGAAAATGTACACGTCCCAAACTCTCGCGCATCTTGAATAGCAGAATTGGCCCCCTGCGCGAATTCAAGATAGCAGAAAAACTCAACTTTTCACTCCATGCGCGAGCAAAATGCAGCAGGGAGGTGCACCCCTGCGCAAGCATTGAGCAGCATGCCACAAAACATAATGGGGGCGAGTTATATGTCACCTCAACCATTTGGGGGCAAGATGTGTAACACTCCAGCGCAATCAACACACCCTTGGGTTGCGTAACACTCCGAACAACACGCTCGGGGGCGAGTTATGTAGCACTCCAGAAAAATGCAAAATCAGAGGGGAACCCGAACTTCTTAACCCATAACAAGTAATGGATTAAGAGGGGGCGATGTTTGTACCCTTAATATTCTACACAAATAAATGGGCTAACCTAGGCCTACAAGGCTCCTACTACTAGCAAAGGAGGATTCATTGGGCCTAAGGTGCTTCCCTTATATACCCAAGTATGCCTAACTAGGCCTAACAAACACTCCATGTACAAGCCCATGGACTAAAAAGTTTCACACCAAAGCTTTCCACTTCACCCTTGACAAGTCATCGAGGTGCCACGTCACCGAGATGACGTGGCGGGACACGTCACGCAAAGAAAACAGTACCACGTCGATGACGATAGACGATGACGGGCGGGTGCCCCATCATCGAATATGCACGATCGAATCGATCGTTGCCACGCCAACAACAAACGGCGCCAGCATATTCCTAACAAATGTCGGATATTCCTAACGGCGTCAGCATATTCCTAACGGCGTCACGAGCCGGCCGTTAAGAGCGAGTCGGCGGCCACGAGCCACGGCATTAAGCGATTAATCGCGGCGTGTGAATATTCGGTGTTCGTCGATGCAACTTAAATCCGTGACCCCGATTCGGTGTGGCACGACGCAGCTTAATCCCGCGGCCCTTGGATGATTACGCCCACTTCTCTTACACCTTTGGATATCCACACCTCATTGTAATTCCTTAACCATGATGGAAGTTTCTGGAGCCATGCGGGGATGAATGCTAGAGTCATGCAACCATGCAAATGCATGCAGAGGATCATGGCAAGGCATGCGGGCGCATTACAAGAGGCATGCAAGGGCCGGTTGTAACAAATGCCATGCAGATCAATTGCTTCCAGCTTCATGCCCGCATCTCAAACGGAAATTGGCAACCTATATATGGACGGTTTGACAACCAAAATGGTAAGCAATCTGCCATACCAAAAGTTCCTGTAAAAAAAATCCAATACTAACTTTAGCATCGGAGGTTTTTTTGCAGGTACCCCTCCTTTCTCCACAATTCAATTGAAGATCCAGTCCAGTAATCGATCATCACCAAAGTCTCCATACAAATTTCTGTGTTTGGGGTAGGAGTATTTTTACCTTACAAACAATATATGCCTTTGGAATTAACTTTTCTCCCCACCAAAAATCCCGCTGAATAGCATTAATTCGGATGGTAATTTTCTTGGGTAGCACAAAACAACCCATGCTATATAATGGGCATCCCTGATAAAACAGATTTGTTAATGACCATCCTGCTTGGTTGAGACAGGATATTTCCTAACCACTTTTTAACCTTTGTTCCATTTTGTCTATTACATAGTATGTAGTCCGAAAAAAAAAAGGAAAAAAAGAAAATAAAAAAATAGTGTCGTGACCCCGATTTAAAACCCTTGTGTTGGTAGGGAGGGGATGAAAATGAAACTATAACTTTGGGTATATTCAGATGAAATAACTTGGGAGCTTGGCTAATAATAAAAGTTAATCGCAACCTCCTTAACGAAAATACTAGGCTGCGTGGTAGAACTTGCCTATATAGCCAGATTTTTACCAATCAAAACAGATTTTTGATGATTGAAAAAAATTGGGACTTCTAAAAAAAAAAAAAAAAAAAAATTGGGAGAAAGTGACTATTTAAAGCCACGGTGGCCACAAGTAAAAACCGAAAATAATAACTCATTCGAAAATGTATTTAATCGAAATTTCACTGCAGTGAGCTTCTTTACCTTACTGCTCGTATAACAAGACCGGTTTCAGTGCAGCTTTAAGACATTGTAAATATGGTATAAATTAAATAGGTAGAACCTTTGAATTACACCAAAGAAGAAAGAATAACTCTGATCCAGAAAGTAATACAATACTAATTCTTACACGTAAAAGGCTTAATCTCTCCTTCTTAAGAGATGAGTATTTATAACCTTCCTAAATCTCCCTTGAGTTCCTGGATATCGTACACGTACACCATCTTGACTTCTTTCTCACTCTGACATCTAGAGTCCGTACACGTGTCCTTGATATCCCTTCCACTATGGAACACCTCTCGCCTCTCGGATGGGGCTACCTCTCGTTGGGACCCACTCACTATTGGCACTCTTCCATTCAGCTAGTGGGAGCCCCTTTCCCTTCCAATATTTATCCATACTTTGTGACCAGGTGTAGGGTCTTGGAGTAAGTCCCTACACTCCCATCATTTCTTCATTACATTTCTATGTTTCGTCACAAGTCGTAGGGTCTTGGAGTAAGTCCCTACGCTCCCATCGCTTCTTCCTCTCATGCTCGTTGCATCTTCATGTTTTGTCACAAGGTGTAGGGTCTTGAGGTAAGTCCCTACACTCTCATCACTTTCTCTTCTCACGCGCACTGCGTCTCCACGATTTTCCATGAGGTGTAGGGTCTTGGGGCAAGTCCCTACACTCTCATCACTTCTTCCTTCCGCGCACACTGCATCTCCACGATTTGTCACAAGATGTAGGGTCTTGGGGTAAGTCCCTACACTCTCATCACTTTCTCTTCTCACGCACACTGCTTCTCCACGATCTGCCATAAGGTGTAGGGTCTTGGAATATGTCCATGCATCCCCATCACCTCTTCTTCCCATGTTCATTACATCTCCATGTTTATGTAGGGTCTTAAGGTAGGTTTTTACATCTTGTTAAGGTGTAGGGTCTTGGAATATGTCCCTACATCCCCATCACCTCTTCTTCCCATACTCATTACATCCCCATGTTTATGTAGGGTCTTAAGGTAGGTTCTTACATCTTGTTAAGGTGTAGGGTCTTGGAGTATGTCCCTACATCCCCATCACCTCTTCTTCCCATATTCATTACCTCTCCACGTTTGTGTAGGGCCTTGGTGTACGTCCTTACACTTGGTTGCTTCTCCCCACTCATGCACTTTATATTTTCGGGTATCTACATTAAGTCCCCTGACTGACTGTTTACGTGTCCAAGGTAAGCAGCAGTCATATACTTCACAAGTCATGATATTCTTCTTCACCCGTTATCAATTTATGTAGGTACGCATCACCTCCATCTTCTAGCTACGGTAGTACTCCATGCTCTACCCGTGGCTCTTGCTTCCGTATACGTAAGACATATGAGATGCATCTTCACTCTATCACTTTCCATACCTTGCCCATACTAATCATCCGTACAAAGGGGGTTGTTCAACCGTGGGTACATTATTGACATCATGCCTCGCTCTCGTCATCTTCCACTCATCTCCTCATGTGTTGTCCTAGGGTGCAAGGTCCGGAGCAGGATGTTGTTGTCGTAGGGTGCAAGGTCCTGGAGCAGATGTTGCACTTTATCATCTCCTCCTCCACTCTTTCCATTCATCTGTGTGGACGCAGACTCCACAAGCTAGCCTTGCACTCGACCTTCCCCATCATTCCATCTAACCACCATGTTTCGCACATGCGTGGTTCACTTGTGTGGACGCAGAATACCCTCCTTCATTCTGCGCCTGCCACTGCTTCGTCCATTGCTTCCATCAATCCTCACCATCGTGCACCTCCTCCTCCTTTGTATGTGCCATTTGTTTGTGTAGGCGCAAAGGTACCAGTCTTCATTCCGCGCCTGTCCCTTCTCCTTCGACTACTCCCACACCCATGGTGAATTCTCTTCATTATAGCCTTGCATCATGACCCCTTTTTGTTGTGCTCTCAACACCAAAGATCACCTTCCATAGTCATACATCTGAAATACCATCACCAACCCCTTTTGTTCATTCATTTCGTCAGTTTCTTATCGTCACGGGGGCATGACTTGCTACATCTTGTCACTTGATTTTGGGGTATCTACATTAAGTCCCCTGACTGACTGTTTACACATCCAGGGTAAGCAGCAGTCACATATCCAAAGTCATAATATTCTTCTTCATACATTATTAGCTCGTGCATGCACATATCACCTTTTTCTTCTGTTCATGGTAACCAACCATACCCATTGATGGTATTCACTTGTGTAGATGCAAATCACTTGGCCCACTCTGTGCCTATCACCCTTCTTGTCTTCATGTACCCCCCGCACCTTATACTACAATCGCCTACTCTTGTTTTTATGACGAAGTAGCCTGCTATCCTGATCCTCTTCCTTGCATAAGCCGCCCCTGACTTGTTCTCGCCCTGTCGATCCCATGTGATCTCTCTTATCCTAATTTTGGGGGTATCTATAGTAAGTCCCCTGACTGTTTGGTCAGGCGCCAGGCTATCCAACAGTCACATGCCTCCAACAAATAAATAAATAATAATAATCTTGTATCAAGGTCTTGTTCTCCAGTTCAGTCCCCAAGTATCCGAGTTGCTTGGTAGTCGCATGCCTTGGATTTTGCTTCATTGGATCATGTTTATGTTAAGTCCCCAAATGTTGCTTGGTAGTGATTCCACTCTACCATGTGTTCCGTTAGACTCAATGTGACATGACATCTCTGCTTCGTTCCCCAGTATAGTCGTAGGTATCGACTTGACCGCCAAGTTCTACAACCTCTCACAGTCTCACTTCCTTGGTCGTGCGCATCCTATATTCTTATTTTCTTGCTCTTCGACTTTTTTTTTTCTTTGCCAAGTTCTAACTTTTATTTTTTTATTTCTTTTTATATGAAAAAGGATCTGGTGTATGACGTTAAGTCATCCTGCGTATCACGCGAGATGCATTATTGAGATTCGGTTGTTTCTCATTGTACAAAACTTTCTGTTCTTGGTATCACATGATCATATTGTGATGTTATGTAAGATTGTGCTGACGAGTAATCTTATATCTAGGTTTATTATATCATGGAATAAAAGTAATCTTTAAAGTATATATGGTTTGATGCCATGTTGATAATATTGTGGAATTGTTTTGATGGCTCATCTTTCCGGATTGTGTACTTTTTTACTTATGTTGATATATGTCTCTGAAGCTCTTCTCATCCTGGGATATGGTACTGTTCAGGAAACTTCAGGTTCCCCTCCCCCCGTTTTTTCCTTAAAAAAAAAGTGGTTATAGGTGTTGATGTGTTTACTCATGGAATATGGTGTGGTATTATTCCTTTTATCATTTTAGAATGTATGAGTAAGCCTTAGGGTCTTCCACCTTAAGGGTGTTTGTTTATGCTGTCGTGTATGGTCGCTACATTCCTGTTGTAGAATATCCACTCATGTTGGAGTGTATGGTCGCCTTGAGTATATTATAAGGCATATTTCTGCATGGTCGATGTACCTCTTCGAGTAGTCACCTCATCCTGAGGTACCTCTCTGGTACTCATGTTGGGGTGTTTACTTTCGTTCTATAATATACCATCTGTCCATTGAGGGATGCTTATATTGGCCATAATTAGGTAATTGTTCTTGGGGAGTTCAAACTCATCCTTCCCCCTTTAAGAAGGATAATTGTTTTGATTGCGCCATAATATCCTTCCCCTTTAAATCATGTTGGGGCGTAGAGTTCATTTATACATATGGATATTTCTGAGTATACTCACTACTCATGTTACATTCTATTGCATAGAGTTTTGTTTTTCCAAGTAGATGACGTCCCCTTCCTATTAGGCAAGGTTTTTGTTTAGTGGTCTGCTCGTCAATGAGCCCTTTCCTATCGTAAGGATCTATGCTTAGGTTCTCGCTCATTTAAGAGCCCCTCAATCAACAACAATAATCACCATGCTTCTTCATCACTTCTTAACCCGTCGGCCTTGTTACTAGGGTTGGATTCTATTATTCAAGTTGAGAATATGTGATCATCTCTCATGTCTTCAAGCATCTTGTTCTACTCGTGTTGAAATATAAGGATTACTCATGTTGGAGCACTCAGGGTGACTCTCTTATTCTGAGGTGTTTTACTCGTTTGGAGATTTGTTGAAGAGTGATCTACAAATTTCATGTTTGAGTGTATAGTCGCCCCCTTCTTAAGTATGTTATCTTTACCCCACTCATATTGGGGTATATGTCTTAGGCTCCCCTCGCTCTGAGGCGTTCTTACTGCTTTCTTTTACTTTCATTCTGGAGCAAGCAACACCGAGTATTGATGTATTCTCACTGCTTTCCTTTTCTTTCATTCTAATAGTAAGCAACACTCAATATTGGAGTATTCTAATTTGTTTTGCTTTCGTTCGTTCTAAAGCAAGCAACACCCATCTTGGTATATTCTCATTTTTACTTCTCTCCAAGGCACGTAACACCTAGTGTTGGTGTGTTCTCACTTCTCATCTCTTGTGCTTTCTTTCGTTTTAAATTAAATAACACCCGGTCGTGGTGTGGTTTCCATTTCTTTCACTTTATTGTTTATGTATAAGAGGATTTTTTTTTTTGGAATTTTGTTACGATGCGACTTACTGTCGGTGTCATCCTTGTCATGGACATGTATGAATATCAATGATCTATTCTTTTGAGTGTATGCTCACTCCACCCATCTTGGGGTGTTTACTTATACGGAGTGTATGATCTCTTTACCCCTTCTGGTGTTACTCATGTTGGACTGAGTCTCATCCCCTTTTCTGATTGTTTACTCACACTGAAGTGTATGTATCTTAAAGTATGGTTCTCTCTTTTCCTTTAGGGAGAGATGCTACTTAAGCATGATTTTTTTTTTTTTTTTTTTTTTTAATCAACGTCTTTGTTATAGACGATGCACTCGGGCACCTTGGATATATGTGATTATGTCTTAAGCTCATCTCATTCTGAGGTGTTCTTATTACTTTTTTTTTTTTGTGCTTTGAACTCATATAACACCTAGTCTCGGTGTATTCTTATCGCTTTCGCTTTTGTTTCATTCTGAAGAAAGCAACACCTAGTCTCGGTGTACCCTTATCGCTTTCGCTTTCTTTTGTTTAAAAGCAAGCCACACCTAGTCTCGGTGTATTTTTATCGCTTTCGCTTTCTTTTGTTTCAAAGCAAGCCTCACCTGGTCTTGGTGTATTCTTATTGCTTTCGCTTCAGAAAATCTGTTCTGAAGCAACAACTATTATTGCTTTTGCCTTTTCTCGTTCTAAAGCAGCGATTGTCAGTACAAGATTCTCCTTAAAAAAATGATATTATGCCAAAGGAGCGTTATTTTATTCTTGGTGTAGGTCCGTACATATAAAAAGTTGTTAATCACATTTTACTGGCCTAGTCCTTGATCTTTTTCCTTACCAGGTTTTCATCCAAAACAAACTTCCCCTTGGGCGTTGAGTGGGCTTCCTTCTTGTCTTATGCTTATGGATGTGCATAGTACTTAGTGTTAGAAATAATTTTTCCTTGGGAATCGACTTCTCCCTTCTTCATGCGATTGTAAAAATGCCACCTTAACGTTCTACACTCCTTGGTTGGATGCTCCACTTTTCTATGGAATAAGCAGTAGTTCTCGTGTTGCATGTCTTCCTTGCTAAGATTCTTTGGTGCTTGCGGTAGTTTGATGGCATTGGTTTGAATCCATTCCTTAATTGCTTCAATTGCTATCTCTGTAGTACAAGGAAATTGCGGTGCTTCCTATTCCCTTACTATTATGCCTGATTGACGCTTGCTTCGCTTATTATCGGCCTCACTGACTGAACGTCCCCTTCGGATCCCCTTATCCTTATTGTAAGAGGCGTTGTGAGGCCTCCTTATTAATTCAGTGGAAGTCTCTTCTGCTATCTCGTCAGCTCGTGAACCTGCCACCTCTAATTCATTCATGGTGTCCATGTCGGCGTACTCAAACATCATTCTTATATTCTTGGGTAACGTTGAGATGCATTTGCGAACCAACTCCTTTTCGGGAATTTGTATGTTGCACTTTGAGTATGCTGCTTGGAAACGCTTGATAAATAAATGGATTTTTTCCCTACTCAGATCGGATTTGTTTGAATGTCAAATGTTGAGCTCCGGTGCAGAGGGAGTAAAACCTTTGCATGAATGCCTGCTGCATGGCTTCCCAAGTCTTGGTATTGCTTTTGGGCAGCATGATGAACCACTTGAGGGCGTCACCTATTAACGACTTTTCAAATTCTTGCATACATACATTTTCATTCATCATGTATTTTTGCGCTATTATTGTGAAACGAAGCATATGATCCAACGCGTTACTAGATCCATCGAATAGGTGAGGTTTGGAGGACGCGGCATATACTGGTATTGGCTTCCTTCGTACGTCTTGGGTAAGAGGTGACTGGGTGTTACAAACACCATGTTGTGTGTCAAAGGTGTAACCATCTTCAGTATGTGTAACACCATGCGTCTCACCATGAAGAGTCTTCATGTACTCAGTATAATCTCTTGGGACAAATGGTCTGTGTTACGTATTGGGGAACATAGGGTCGACTCCTCCCTTGGTCAGGTTCCTGTGAGGTATGTTGGGGTACATACAAGATGCGCTCTCTTTGTAAGTGTTCTAGTGAGTGATCTTCTTCACCTTTATGATGTGTGTCTTGGTAGTATAACCTTCTAGTACCTTGAATTAATCCTTCATCGGACAATCCATATCCAACGGGAGGACTGGAATATGAGATGATGTGTGTTCAACAGGTGCTTGGCGTCGATGTTCCGTCTCCCGTGATTCCATTAACCCTTGTAAAAGCTCCAACCCATATATATCTTCAATATATTTAGTTATCTTTAATTCGTCCACGGTGTAGTTTTGTCTAGTGAGGCTCTGTGGTGTAGAGTGTTGTGCCTGTGAGGTATAACCCTCTTGGTTACGAGTAGGTGAACGCTCTCCATGTGTGTCTCTGAGTTGTGTGACCATCATGCCTGGTAGCTCGTCCTCTTCATGTGACCCTTCATCCCGAGTTGTTGGTGTGAGTGCAGCAATGCGTGCAATTATCTCAATGCGTCGCCGTTCAATCTCTTGAAAGTCCAACAGTGCTTGTTGTAATTGTGTGAGTACCTCCCCCCCAGCAGGATTAGGATGTGGAATCTCACCAGAGTCAGTATGGAGAGGTTGTTGTGCACCCGTCATAGATAATGTACTATTACCGAGATCGTGAGCCCAAGAGAAGTCGCCAATGTAAATATGGTATAAATTAAATAGGTAGAACCTTTGAATTACACCAAAGAAGAAAGAATAACTCTGATCCAGAAAGTAATACAATACTAATTCTTACACAGAAAAGGCTTAATCTCTCCTTCTTAAGAGATGAGTATTTATAACCTTCCTAAATCTCCCTTGAGTTCTTGGATATCGTACACGTACACCATCTTGACTTCTTTCTCACTCTGACATCTAGAGTCCGTACACGTGTCCTTGATATCCCTTCCACTATGGAACACCTCTGCCTCTGGATGGGGCTACCCTCTCGTTGGGACCCACTCACTATTGGCACTCTTCCATTCAAATTCTAGTGGGCGCCCCTTTCCCTTCCAATATTTATCCATACTTTGTGACCAGGTGTAGGGTCTTGGAGTAAGTCCCTACACTCCCATCATTTCTTCATTACATTTCTATGTTTCGTCACAAGTCGTAGGGTCTTGGAGTAAGTCCTTACGCTCCCATCGCTTCTTCCTCTCATGCTCGTTGCATCTTCATGTTTTGTCACAAGGTGTAGGGTCTTGAGGTAAGTCCCTACACTCTCATCACTTTCTCTTCTCACGCGCACTGCGTCTTCACGATTTGCCATGAGGTGTAGGGTCTTGGGGCAAGTCCCTACACTCTCATCACTTCTTCCTTCCGCGCACACTGCATCTCCACGATTTGTCACAAGATGTAGGGTCTTGGGGTAAGTCCCTACACTCTCATCACTTTCTCTTCTCACGCACACTGCGTCTCCACGATCTGCCATAAGGTGTAGGGTCTTGGAATATGTCCCTGCATCCCCATCACCTCTTCTTCCCATGTTCATTACATCTCCATGTTTATGTAGGGTCTTAAGGTAGGTTTTTACATCTTGTTAAGGTGTAGGGTCTTGGAATATGTCCCTACATCCCCATCACCTCTTCTTCCCATACTCATTACATCCCCATGTTTATGTAGGGTCTTAAGGTAGGTTCTTACATCTTGTTAAGGTGTAGGGTCTTGGAGTATGTCCCTACATCCCCATCACCTCTTCTTCCCATATTCATTACCTCTCCACGTTTGTGTAGGGCCTTGGTGTACGTCCTTACACTTGGTTGCTTCTCCCCACTCATGCACTTTATATTTTCGGGTATCTACATTAAGTCCCCTGACTGACTGTTTACGTGTCCAAGGTAAGCAACAGTCATATACTTCACAAGTCATGATATTCTTCTTCACCCGTTATCAATTTATGTAGGTACGCATCACCTCCATCTTCTAGCTACGGTAGTACTCCATGCTCTACCCGTGGCTCTTGCTTCCGTATACGTAAGACATATGATATGCATCTTCACTCTATCACTTTCCATACCGATAATGCAAATCCGATAATGTGTATATTTCGGCGACAAATAAATTCGAGTGATTGAGTTAAATCCCTTTAATTCGTTCCTTTTAAAAGGGATTCATCAACGATTTCACTATGAATCTCTGAAATTTCTCTTCAAAATTTTTCTGAAACCAAACAAGAATTGGTTGATATAAGCATTAACATAAACCGATTGTTGATGATCTTCCCCAGAATCGGTTGATGTGGTACATCTACATAAACCGATTTTTGTTTGGAAGGATGAACATCAACCACAATTGGTTTATACTAATGCAAACATCAACCGATTCATCAACCATGTTTGAATTATTACACAAATCTTGAAAATTTTATCTTTATATTATAGATCATGAAAATACGAATTGAACGCAAAAAAAAAAAAAATAAAAAAAAAATGAGGTCACTCCGACATCGGACGAAGAAGTTATGAGGAAAACAGTCGAAGAAATTAAATGCCCATATTTACAATCGGTTTACGTGGGCATTTGTGTAAACCGATTGTGGCGAAAAAAAGATCACCAAAAAAACTCTTGAATTTTACAATCGGTCTATGTTCATGCATCTTGGTGTACAAGTGCATGAACGTAAACCGATTGTGGGATAAATTTTTTCAAAAAAATATGATAAATCAAGATTTGTTGATTTTTAGGTTAACATGATTAAACATTAATTAATCACCCGAATTAACACTAATTAATCAGGGATAATTTAGCCATTTAGTAAAATAGTTGGATAAGGGGTTTTTCATTTTACTTCATGATGACCCTTTTTTGTTTTGTAGTCATATGCCCCAAATTAGCCAAGTTTGAAAATATGGAAAATAACCTTCGTGATTTACAATTTAATCCAAATACTTAGAGTTTTAAAAAAAAATTATATTCCGGAATTCGCGAACTTTATATATACGGGAAACTACTTCCGAGATTTAAAATAAGAGTACCCATATGAGTATATAATTTTCATTTAAAATATTCTTTAATTTAGCTTCACCGTTATCTTATGTGTACAAAAAAAGTACACATGCGCAAAATTTGCATAACTTTATACGGACATTATTTCACATGTTTGCTCTTTGTATACACCTACAAAAGTCGAGCTTTCATAATAACACGCTGTTGATGGTGGTTTTTAGACAAGGGGTAAAATCGTAAAACCCCATGACCTAGTGTTACCCGCAATACATTAACTAAGAGCATTTAACTCAGGTGTAAATAATTAATAGGGGTATTTTTTCAAAATACCAAATTAGGGTTTTCAACACGTAACCCTAATTCCAAAACCAAGCCGCACTCGCGCATCATGGCAACCATGCCAAACCAAGCCGCACTCGCGTACCATGGCAACCATGCCAAACCAAGCCGCACTCTGCGCACCATGGCAAAAGAATGACAAACCAAGCCGCACTTTGCGCACCATGGCAAAGAATGCCAAACCAAGCCGCACTCACGCACCATGGCAAAGCAATGCCAAACCAATCCGCACTCTCGCGCACCATGGCAACCATGCCAAACCAAGCCGTATTCTCGCGCACCATGGCAAAGAATGCCAAACCAAGCCGCACTCGCGCATCATGGCAACCATGCCAAACCAAGCCGCACTCTGCGCACCATGGCAACAATACCAAACCAAGCCGCACTCTGCGCATCATTGGCAACAATGCCAAACCAAGCCGCACTCGCGCACCATGGCAACCATGCCAAACCAAGCCGCACTCTGCGCGCATCATTGACAACAATGCCAAACCAAGCCGCACTCTGCGCACCATGGCAACCTTGCCAAACCAAGCCGCACTCTGCGCACCATGGCAAAGAATGCCAAACCAAGCCGCATATAGCACACCATGGCAACAATGCCAAATCTCCAAGCCGCTATGCCTTTGGCACACGCCAAATATAGCGCCCTAGGCTTGCAAGACTTGCAACTAGGTCAACATGGCCGCACATGCCATTGGCACATGCCAATACGTGCCGCAAGCCATATTCCAAGTCGTTATGCCACTGGCACACGCCAAATATAGCGCCCTAGGCTTGCAAGACTTGCAACTAGGTCAACATGGATTTGCATCTCTGAAATATTTTTCAACACATTATCGGATTTGCATTATAACGGATTTGCATCCAATGGATACACGGATGGACGGATTGGATATGGATAATCCAATGAATTTGTTTTAGTTAAAATTTATAATAAAGAAGATAAAGCCAACACAAATGACTATTTATAGAATCTACATATCATATATATGTATACAAATATAAAAATTCCATGTACAACACCCCAAGCAAACACCTTAAGAATTTCTAAATGGTCCATAGTATTTTCTGGAACTATATAAATGCCCTTAAGTTAACGGATATGGATGTCCAACGGATTTTCAAAATTGCATCCGGGCCCAATCCGTATTCCGTTGGATTTTAAAAATTCCATCCGCATCCAACCCATTAACGAACGGTCCGGGCATCCATCCGCAAATGAACGGTTAGTCCCGGTTAAATCCGCGGATTACGGGCCAAATGCTCACCCCTAGTGCTCGTTGTGTTAGGTAATCAAACCGGAAAAGACCAAAAACCTAGCGGGCCTACCATAGAAGGGAAAGCCCAAAAATGAAGCTCGTGATAAAAGGAGAACAGAGGATTACATGAGCACTAGATTTCATTTCTGCAAAGAAAGAAAAATCAACTAGCTACGATCAAACCTCAATAAACGAATGTTCGATAAATGAATAACCTCGCCAAATCAATAATTTTATTTGTCCCGATTTGGGCCAAGGTGATAAATGAATATCCTCGCTTAATGCATTAATGAATAAAAAAAATTGAATCCTTAAAGGCCCTATAAAAATATAAATAAATAATCACTAAATCTCCATATAAAAAAAATATATATAAGAATAAAACAAAATACATAATCAGTAAATTTTTATATAAAAATATATGTAGAAATAAACTCAAAAAAATTAATATATGGTTAAATGACTTCTTTTTTTTTTCACCCAAACCAAAATGCATCGCATTCTTAATTTTATGCAATGCTTGCACAATTTATGAAATATTTGTGCTCGTGTTGTACCAAGTAATTTTTTAAAGTGACCATCGCTTGAAAGGCATCTTGAGATGAAACATTTGGTACGACGCTACTATCATTTGGTTCAGTATCATTCTCGTCATTCATTATTGACTCAATAATTTCTCCATCTGTTGGATATTCCATAACTGCATCATTCTCGTTAGGATAGCTTAAAACATGTTCGACGTCCATCAAATTTCTATAATGTAGATAAAAAATGACACCAGTTAATCCTTGAATATCTTCTTCTAATTGACCATTTTCTAGTTCTGGAACATCTATATCTTCAAACCAAATCTTACAATGACGGAAACAGTTTGCAATTGTTTTTTTTCCCTCTAGTTACATTTGTACATCTTCTCTTGTACAATTCAACTTCTTAATTAAGAAAATATTGTCTAAATAAATAAATATTCATTTATCGATAACTAAATAACCCCGCTAAACGAATATTTATTCTTGATCCCGGGGTCATTCATTTATCGAGGTTTGACTGTATTTGAGAGTCTACATTTATCTTGCAAGGCCGCCTCTACTCGTCCCCAAAAATAATCAAGAATCACCATGTAATATCTTCCCCCTTAAAGGCCTTGACAAATAAAGCTCTCACATTAAACGGTGATGAAACCCTTGCTTCCTATTGTCCTAGAAAGGCCTTTTCTAATGTAGAAGCTATAGTGAGGACATTTGGCATAACTCTACCTGGTTTTAATAATTAAAATTTTGTTACACTTTGTCTACATTAGTTACTTAACTGTTCGTTAGTAACGGTGTTAATAAAAAGTAGGTAGACAATACTTATGTTAGAATTCAAACTTGAATAATTTAGTTACACCGCGTTTACACCTATACTTAACTGTACTTTAATAAGGGTGGACAAAACTTCCGTCCAAATCATTATAAATTAAAAAAAAAAAAAAAAAAGGTAATAAAGGAATCCATGTTGAAAAGGAAATCAGAGATTCACCGAAACAAGAAATCGGTTACAAAGGAAATCAGTAACTCTTAATAAGCCTTTCTTTACATATATATATATATATATATATATATATATATATGCAGGTCGTAACATATAATCATGCAATTATAGACACCCTAAACCTAATCTCCACCGTCTACATTCTCTGTGTGTTGTTTTAGGTTGCTGAGAGCGTAACTTCGAAACCCTAACACCAATTGTGAGGTACTCACCCGTCATTCCTCTTTTTCTATGGGTTTTGTTCGAATTTGAGCCGTTGCTTCTCATTTCCTCAAATTTGTTGAGTTCATGTATTTTATGTTGTTGTATAATGCACAAACATCAAAGATATTCCTTTTTTGCTTTCTGACCCAGCTTCGATTATGAATATCCTATTCTGTAACGAGACTTGTTGTGATTGTGTTAGGTGTATCATGTAGGAAAAAAATTCAGTTTTTGTGAATAAATAAAACATGATGCCAATTTGTTTTGTTTGTGGGAATATTCTTGTCTCCCACATGCTTCATGGCACAACTTTTCCTAAACTTTGTCTGATTTCTCTCATTTTTTAATGCATATTTCTTTTGTGAATAAAGAGAATCTTTTCATTGTTTTATGCATGACATTTCTTTTGATAACTGACACAAGTTTAAAAACTACATGAGAATCTTCTCGGTTTGTTGTCATATGCATGAGAACATATTTATTGTTTTTGACGTTGAGATTCTTTTCATTGTTTATCACGCCTGAAAGACTATAAAGAATTGTGTTCAACTCATTTTGAAAGAGAAAAAAGAAGAACTTAACTCTTCTCCTGTTTTTTAAAGAGAGAGAAAAAAAAACAATAAAACTACCTCTTCTTTTAGTTTTCTCAAAAAAACTAAGTTTTACTCCATGTTTTTGAGAGAGAAACAACTCAAAATTAATTCCTCTAATTTTGATAGAAAAGAGAGTAGGAGAGAAAAAGAAAAAAAAAAAGTTTTCTTCTTCCAATTTTCTCTATGAGTTTTTTTGTGTTGTTTTTCACCGCTGTTCTTAGGGCATTCTCTTGTATGCTACAAGAAGGAATGCTAATGACAGTTGTATCCTGGAGGCAACTCGCCAATGAAGCTATAGCATCTCTCTGTTTAGAGGAGTAGCAGGCGATATTGTCTTTAGGACAGCGTATCTAATACGTGCCTCTATCATTTTTGTTCCGCATGCTACTCGACGTGATTCATCCACCAAGTTGCTACAAATAAAGCTAAGTATTTCTTGTGCTTATTCAATTCATTTTCATTATTGTTGTTAATAACCCAACAATCTAAAGACAATATCTGCGAGTTTAATTTTTGTGACAACAATAAAGAAAAATATTGTTGAAAAATCAAACTAATAAGTTTAGTGAAGAGACCCATAAAGCATTTGGCTTAAATAATCAAAATTGAATGATTGATTGGTTTGTTTATGGTTGGTGTTCACTAACTTTGGAAAACTAAAGATGCTCATCTTTTTAGTGAAGAAAAAAATAAATTTAATAATAAAAATAAATTTTGTTGAGATGTAGAGTTTTGTGATTATCTCTTAACTCATGAGGTATATTGTTAAATCCTTTTAACATGATGTAGTAGACATATTGATTGATAGCCTCACCAAATCTCGTAATTTTTGGAATTGTAAAAGTATTTTTTTTAATATTTTATAAAAAACAGTGAAAGAACAAAAGTTAAAGTTACATTGAGTTGTAGAGTTTTGGGTTAATCTCTAAACTCAAGAAGATTTTTGTTGAATGCTTTTTACAACAACTAGTAGACATATTTATTGTTCACCCCACCAAGTTTTATGATTTTTGGAGTTGTAAAAGTATTTTTTACATATTTTACAAAACTGTAACATGTTTCTGAAATTTCTGACGGGCAGAAAAAACTCTGCTGAAAAATTAATTTTTCTGGGATATCTATGAGTTTTTGGAAATGTTGATCTAAATAAAATATTTAGTTCTGGATCTTATCTTTAAATACCTTTTTGATTTATCTAATTTGGATATGCGGTTTGAGACATAAGAGATTTGGAAAATTGTTGTGCATGTCTGTCCAGAAATTGTGAAATGTGTGTAAATCTCTTGATTATGTGTAGCAACATTTGATTAGTGATGTGATATCACTTTGAGAATATCATGGGAACCTGTATTAGTGATTAATTATAGGATATTTAGTTGAAATTTAATTCTCATGATAACTTAAACATGTAGCTAGCAATCGATTCCCATGACATGAGCAATAATCTTTTGTAGAGGTAAATTTGTATTACTTTGTCAAGGAATAATATGATTTTGATAAGTTGTATATCAACTTCGTTTATGTTCAAAATCACTTGGATCATATATGTTTTGTGTAACATCAATTTGCATAAATCACATGTTTGGTTAATAATTATGATGCAACAAGAAAATTGTGTGTTTCAATCGATTTGCGAATATACAAAGCATTTGGTTTTAATTACCAATATTTTGTGACCTACTAATGATTGCTTGAATCTAATGTTGAGGTGCAATAATTTGATCCAACAAGTAAGTTGGTAAATGTTGGGAATGCTAGAATGCGTGCTCCAGAAGAAACGTGTGAGTCTTCTACCAAAAGTACTAAGGTATGAAAGCAATTCTTTGAGAAACTCAACTATCAAAAACAGTTGAAGGAAAAATTAGGTAAAAAGATTTCAGGTATGGACATCATCATTCTCCACATGTGCATTATGCTTTAAATATAATTTCCAATGGTTATCTACCTTGCTATGAGATATGATATTTGGAAATAAGTTCAAGTAATGCCTTGAGCTGTTAGCATAATAGAACATGAGGATTAATAGATAAAGTGAAGCTTGTATGCTATTAATTGATAATGAATACACATAAACATGTTAAATCATAATGTTGGTAGAATACCATGATTTGATTATGCGGCAAGTGTTAAATGACACAAAATCACAACATGTTAAGAAATCTCGATAATTGTGGGGTGTAAAATAAAAAATATTTATTTTGATCTCTCAAGAAGATTTACAAAGTGCACGACCTATTTTTTTTTTTTGTTCTTGACCTATACCTAAAATGTGGGGGTGTATTGCCTATTTCGCCTCCCAAGCAAATCAAAAATTTGACTTAAGATTATGGATTTTGTATTCCTAACCTATCCTAAGCATGCTAGTGGATATAGGTTAATGGTCAAAATATTTGACATTGATAACATTGGTATGAACACGGTAGTGCAATCTAGAGACGCTTTGTTTTTTGATAATACAATTGGACCTCGAAAAAGGATCCATGACAGTCTCGCATATGTTCCTTCGACTAGTCAACCCCGTCTCAAGATGTTGAGACTGTACATAGTAGAAGTAAGAGAGTTAGAACTTAGACAATTTTTAGCTTCGTCTATGTGACCTTTATGATAGAGTCTGGATACTGAACCCACAGGGAAGTTATATGTTCTTCCGAATAGTCTTCAAAAGGAGACCTTGGTAGATGGGACTGTAGAGAAATACCTAGTATGGTTATGGGTTATAACCAAAAATTAAGGAATAAATTTCTTTGACACTTATTCACCTGTTACTAGAATCACTTTTGTAAGGATGATGATTATTATTATTTTTATTCATGATTTGAATATATACATCAGATGGATGTTAAGACTGTAATTTTAAGTGGTGAATTAAATGTAGAAATTTATATGTACCAAGTAAGAGTTTTATTGTTGCGAGAACAAAGTATGAAAATTGATTAAATTTCTGAATGGTTTGAAACAAGCACCTGAATAGAGGCATGAAAATTTGATCATGTAATGATATCTAGTGGTTTAAGATTAATAAATCTGATACATGTGTTCACATTATATCCGAGGATGATGCTTTTGTTACCGTATGCCTTCATGTTGATGACATGCTCATATTAGGCAGTAACATTGATTTTATTAAAACCACTAAAAGCATGCTAAATGGGAATTTTGACATGAAAGACTTGGACCCTACTGATGTAGTCTTAGGGATAAAAATCAGAGAGACGTCTGATGAACATAGTCTTAGTCAATTTCATTTTGTTGAAAATGTACTAAAGAAATTTAATCACGGTGAGGCTAAACCTGCTTCTACTCCTTGTGATCCCATTTGTAACTTGATAAAGAACAAGGGTGACGGTGTATTATCAATTTTTTGAGTATTTTTTGTGTAATTAGTAGTCTTATGTAATTAATTAATTATATAAGACCCCGGTATTGCTTATCTTTGCATAAATAGTTTGAGCAGTACTCTTGCAACCACAGGCAGGATCACTGGAATTCTCTGAACCGAATTTTGCACTACTTGAGAGGCACTTCAAACTTTTGTTTAATTTTGGAAGAATCGTGTTGTGCTGAAAGGGTGCTGTGATGCCAACTGGATATATGACTTAGAGGAGTCAAAATCCAAAAGTGGGTACATCTTCATGCTTGAAGATGCGCCTGTGTCGTGAAAGTTTTCCAAACAGACAAGTATAACTCGTTCCACTATGGAGTTAGAGTTTATAACCTTAAAAAAAGTTAAAGATGGGGAAGATAAATGGCTAAGAGCTTTCCAGGAAGGGATTCCACTCTATCCTATACCCGTGCCATTGATCGCGATCCACTGTGACAGTCAAGCTGCTATTTGCTTCTCAAAGAACAGTGTATACAACGGAAAGTCTAGACATATACGAAGAAGGCACGGGTGAAACAACTACTCTCTACTGGTATTATCTCTATAGACTTCGTAAAGTCCAAATATAATATTGCATCCTTTGATGAAAGGTTTATCTAGAGAGGTAGTTAGATCCACATAGAGGGGGATGGGACTTAAGCTCATAGAATAAATCACCATGAAGGATACTCAACCTTGTGAATGGAGCTCCAAGATCAAGGTTCAATGAGATAACTAATTTATGGTGATATCGAGACAGCACTATCTTTGTCCCTCCCTATGGTGTAATTGTGTGATAGTGCTACCTGCATTAGATAGGATGATCTGTTGAGATCTTAATGGGTTCCATGGCTTTGTTTAAAGCGGGGTGTGGCAGGACACTCTTGATGGACTCACCTATGTGGATGTTGGAAGTGGGGCCGCTTCCTATGAGAATTTGAGCTGATTCTCTAGAGACATTCATTAAAACCGAGATTTAGCCCACGGCCAAAATGGTCACAACCGCAAGAGCTTGGCAGCTTTCGGTGGAGACATCAAGTGTGGTTGTTATTTCTGAATTGCATTCATTGTTGGCGGTTCAAGACATTGTGTTCACCGTCACAACAAGCGGTTCAGGTAACTTCTCACTAAGTTAAGGTTCAATCTTTCGGACACCTTAGCCGAATTTTGATGTCTTCTGTTTTTTCCTTTTTTTATCGATATGTTTTATCATTCATGTGGGGGATTGTTGGAAAAAAATTCAGTTTTTGTGAATAAATAAAACATGATGCCAATTTGTTTTGTTTGTGGGAATATTCTTGTCTCCCACATGCTTCATGGCACAATTTTTCCTAAACTTTGTCTGATTTCTCTCATTTTTTAATGCATATTTCTTTTGTGAATAAAGAGAATCTTTTCATTGTTTTATGCATGACATTTCTTTTGATAACTGACACAAGTTTAAAAACTACATGAGAATCTTCTCAGTTTTGTTGTCATATGCATGAGAACATATTTATTGTTTTTGACGTTGAGATTCTTTTCATTGTTTATCACGTCTGAAAGACTATAAAGAATTGTGTTCAACTCATTTTGAAAGAGAAAAAAGAAGAACTTAACTCTTCTCCTGTTTTTTAAAGAGAGAAAGAACAAAAAAACAATAAAACTACTTCTTCTTTTAGTTTTCTCAAAAAAACTAAGTTTTACTCCATGTTTTTTTGAGAGGGAAACAACTCAAAATTAATTCCTCTAATTTTGATAGAAAAAGAGAGTAGGAGAGAAAAAGAGAAAACAAGTTTTCTTCTTCCATTTTTCTCTATGAGTTTTTTGTGTTGTTTTTCACTGCCAAGTTCTTAGGGCGTTCTCTTGTATGCTACAAGAAGGAATGCTAACGATAGTTGTATCCTGGAGGCAACTCTCCAATGAAGCTATATCATCTCTCTGTTTAGAGGAGTAGCAGGCGATATTGTCTTTAGGACAGCGTATCTAATACGTGCCTCTATCATTTTTGTTCCGCATGCTACTCGACGCGATTCATCCACCAAGTTGCTACAAATAAAGCTAAGTATTTCTTATGCTTATTCAATTCATTTTCATTATTGTTGTTAATAACCCAACATATCAACCTGCCAATACAAGTACTTCGCCATCCACTGGAGCAAAAGCATCTTTTGCGGCAATACAAAGAGATGAAGTTAGGCCTCTTTTTGAAACCAGATTCAGTTCACAAGCGAGACGAGACTCTCGTATGCCGTTGTTTACAAGACTGGCGACCAAGTCTCATGGACCGATTGCGATCGGCCTAGCCATGTTTACGATGGTGGCTGTTCACCGAGGGAGCAACAGTTCTATTTCAAACCAACCAAAGAGAAAGAGATTTAGCACAAGATGGATGGCATGAACACTAAGGGAGATGAGTTTGTTTTCGAAGTATCAGAATGGGTTTGAGGACAGGACGGAATTGAAGCTTGGGCACTGCAGGGAGAATAAACCAAGTTTGCTGGCGTTAAGAGTGGTGTAGAATGGATGAGAAACGGAATTGTTTATATGTTTGATGAATGTTATAGTCCTGGGTTGAGTGATTGAACTTTAATGTGCAAGAATTGAAGAACTAGAAAAGGGGAGTTGTTGATGCACGAGACACTCAATTTCAATTGTTCGTGAAAATATTTGAACCATCAAATTCTCGAGTGTTGTCATTGTTGTGATATGAAGGAGGTTGAACTGGTATGAGCCTCAAGATCGTGGCTCGGAATCAATCTGAATTGCGCTTTATTGTTGTCTTCTTATGAGTGGGACGGAATGGTAGTGAAGTTGAGTGTCTTCAAGGACAAGAAGAGACCAAGATGGACAAGGAATCGCTGGTGTTTGTCGGATTGATGAGAATGAATTTGGTGGTGTTAGGGACAATCATTCTTCTGGGCATGGAAGTTGTGGCTGTTTACAAGGATTGGTCTAAGTTTCGGTGAAACGAGTTTTTTTTTTTTTTTTTTTTTTTTTTTTGAAGCATAAACGAGAGTTTTAGTGGCAACGTATGATTGGTCTAAAAATTACAATCTCAAAAGGAAAACTTAACTTACCGTGTTTGGAATTCTATGGAAGTCCAAATTCAATTCAGCAGTCGAGTACCTACCATCTGATGACTTTTTTATCCAAATTAATACATAAAGGGGCAAAAAAAGAAAGAAAAAAACTCACATATTTCACACATATTTTTTGCAAAAAATAAAAGAAAAAAATAGATAACATCCACACATATTTCTTAACTCTTCTCCATCTATTTAATGCAAATCGAGAAGGGGGCGACGCTAAATCAAAAACGTTTCGCCACGGGGCGAGGCGAAGCCCCGCGCACACCAAATCAAAAATTTGGTTAAAAGAAAGAAAAGATGCCCGATACGTAGCACGAGCACTAATCTAGTCAAGTTCGTTCAGTTTACTAAGAAGTTCAGCAATTTTGTGCCTCAAATTTCTATTATCCTGGTCAATTTCAGCTTTAGCCTTTAGCCATTGTGAGAGAAAATCATGCTCTTTTAATTTTAAGAGGTTGAACCAAACTGCCAATGATGGACGAAGTTGTTTTCAGGGGTCTACTTTCTTAGATGGGCAGGTAACCGATTTTGGCTAAATTGCAATAAGATTAAACACGATCAGATAAAAATGTCAAAAGAATTCCTCAGATTAGAGTTGATTTTGACTTTTGAACTTGCATAAGTTTCGGTTTCCTGGCAATAGTTGGTTTGGTGACGACTGCTTGTTGATGACAGAAAATGCTCACATGTTCAAGCCAAGCATACTATCCACCACGTACTACCGTCGCCACGGTGGGAGGGCCGACGAAAGAAGAATCTGAAGATGGGGTTTGTATACGACTACTTTCGCCCCATTTCAGGAAAAAAAAAATGATATTTTCGTCTTGTTTCAGAAAAAGTGATACGTTCACTCCGTTTTAGAAAAAGCCTTCGCTCCGTTTCAATAAAAGTGATACTTTTGCACCATTTCAGAAAAAGTGATATTTTCGCCTTGTTTCAGAAAAAGTGACACTTCCCCTGTTTCAGAAAAAGTGATACTTTCGCCCCGTATCACTTCGTTTCAAAAAAATGATACTTTCGTCATGTTTCAGAAAAAGTTATACTTTTGCTCCGTTTCCGAAAAAGTGATACTTTCGCTCTGTTTCAGAAAAAGTGATACGTTCGCCTTGTTTCAGAAAAGTGATACTTCGCTCAGTTTCAGAAAAAGTGATACTTTCGCTCAGTTTCAGATCGATCTGTTTCAGAAAAGTGATACTTTCCCTCCGTTTCAGAAGAAGTGATACATTCGATCCGTTTCAGAAAAAGTGATTCTTTCCCGTTTCAGAAAAGTAATAGTTTTGCTCCGATTCAGGAAAAGTAATACTTTCGCTTCGTTTCAGAAAAAGTGATACTTTCTCTCTGTTTCATAAATGTAATACTTTCACTCTGTTTCTAAAAAAATGATACTTTCGCCCTGTTTCGGAAAAAAATGATACTTTTGCCCCGTTTCAGAAAAGTGATACTTTCGCTCTGTTTCAGAAAAATTATACTTTCGTCCCGTTTCAGAAAAAGTGATACTTTCGTCCCGTTTCAGAAAAATTATACTTTCGTCCCGTTTCAGAAAAAGTGATATTTTCCCGTTTCAGAAAAGCGATACTTTTGCCTTGTTTCAGAAAAAGTGATACTTTCACCCGTTTTAGAAAAAGTGATATTTTCGCTCCAAGTTACAGTAATTGAATATTTAAATAGTTATAGTAATTGGATTAAAGGGGAGTAGGGGACGGATAATTTTGTCTAGTGAAAAAGTAACCAAAAAAGGCTACACTAAAATTTACAAATTTTTTTTTATCAAATTGAACATTTACGTTCCTTTGCATTTTACAAAAAATGACCATAAAAGGGACTCCCTTCATTCAGGTCCTTCGGGCCCTCCAGTTGTGGTCCGATTAGTTTTCCTTTTAGCATCCTCCATTGCTCTTCACCATTTTGTAGTAACATTGTTGCAAGGATCGTTTCACTTTGGGTGTATTGATTAGTAACTACCATCTCAAGGTTCATTCCACGACTCAACAGGTCTAAAAATAGACCAGTAGTAGAGAATTACAAAATATTAGGAGTATTAGTTTTAAGTTAACATCAACTGGAATTGTGTGGATCTTTGCCTAACTAAATTTGGTTTTGGGACTTTATGGAGAAATTGGATAAAGTGGTGCTTGTCTTTTGCCAAGTTTTCTGTTTTTATCAATGGCTAGGCTACTCCAATGTTCAATAGTCAAAAAGGTGTCAGGCAGGGAGATCCAATATCTCCGTTTCTTTTCATAATGGTGACTGAAATTCTCTCAATGATGATTAAGAAAGCTGTTGATAATGGTCTTATTTCTAGATTTTCTGTTGCTCCTCAAGGTACTATCATAAATCATTTGCAATTTCCGGATGACTTAATTATTTTCCTAGATGATTCTGTTAACAGATTGAAAATCTAAAGAGTATCTTGTTCACTTTTGAGTTGGTGGTCAGCTTGATGGTGAATTTTAGGAAAAGTGCTATTGCAGGGATTGGTGATAATCATAATGGTGATTTGTGTGCAGCTGCATTTGGATGTCAGTTAACAACTTTCCCAATAAATAATTTACGCATTCCATTTGGGAGTAAGTTTAAAAACAGGGCCATACGGGATCTTATAATTCAGAAGTGTCAACAAAAGCTGAGCACATGGAAAAGAAAATATCCGTCCAAGGGTCAAAGGCTGATTCTCATCAATAGTGTCATTGCAAGTTTGCCCATATACTAGCTCTCAACGTTCAAGATGCCGGCGTCAGTAGTAAAGGAAATTGAGAAGATCATTAGGAACTTTCTACGGGGTTCTTCTGATGCAAATAAGAAAAGAAGTTGGGTGTCATGGTCAAGAGCAGCTATACCAAAGTCTAAAGGAGGTATTGGAATCAAAAAGTTAAAGCTTGTGAATAAGGCACTTCATTGCAAATGGGCGTGGAGATACGGGTATGAGAAAAATGCACTTTGGAGGCGTATTGTCCGTGAGAAATTTGGAGGTACTCAAAACTCTCTTTTTCCTAATTCTTATTCAAAAGTTGTAGGCCATAGCCTTTGGGCAGGTATCCTAAAAGCAAAAAATTATGTTATTGAGAACATTAAACTTATTCTGCACAATGGGATGAGTATTCGCTTCTGGACAGATAGATGGAATGGGGATGTAAGTCTAAAAGAGAGATACTCGGCTATTTATAATATCTCTAAAACCAAAAAAGCCACACTTAGAGACATGATTTCAAATGAGGGAGCTTGGAATTTTAAGTTTAAGAAAGGATTAAATGAGAATGAAGTTGGGAAAGTTGCTGTCTTAATTCTACAACTAGGGGATTTCTCCAATTCAGTTCTAGACGCAACAGTGGATGATGCAAAAAGTTGGAATTTTGGCGCAAATTTCTCTGTTTCTAGCTGCTATTCCTCTCTGGATTTAGATGGATTTCTTGTGTTTCCGTACAAACAAGTCTGGAATCCGAAAATTCCACTCAAGGTATCTTTTTTGGTTTGGACTTTGAGTCATAAAGGTGCTCCAACTCTTGACTAATTATTCCGAGCAGGCAAAGTATACTCAAGTCAATGTCTGTTGTGCGCGACTGAACAAGAATCTAACAATCATCTTTTTTTGCATAGTTCGGAAACAAGGGAGATTTGGCATTATTTCTTGGATAGTTTTGGTATGATATGGGTTTTTACAGAAAACATTAAGGCTGGCATTTGGGAGTGGTCTAACAAGAAGAGAAAACGCATGGTGAAGAGGATTTGGGGACTTCTTCCTTTCGCGATTTGGTGGAACATATGGAAGGAACGTAATGGCACACTTTATAGAAACTCTAGAATAACTATTAGCGAGTTGATAATTTTGATTAAGTGTACTTTGTTTCATTGGTCGCTAAATACCAATCTTTTTGAAGGTTACTCTTTGAGTACCTTAATATGTAACTGGGAGGATGTAGTTGGAAATAACTAGTTTGTATTTTCTCCGTTAGTCTAATTCTTAATCTATTTTGCCCTTTCTCTGTCAAAAAAAAGAAAAATAGTTTTAAGTTAATTATGGAATTAAGAAACCTTTGTATAGCTTATTTTTCTCATATTTTCTTTTCTGAGTTTGGAAAACAAATCTTAAGAAGAAAAACCGAACAGCTAATTGGAATCGACATAAGTCTTACACCGAAAAGCTGAACCACTAATTAAAACTGCTCTGGGAGAGTAATCAGATAGGGGGTTCTTACTAATCCTGTTTGGGTAATTGCATATCAATTTCTCCAACCTTCTTTTGGTTAGTCCCCTAGACATCCTCTGGATATAATTTCGGTTTGGTTTAGATCTTATTTCTTTTCTCGCTTTCTTTTATCTTCAACTATCATGGAGAAAACTAATATGAGATTGGATTTGTTCCTACAAGCCTTCTTTGGTTTCTAGCATTTCCTCTCGGGTATTGGTTTCGGTTTTATGTGTATATTTTTTTTTTGCGTCTCATCTTCTTTCATTGACCATCACTTAAATAATGGGAACATCATTAGCATGGGAAATGTGTGGTTTTTGGATGTTTCATGCAGTGGAGTATGTTAAACAACACCCTGTATTACTACTTTTAGGGAGGAGTGGACATAAGAGGGGAAGAGGACTGAAGACCTAAGATGGGCTGGTTACCTGTACTGGCTAAATGCCAATAAGATTAAATGCTCAAACTATGAATTGGTAGTAACGTCAAAAGATCTAGGAGGACTGGAGTTATCTCGTTCATCAGCTAGGTGATTCGTAATTCAGGAGCTCCAACATCAGCTGTGGAATTAGCAGCTCGTTCACTTGAAATAAGTGCAAGGCCGTAGATAGACGTTGGCAAGCATTGTTTAGAGATTCTAATTAAAAACGAAATGATGTACTGCTTTTCCCTGAAGGGATTGAATGAGGAAATAAGACGCACAATTTTCCTACAAATTTTGCATTGATAAATTTAGATGTTCTTGTTCTCTGATCAGTTCCTTCCTTGGCCCTCTAACCACATGAACAAAATCCCGCGGAAAAATGTTGTTTCAAGGCGGTGAATAACTTTGCAGCATGAAAGCTCACATAGTCCAGCCAAGTATACTTATTATCCATAGGAGCTACTTAGCTTCCCTGTTATTAGTATCCTCCATTGCTCCTGACCATATTATATTAAACACTGTTCTAAGGATCGTTCACTTTCATAATGGGCATGGTGTAGTAAATACCATCTCAAGGTTCATTTCGCAACACAAAGGTCTAAAATAGATCTGGGGTAGAGAATTCTCTAATTTGTGGTATGGAATTCTCTGTATGCATGCAATACAAAACAGTCTAGAACAAAATATGTTTCTAACTGAATTTTTTACCTCTGAATAAACAATAGTCGTAAGAATCTAGGATGAAGTTTACACATACCTTCTCGCCTTGATTGGGTTTGTGCCTATGGCCCTTCTTTGGCTTCTTGCATTTCAATTTTCTCCAGCATTTCAGTATTACCATTTTTTCTCTTCTTTTCTTTCTTTTGAAGCATTTTCAATATTTACTTCTCTTGTATCAATCTCGGTTATGTTTTAGATTTTGTTTTTTCTCTGTTTTCTCTTATCTTCGATCATCACGGATTAGGAACATTACTAGCATGGGAAATGAATGCCGTTTTGGAATGGACTTATCATGTAGTGTTGAGTTTGTTAATTAACAGGAAGAGGTTCAAAGACCTAGCAGGGGCTATCATAGCAGGGAAGTCCGAAATTGAAAGCTCGTGATAAAAGAGAAAAGCACTAGATTTTTGCAGCACAAAAGTAGTTTGGCTATGTGAAAGTCCACCTTTTTGATGCAAACACGCCTCCATATGACAACATCAAGTTACACCTCCCGGACACTTATTTACTCTAACACAACCATTGTGTGCCTCAAATTTCTAACGTCTTGGTCAAGTTTAGTGTTAGCCTTTAGCTGCTTTGCAATTGTTTTTAGAGAGCTCATTTTTGGAGAAAATCATGCTGTTTTATTTTAAGGGGTTCGACCAAACTGCCAATGATCGACGCGGGTGTTTTCAGGGGTCTACATTCTTAGATGGGCCGCTAACCAGTTTTAGCTAAATGCCTATATGATTAAATGCTCAAACGACGAATACATACTCGAAAAGTAAAGAAAAGCTCAAACTGCCAATACATAGAAATGTCAAAAGAATGCCCAGGATTGGAAAAAGAAAAAAAGAAAAATAGTTTAGTTTTTAAATTAGTTATAACCACCTATAGATCTTAAGTTAGAAATTTTAAGCTATTGAAGATGGTTTATATGCTAAATGTTTCTACAAAATGTATGAACTTTTATAAAATTAAAATTTAAATCATACTTCCACAAGATTTTTATCATCGCTATTGAAAATGCTCTAAGAATTGTTCACTTTCACATTGTTCTAAAAAACACTAGTGGTGGGTTTGGATGTAGAATTTAAAGGTGTAATTTATGGGTCCAGGGGATTTGGTAGAATTACGTTTCCCTCTGTATGTTTGGTTGTCTGAATTCTTGGAATCATGTTTCCTACGGGATTCAGTTTTCCAGCAAATCCTCCATATGGAGTCCCCCCCAAGATTTGCTGGGAAACTTATCAAGGGATTGATGGACCCACCTTTTTTTAACTTTAAATCCCATATATATGCAATTTTAAGATTTGAGGGGAATGTCAAACGATATAAAGACTTTAATACAATAAAACTCTAAAAATCCTATGAATTTTAGTTGAGTTACCAAACACACACGAAATTTACATAAATCTCGGAATTTGTAATCCCGTGGGATTGTAAATTCCTGGAAAGGTGAATTCTACAAACAAACCCACCATAGGTGTAGAGAATTCTCTAATTTTCAATATGAAAATCTCGACTTGCAATTTAAAAGAGTATTAAGTTTTAAAACAACAAAATTGGACCCGCTACAACCGTGTGGTGGATGAGGTCTACATATGTTTCCTTGCCCAGATTGGGTTTGTTCATATGACCCTTTTTTTTGCTTCTTACATTTTATTTTTCTCCAACATCTCCATATCTGTGTATATCCACGTATTTTCTTTATTCTCTTTTTCTATTCTCTTTTTCTTTTTTCTTTTTTTGAAGCATTTCTATTCTCTTTGATCATCACTTCTGAAAGTGCTGGGGGTAATGATCTAACAAGCATTGCTCTAACAACTTCAAATATTTATGCTTCAAAAAAAAATAAAAATCACTTAAATAATAGGATTAGGAGCATTGTTAGCATGGTGAATGGATGCGGTTTTGGAATGGAATCATGTAGTGTTGAGTTTGTTAATCAACGTGTGTCCAAGTAAGTTCGTGGAACTCTCTCCCACACCCTCACCCTCCACCCCTCCCAAACATTTCAATTACTCTCTCCCACACCCTCACCCTCAACCCCTCCCAAACATTTCAATTCTTTCTCTTTAATCTTCCATGTTCTGTTGCACTTGATGTTGGTTTTTGATTTATTTATACATTGAATCTGTTTTAAGTTTAATGTTACTCGTTTTTTGATCTTAGATTAACTTGTAGAACGAATCTGAGTTTTTCAATTTATTACTTTCTTTTTTCCATAATATCTTTGTTGATTTATATGCTAATGGGTTGTTAACTTTTTTGCAGATCTCCTGGTTGATTTTGTGTAATCTTCGATCGTGAACACTAGTAGTGGTGAAATCTTCGGTGATTCTATCTCTCGTTATCGCAATAGTGCTTGCTCTCCGTTAGTCGTATTGTTCATATTCATCACCGTGTTACAAAAATGTCGTTTTTGTCTCAACATCAAAGTGTTCACCAGTTCATTATACGCTTCTCTGTTCATCAAGATTAATCATCATCATCATCTCTATCGTTTTCCATGGGTTGGTTTATTCAAAAAATTAGTCAACAGTCAGTTTAATTTCAGTTACCATAATTGGAATTATTCCCCCTTTGTGATATTCAAAAAATAGTCAAGCCTTTAATCCCACTAATCAAGCAATACAGTTGTCAAGGCCAATATCTTAAGGAACAAAAATATTTTGTTTATTCTGAGTCCTTCAATAATCCAATAAGATATCCTACATTTACTCAAAACCCTAATCTTCCAAAACCTTATATACATCAACATCTAAGGTTTAGGAAAACTCATTACCATCAGAGAAAAATTCCAAATAATAATATGGAAGGATTATCTCGTAGTATGCAAGCAAATGATATTGGTGCGGGTCCTTCAAGAAGAATCCGTAGATTTATCACCTAAGCTAAGGTGGTGAAAGATGCAACAGATGAATGGATGTACAGTTTGCTTGGTAAACTGATCTCTAAGGATGCTCAAAATCATGAAAAGGTCAAGGAGGAAGTTATTTTGAGATGGAAGTGTTATCGTCGTTTTGAGATTATCTCTAAGGGAACTAATCTCTTTGTTTTCAAATTTGAGAGAAAGACAACTTATGATAGTTTTGTTTCCAATGCTCCATGTTCAATTCTAGGATTTTTGCTAAGTCTCCAAAAGTATGACTCTAATCTGCTATTAGAAGACTATAAATTTATTAGTCAAGTATGGTGTGTAAAGCTTCGAAATCTTAAGTAGATAATATTGAATGAAAGACTTCTCCAGGATATATGTTTGGATATTGGAAAAAGTGTGACTCCGGAAGGAAGAAGAAGAATGCCAAGAGGACATGTTACATATACGATATACATTGAAGTCAACCTGAAAGAACCACTTCGAAGAGGTGGTTGGATGGAAGCTCCTAATGGTGAAAAAGTCTGGGTAATTTATCACTTTGATATGCAACCATATGAAATATGTAAAAAATGTTAGGTAGTGGAACATGTTGAAGAAAATTGCAAGCGTTTACAACAAGACCACAAGGTTGAAGCTATGACTGAGTCAGAACTTGCTGAATATAGTCAAACAGAAGAGGGCAGACAATTTTTGGGTGCCTATATCCTAGACACAAAAGCAACCAGTATTGTGAACTCTGCAGCGGGGTCATCGACTAGCATGTCTAATACACACTCATAAATAGAGGCCAACGGAGATGGAGAATCTAGGAAGAACAAGAGAGTTAGGGATGAGGAAAATCCTCAATCTGATAATACCCATCAATCAAAAAGTACTACACATACCAACCCAATCTTCCAGAGTGATGAAACTATGATCGAGAACGCGACATCTGATGAAAATAGATCTATGATGGATTTACATATGGAGTATCAACACAGTGATAAAGTTCTGAGAGCAATTGATATCGAAGCTTTTCAGAATGGAGGTTTGGTTACAAAAAATCATCAGGGGGGAGCTTCCAATTACCAGGTTTTTTCCTCAACTCTAATTTTTTTGCCCAATTTCAATTTTAGGTTTATTACTGTATACCTTATTTTAGTTCTTTCAGTTTCCAGCGATTTATTTTTGCAATTTGATTTTGGTCTTACTTTAGGTATTATTCCTTGAATTGATAAGCATCTTTACTTGCACTGGGGTAAACTTGTATCTGATTTGTCTTTGAATATGAAGTTTATTTCATGGAATGTGCAGGGCTTTGGAAACAAAGACACTAGAAAGTAATTAATTGACCTTGTGAAAATTATTGATCCTGATGTCATCTTTTTATCCGAAATAAAAACTTGTTTCAAAAAGATGTCATCTTTTATCAAACCCCTAAAGTACCCAAATTTCTATGTTGTTAATTTCATTGGTCTATCCGGTGGTCTTTTTCTTTTGTGGAAAGATGGTCTGAATCTAGATATTATTAGTTCCAATTTAAATGTGATCAATTGTTTGTTTCAGTTTGATGGTAGAACTAAGGTTGTTTTTTCTTGTATGTATGGTGCCTTAGCTAATGGAAATAGAGCTGCTCAGTGGGATTTTGTTATGCAATTCAGATTATCAACTTCTCTACCTTGGATCCTTCTAGGAGATATGAATTTTATTTTGAGCAATAGAGAAAAATCTGGTGGGAATCCTCATTCCCAATCTTCTTTGGATACTGCTAGAGACTTTGTGAATGCCTTAGGTGTTCATGATATGAGTTTTTCAGGCAACCCTTTTACCTAGAAAAATAGAAGAAATGGGACTGAATTAATTCAAGAGAGGACAGATTCCTAGGTGATGAATCTTGGTTTAGTTTCTCCCCTGATTCCCATATTTATCATCTAGCTCCCATAGCTAGTGGCCATAGTCCTATTGTCCTCACTAGCTCTAGAAGCTCAAGTGTTATTAAGAGACCTAATAGATTTAACAAATGTTGGCTTAGAGACTCTTCTTGTAAATCGGTTGTTTCTGAAAACTGGAAATCTATAAATAATGGTTCAACTGCCTTCAAGCACAAAACCTCTCTTAAACAAGTTAGGTTTGCTCTTAGAGACTGGAATCTTAATAGTTTTGGGAATATCCAATATAACTTACAGGATACTAAAGCTCAAATTGAAACTTTGTATTCTCAAGGGATAGTTGATACTAGTAACTCTAGACTTGCAGACCTTAATAAGCAACTGATATATTGGTAATAAGTAGAACATGATTAATTGGAATCGAGAGGTAAAGATGACTTAATCAAATTTGATGATAGAAATACCAATTATTTTCATTCTAGAGCTAATTTTAGAATGAAAAAAAAACTAATATTGAGTCTCTTAGGGATAATTTTGGGATCTGGTTAACTAATAAGAATGATATAGCTACCCATCTAAGAAGTCATTTTTATACTATCAGTAGAACTAGTAATCCCAGTCATATTAACCATATCTTTGATTGTGTGAGTAATTGTGTTATTGAGGCTGATAATGCTTGTCTTATGAGACTTCCTACTAGTGAGGAAATTTAAAAGGTAGTCTTTGATATGAAACCCTGGACTTCTCCAGGCCCTGATGGGTTTCCTCCAAGTTTCTATCAACATATGTGGGATATTGTAGGTGATGATACTGTGAAGATGGTCATTGGTTTTTTCCAAGGTAAATATCTCCTTAAACAAAATAACTATAACTTTATATCTTTGATTCCTAAGGTGGACTACCCTAATACTGCTAGTGAGTTCAGACCCATTAGTTTGTGTAATACATCTTATAAAATAATTTCTAAATTATTAGCTAATAGGCTGAAACCTTTGTTAGATAAGATTATTACTCCTTACCAAGCTGCTTTTGTGCAAGGAAGACTAATGACTGATAACATCATTATTGCTCGTGAATTGGTTGATACCATGAAAAAACACAAATCCAAAAAAGGTTTAATGGCTGTGAAACTAGACATGTCAAAAGCATTTGATAGGATTGAATGGAAATTTTTACATGATTGCCTTAAAACTTTAGGATTCTGTGATGATTGGTGTCATTTAATTAACCAATGTGTCTCAACTGTTTCCTCTTCAGTTTTGCCTTAATGGTGTTCTAGGTGAGCAGTATTGGCCTACCAGAGGGCTGAGACAGGGGGATCCCCTGTATCCATACCTTTTTATATTGTGTATGGATGTTCTTTCTAAAAACCTTTTAGATGCTGAAGCTAAAAACCATATTAAAGGTATTAAAGTGACTCCTTCTGCCCCTGCAATTACTCACCTCTTTTTTGCATATGACTGCTTAATCTTTATGAAAGCCAATGACAAAGAGCTAAGATACTTGAACAATATCCTAGATAACTTTAGTAAGGCCTCTGGCCAAGCTATTAATTTTGACAAATCTTCTATGGCTTTTAGTAAAATAACAGATAGTCATGAGAAGCAGAATATTACACAGATTCTAAATATTAAGAATATGGCTATGCAAGATAAGTATCTAGGAGTCCCTCTCTTGTTGCAGCAAGATAAGAGTCAATACTTCTCAGGTATGTTATCTAAATTTGATGGTAGATTATCTATGTGGAAATCTAAGAATTTTAATCAACCAGGTAGACCTTTTCTTTCCCAAACTGTTTTAGGTTCCATAGCCACTCATCGATGGTCAGTGTTTCCAATGCCTAAAAAAGTGACAGATAAAATAGTTAACATTCAAAGGAAACTTTTTTGGAATAAAGACAATAATGGTAGGAAATGGTTTCCTAAATCTTGGGATGTTGTGGCTAGTCCTAAACATTTAGGTGGTTTGAACATTAGGAAAACAGGTGAATTCAATAGGTCTCTTCTTACTAAGCTTGCTTGGAGATTAGTGAATGAATAAGATGCTTTGTGGGTAAAAATTATGGCACACAAATACTTCCCTGACTTCAATCCTTTATCTGATTCTATGCGTACTAATGGCTCTTGGATTTGGAGGGGAATCTGTGAAGGTCTAGAAATAGTCAAAAAACATTCTTGTTGGAAACAAATTCAAGTTTCATGATTTGTTAATGTCCAAAAAAAATCCTTCTTTTCTCGTGAAAGTAAGGTCGCTCTTGCTGTTATTTCGGGAATGACATTTTATGGGGAGAGTTCTTATTTGAACTTTTACTTAATTGTCAAATCTTTGTGGGGAGTGCGGTTGTGGAATATTGTAGGGGTTATTATCTTGTAACTTTATAAACTCCTTAATGAATGCATTTAATTTCGGCTATATGATTGCATCTAAACAAGTTGATATGTTGTTCTCTTTTGGTCATGAAGTATCTCTATAGAAATTTCATTAGGATCCCACTAGTTTTTGTACCTTTGCCATTTTTATTGACAAAAAGGCGGAGAATTAATGTGTAGTTCATACTGCATATACATATGGTTTACGGATCATTATGTAAGGGGGAGTGGTTTTCATGTGAGATGAAGTATTGAATAAGGGGGAGTGACACACCATAGTATTGTTGTCAAAGTTGTGATACAATTAAACTTTGATGATGTCTAATAATACTATGACATTGTATAACAATGATTGAGAGCAACTGTTTTCTCATTGTTATTATATCTACGGATCTTCAACAACATTGATGATGAGTTGAAGACGTTCAGAATCACTGCAGTACTTGGAAGCGACGAAGATTTCGAGTAATGTTGAAGAACCAAGGAGATGAAGCATTTGGATGAGGAGCTTCAAAGTTTATTTATTTTGTAATCCATATGTATTATTTATTTTGTCACTAAAATTGACAAATGGGGAGATTGTTATAGCACTGTTCGGTCGAACTCGCAAGCGTTGCTATCTCAAGCTTGCTTGTCAAGTTTAGTTTCCAAAACTATAAGTCTTGATTTCTAGTCTACTTATAGCAAAGTCTCGTATTAGGATAGAAAGTGTAGTTGAGCTTAGACTTCACAACGTTCATCTATTGAAGACGAAGAACTACTAAGGGGAGCTTGTGGAACTTCATCGACAAAAAGTATCTGCAGACTTGAACTCATCTATCACTCAAAAGTCTATCTAATCCATCTCCTATTTGAGACAAAATTCATATAGCTATATAGACTTCACTTATGGACATATGATATTTCAAGTCGAGTTTAACTCGCTTACATATTTCTCGAAATATGTATTGGTAAGCTTCCGCTTTAACTAAGTTCATCTTATATTCTTGACGAAAGTCAAAAGATGATCATGTGAGATGCTCTTCTTTTGGAATGGATAGCCCCATTAGTTTTAAAAGTATTTTCCTTTTAAGATTTTTTCCCAAAGGTCATCCGGCTGCTCACCAATCTCCAAGCTATCTTACTTATCATTGCTTGATTCACTTTATTTGCATCCTTAAATCCTAAAACCCCTTGATGGATTGGTTTACATAAAAATTAAAAAGATTTTATATATATGCCTTTGGAATTAACTTTTTCTCCCCACCAAAAATCCCGCTGAATAGCATTAATTCGGGCGGTAATTTTCTTGGGTAGCACAAAACAACCCATGTTATAAATGGGCATCCCTGATAAAACAGATTTATTAATGACCATCCTGCTTGGTTGAGACAGGATATTTCCTAACCACTTTTTAACCCTATGTAGTTCGAAAACCAAAAAAAAAAAAAAAGGAAAAAAAAAATAGTGTCGTGACCATGATTTAAAAACCTTGTGTTGGTAGGGAGGGGATGAAAATGAAACTATAACTATGGGTATATTCTGATGAAATAATTTGGGAGCTTGGTTAATAATAAAAGTTAATTGCAACCTCCTAAAGTGCCACTGAACATCCGACCTTTTTCGTTAAGTGGAATTCTTTTTCGATCGGTAAAGAATTTGGTGTTGGCGAGTTTCGAATTCAGGTCACTGATATCATCACCCAATGATTTTACCACTGTACTATAGTGACACCGGTTTAAGTGGAAAAATTTGATTCACAGTTTTTTAAATTTTTTGGACGATGACAGCATAAGCTAGGGAAAAAAAATCAAGAAAAAAAAAAGCAACTAAAAAGTATCCTCATGCAGCAGGGAGGAGATTATACAGCGTTGGGAAAGTGTCCATAATTAGTGTAAATCATGCGTATACACATTCGAAGCGAGTTGCTGAGCAATGGTATTTGCTTCTCGGGAAGTTGGAAGTAAATTTGGACTACTAGGAAAATACTAGGCTGCGTGGTAGAACTTGCCCATATGGCCAGATTTTTACCAATCGAAACAGATTTTTGATGACTGAAAAAAATTGGGACTTCTATAAAAAAAATAAAAAAATAAAAAAAATTGGGAGAAAGTGACTATTTAAAGCCACGGTGGCCACAAGTAAAAACCGAAAATAATAACTCATTCGAAAATGTATTTAATCGAAATTTCACTGCAGTGAGCTTCTTTACCTGTCTGCTCGTATAACAAGACCGGTTTCAGTGCAGCTTTAAGACATCAAATTATGCATTCTGGGCTGAGTGGCATGGCTCATTGACACCCGTGGCTTAGAAACAATCGCTTGTTGGAATAAATTGATCTAGGACTAGCCGACTAAGTTCCATTAAAATTGTGACCTCTCCACATGAATTCTTCGTTCTATATTTGGATGTTCCTTAAAATCTTCCAATATTTTTATTCCTCGAGTTAGAATATTTTCTTCCCATGAATATGAAAATAAACATCAATATACACAAAATTTATTTATATTAACTTCCTTTTCTTTTTTATTTTGATTTTATGTATCTATTTATGAAAAAAGAGTTTCTTGCACACATCACAAGGTAATATAAAAGATTTAAGCTAACAAAGAATCGGCATGCAATATATGCATACCACTTACTATGTTTTACTAGAGCTTAATTCCTTAAAAAAAAAAAAACGTGCACCTTATGGTAATAAAAAGATACTAGTACATTTATTACATGAGTTTCTATATATATCTCCGTATCAAACCAAAATCTATACATATGCATGAAACTCACAATCATACATGCTCCACTTTTGTTCAACGAAAAGATGGATCAACTTGGTTTCTCTTCGGTGTTCTTTCTTCTTGTTCTTCTCATCAACTTTCTTGGAGTTCGTATTCATGGTGCAGCTGATCATGATCTAATAAGCACTGTATGTAAGAAGTCAGTAGAAGAAAATCAAGGAGATGTAAAATATGGTTTTTGTTTATCATATCTGAAAGCAGACCCTAAAAGTAAAACTTATGGTGTCTATGACCTTGGTGTATTATCCTATGATCGTGTTTTAAAGAAAGGAATTTCGATTGATTCACACATCCATAAGCTTTTGAAAAATGGAAAACAAAGTCCAGATGTTATGGGGCGTTTGAAAGGTTGCTCGCAGGATTATTCCAATATTGGTACACTTCTGGAACAGGCAAGTGAATCATTCGGTGGAGGAGATAATATTTCTGCCTTAATACGACTGGATACTGCCAAGGATATTGCATTGTCATGTCAAGGACGTTTTGATGGCGGATTCACTTCTCCATTGGCAAAAGAAGAGAATGAATTCCGTCAATATATTTATATTTCAATGACACTTACTGAGATGAATATCTCTTACTAAGTGATTTTCTATTTTTAAAATATTTTTCTTAATACAGACTCAGCGAATGTAAGCTAGCATTAAGTGATTTTCTGTTTAGCCTCCTCCTTAAGTGATTGAAGCAAGTAATAAAAATATCCGAGTCTACTCTTTAATTATCAATATATATGAATCACTAGAACATTAGTGTTAAATTGTTATCAATGCTTATACAACAGGAAGGTTTGGTGTGTCACGGAACGACTGAGATATATTCAGTATTCTAACTGATGGTTATGATCCTCTCCCACCCTCCCAGTTTCGATCATGTTTGGATTTTCTTTTTTCTCTTTTTCTTTTATCTTCAATCATAATGGATTTATCATGCAGTGTTTGCTTCAAAAAAAAAAAAAAATAAAAAAAAATAAACATGCAGTGTTGACTCGTTGTGTTTGGTAATCAAACCGGAAAAGACCGAAAACCTAGCGGGCCTACCATATCAGGGAAAGCCCAAAAATGAAGCTCGTGATAAAAGGAGAACAGAGGATTACATGAGCACTAGATTTCATTTCTGCAGCAAAGAAAAATTAACTAGCTACAGTTAAACCTCGATAAACGAATGTTCGATAAATGAATAATGGATTTATCATGCAGTGTTTGCTTCAAAATAAAATAAAATAAATAATCATGCAGTGCTTGACTTAGGGGTGAGCATGGGCCGGTATGGACCGGTTTTCACCCAATCCGTATCCAATCCAATACATTACGGATTTTAAATTTGTCATTCGCATCCAATCCAACATCCAACGGATTTGCATCCAATGGATACACGGATGGACGGATTGGATATGGATAATCCAATGAATTTGTTTTAGTTAAAATTTATAATAAAGAAGATAAAGCCAACACAAATGACTATTTATAGAATCTACATATCATATATATGTATACAAATATAAAAATGCCATGTACAACACCCCAAGCAAACACCTTAAGAATTTCTAAATGGTCCATAGTATTTTCTGGAACTATATAAATGCCCTTAAGTTAACGGATATGGATGTCCAACGGATTTTCAAAATTGCATCCGGGCCCAATCCGTATTCCGTTGGATTTTAAAAATTCCATCCGCATCCAACCCATTAACGAACGGTCCGGGCATCCATCCGCAAATGAACTGTTAGTCCCGGTTAAATCCGCGGATTACGGGCCAAATGCTCACCCCTAGTGCTCGTTGTGTTAGGTAATCAAACCGGAAAAGACCAAAAACCTAGCGGGCCTACCATAGAAGGGAAAGCCCAAAAATGAAGCTCGTGATAAAAGGAGAACAGAGGATTACATGAGCACTAGATTTCATTTCTGCAGCAAAGAAAAATCAACTAGCTACAATCAAACCTCAATAAACGAATGTTTGATAAATGAATAACCTCGCCAAATCAATAATTTTATTTGTCCCGATTTGGGCCAAGGTGATAAATGAATATCCTCGCTTAATGCATTAATGAATAAAAAAAATTGAATCCTTAAAGGCCCTATAAAAATATAAATAAATAATCACTAAATCTCCATATAAAAAAAATATATATAAGAATAAAACAAAATACATAATCAGTAAATTTTTATATAAAAATATATGTAGAAATAAACTCAAAAAAATTAATATATGGTTAAATGACTTCTTTTTTTTTCCACCCAAACCAAAATGCATCGCATTCTTAATTTTATGCAATGCTTGCACAATTTCTGAAATATTTGTGCTCGTGTTGTACCAAGTAATTTTTTAAAGTGACCATCGCTTGAAAGGCATCTTGAGATGAAACATTTGGTACGACGCTACTATCATTTGGTTCAGTATCATTCTCGTCATTCATTACTGACTCAATAATTTCTCCATCTGTTGGATATTCCATAACTGCATCATTCTCGTTAGGATAGTTTAAAACATGTTCGACGTCCATCAAATTTCTATAATGTAGATAAAAAATGACACCAGTTAATCCTTGAATATCTTCTTCTAATTGACCATTTTCTAGTTCTGGAACATCTATATCTTCAAACCAAATCTTACAATGACGGAAACAGTTTGCAATTGTTTTTTTTCCCTCTAGCTACATTTGTACATCTTCTCTTGTACAATTCAACTTCTTAATTAAGAAAATATTGTCTAAATAAATAAATATTCATTTATCGATAAATAAATAACCCCGCTAAACGAATATTTATTCTTGATCCCGGGGTCATTCATTTATCGAGGTTTGACTGTATTTGAGAGTCTACATTTATCTTGCAAGGCCGCCTCTACTCGTCCCAAAAATAATCAAGAATCACCATGTAATATCTTCCCCCTTAAAGGCCTTGACAAATAAAGCTCTCACATTAAACGGTGATGAAACCCTTGCTTCCTATTGTCCTAGAAAGGCCTTTTCTAATGTAGAAGCTATAGTGAGGACATTTGGCATAACTCTACTGGTTTTAATAATTAAAATTTTGTTACACTTTGTCTACATTAGTTACTTAACTGTTCGTTAGTAACGGTGTTAATAAAAAAGTAGGTAGACAATACTTATGTTAGAATTCAAACTTGAATTATTTAGTTACACCACGTTTACACCTATACTTAACTGTACTTTAATAAGGGTGGACAAAACTTCCGTCCAAATCATTATAAATTAAAAAAAAAAAAAAAAGGTAATAAAGGAATCCATGTTGAAAAGGAAATCAGAGATTCACCGAAACAAGAAATCGGTTACAAAGGAAATCAGTAACTCTTAATAAGCCTTTCTTTATATATATATATATGCAGGTCGTAACATATAATCATGCAATTATAGACACCCTAAACCTAATCTCCACCGTCTACATTCTCTGTGTGTTGTTTTAGGTTGCTGAGAGCGTAACTTTGAAACCCTAACACCAATTGTGAGGTACTCACCCGTCATTCCTCTTTTTCTATGGGTTTTGTTCGAATTTGAGCCGTTGCTTCTCATTTCCTCAAATTTGTTGAGTTCATGTATTTTATGTTGTTGTATAATGCACAAACATCAAAGATATTCCTTTTTTGCTTTCTGACCCAGCTTCGATTATGAATATCCTATTCTGTAACGAGACTTGTTGTGATTGTGTTAGGTGTATCATGTAGGAAAAAAATTCAGTTTTTGTGAATAAATAAAACATGATGCCAATTTGTTTTTTTTGTGGGAATATTCTTGTCTCCCACATGCTTCATGGCACAACTTTTCCTAAACTTTGTCTGATTTCTCTCATTTTTTAATGCATATTTCTTTTGTGAATAAAGAGAATCTTTTCATTGTTTTATGCATGACATTTCTTTTGATAACTGACACAAGTTTAAAAACTACATGAGAATCTTCTCAGTTTTGTTGTCATATGCATGAGAACATATTTATTGTTTTTGACGTTGAGATTCTTTTCATTGTTTATCACGTCTGAAAGACTATAAAGAATTGTGTTCAACTCATTTTGAAAGAGAAAAAAGAAGAACTTAACTCTTCTCCTGTTTTTTAAAGAGAGAAAGAAAAAAAAAAACAATAAAACTACCTCTTCTTTTAGTTTTCTCAAAAAAACTAAGTTTTACTCCATGTTTTTGAGAGAGAAACAACTCAAAATTAATTCCTCTAATTTTGATAGAAAAAGAGAGTAGGAGAGAAAAAGAGAAAACAAGTTTTCTTCTTCCATTTTTCTCTATGAGTTTTTTGTGTTGTTTTTCACTGCCAAGTTCTTGGGGCATTCTCTTGTATGCTACAAGAAGGAATGCTAATGACAGTTGTATCCTGGAGGCAACTCGCCAATGAAGCTATAGCATCTCTCTGTTTAGAGGAGTAGCAGGCGATATTGTCTTTAGGACAACGTATCTAATACGTGCCTCTATCATTTTTGTTCCTCATGCTACTCGACGCGATTCATCCACCAAGTTGCTACAAATAAAGCTAAGTATTTCTTGTGCTTATTCAATTCATTTTCATTATTGTTGTTAATAACCCAACAATCTAAAGACAATATCTGCTAGTTTAATTTTTGTGACAACAATAAAGAAAAATATTGTTGAAAAATCAAACTAATAAGTTTAGTGAAAAGACCCATAAAGCATTTGGCTTAAATAATCAAAATTGAATGATTGATTGGTTTGTTTATGGTTGGTGTTCACTAAATTTGGAAAACTAAAGATGCTCATCTTTTTAGTGAAGAAAAAAATAAATTTAATAATAAAAATAAATTTTTGTTGAGCTGTAGAGTTTTGAGATTATCTCTTAACTCATGAGGTATATTGTTAAATACTTTTAACATGATGTAGTAGACATATCGATTGATAGCCTCACCAAATCTCATAATTTTTCGAATTGTAAAAGTATTTTTTTAATATTTTATAAAAAACAGTGAAAGAACAAAAGTTAAAGTTACATTGAGTTGTAGAGTTTTGGGTTAATCTCTAAACTCAAGAAGAGTTTTGTTGAATACTTTTTACAACAGCTAGTAGACATATTTAGTGTTCACCCCACCAAGTTTTATGATTTTTGGAGTTGTAAAAGTATTTTTTACATATTTTACAAAACTGTAACATGTTTCTGAAATTTCTGACGGGCAGAAAAAACTCTGCTGAAAAATTAATTTTTTCTGGGATATCTATGAGTTTTTGGAAATGTTGATCTAAATAAAATATTTAGTTCTGGATCTTATCTTTAAATCCCTTTTTGATTTATCTAATTTGGATATGCGGTTTGAGACATAAGAGATTTGGAAAATTGTTGTGCATGTCTGTCCAGAAAATGTGAAATGTGTGTAAATCTCTTGATTATGTCTAGCAACATTTGATTAGTGATGTGCTATCACTTTGAGAATATCATGGGAACCTTTATTAGTGATTAATTAGAGGATATTTATTTGAAATTAAATTTTCATGATAACTTAAACATGTAGCTAGCAATCGATTCCCATGACATGAGCAATAATCTTTTGTAGAGGTAAATTTGTATTACTTTGTCAAGGAATAATATGATTTTGATAAGTTGTATATCAAGTTCATTTATGTTCAAAATCACTTGGATCATATATGTTTTGTGTAACATCAATTTGCATAAATCACATGTTTGGTTAATAATTATGATGCAACAAGAAAATTGTGTGTTTAAATCGATTTGCGAATATACAAAGCATTTGGTTTTAATTACCAATATTTTGTGACCTACTAATGATTGCTTGAATCTAATGTTGAGGTGCAATAATTTGATCCAACAAGTAAGTTGGTAAATGTTGGGAATGCTAGAATGCGTGCTCCAGCGTGTGAGTCTTCTACCAAAAGTACTAAGGTATGAAAGCAATTCTTTGAGAAACTCAACTATCAAAAACAAATTGAAGGAAAAAAAAATAGGTAAAAAGATTTCGTATGGACATCATCATTCTCCACATGTACATTATGCTTTAAATATAATTTCCAATGGTTATCTACCTTACTATGAGATATGATATTTAGAAATAAGTTCATGTAATGCCTTGAGCTGTTAGCATAATAGAACATGAGGATTAATAGATAAAGTGAAGCTTGTATGCTATTAATTGATAATGAATACACAGAAACATGTTAAATCATAATGTTGGTAGAATACCATGATTTGATTATGCGGCAAGTGTTAAATGACACAAAATCACAACATGTTAAGAAATCTCGATAATTGTGGGGTGTAAAATAAAAAATATTTATTTTGATCTCTCAAGAAGATTTACAAAGTGCACGACCTTTTTTTTTTTTTTTTTTTGTGTTCTTGACCTGTATACCTAAAATGTGGGGGTGTATTGCCTATTTCGCCTCCCAAGCAAATCAAAAATTTGACTTAAGATTATGGATTTTGTATTCCTAACCTATCCTAAGCCTGCTAGTGGATATAGGTTAATGGTCATAATATTTGACATTGATAACATTGGTATGAACACGGTAGTGCAATCTAGAGACGCTTTGTTTTTTGATAATACAATTGGACCTCGAAAAAGGATCCATGACAGTCTCGCATATGTTCATTCGACTAGTCAACCCCGTCTCAAGATGTTGAGACTGTACATAGTAGAAGTAAGAGAGTTAGAACTTAGACAAGTTTTAGCCTCGTCTATGTGACCTTTATGATAGAGTCTGGATACTGAACCCACAGGGAAGTTATAGGTTCTTCCAAATAGTCATCAAAAGGATACCTTGGTAGATGGGACTGTAGAGAAATACCTAGTATGGTTATGGGTTACAACCAAAAATTAAGGAATAAATTTCTTTGACACTTATTCACCTGTTACTAGAATCACTTTTGTAAGGATGATGATTATTATTGTTTTTATTCATGATTTGAATATATACATCAGATGGATGTTAAGACTGTAATTTTAAATGGTGAATTAAATGTAGAAATTTATATGTACCAAGTAAAAGTTTTATTGTTGCGAGAACAAAGTATGAGAATTGATTAAATTTCTGAATGGTTTGAAACAAGCACCTGAATAGAGGCATGAAAATTTGATCATGTAATGATATCTAGTGGTTTAAGATTAATAAATCTGATAAATGTGTTCACATTATATCTGAGGATGATGCTTTTGTTACTGTATGCCTTCATGTTGATGAAATGCTCATATTAGGCAGTAACATTGATTTTATTAAAACCACTAAAAGCATGCTAAATGGGAATTTTGACATGAAAGACTTGGACCCTACTGATGTAGTCTTAGGGATAAAAATCAGAGAGACGTCTGATGAACATAGTCTTAGTCAATTTCATTTTGTTGAAAATGTACTAAAGAAATTTAATCACGGTGAGGCTAAACCTGCTTCTACTCCTTGTGATCCCATTTGTAACTTGATAAAGAACAAGGGTGACGGTGTATTATCAATTTTTTGAGTATTTTTTGTGTAATTAGTAGTCTTATGTAATTAATTAATTATATAAGACCTGCTATTGCTTATGCTGTAAATAGTTTGAGCAGGTACTCTTGCAACCCTGGGCAGGATCACTGGAATTCTCTGAACCGAATTTTGCACTACTTGAGAGGCACTTCAAACTTTTGTTTAATTTTGGAAGAATCCTGTTGTGCTGAAAGGGTGATGTGATGCCAACTGGATATATGACTTAGAGGAGTCAAAATCCAAAGTGGGTACATCTTCATGCTTGAAGATGCGCACGTGTCGTGAAAGTTTTCCAAATGAGACAAGTATAACTCGTTCCACTATGGAGTCGAGTTTATAACCTTAAAAAAAGTTAAAGATGGGGAAGATAAATGGCTAAGAGCTTTCCTGGAAGGGATTCCATTCTAGCCTATGCCCGTGCCATTGATCGCGATCCACTGTGACAGTCAAGCTGCTATTTGCTTCTCAAAGAACAGTGTATACAACGGAAAGTCTAGACATATACGAAGAAGGCACGGGTGAAACAACTACTCTCTACTGGTATTATCTCTATAGACTTCGTAAAGTCCAAATATAATATTGCAGATCCTTTGATGAAAGGTTTATCTAGAGAGGTAGTTAGATCCACATAGAGGGGGATGGGACTTAAGCTCATAGAATAAATCACCATGAAGGATACTCAACCTTGTGAATGGAGCTCCAAGATCAAGGTTCAATGAGATAATTAATTTATGGTGATATCGAGACAGCACTATCTTTGTCCCTCCCTATGGTGTAATTGTGTGATAGTGCTACCTGCATTAGATAGGATGATCTGTTGAGATCTTAATGGGTTCCATGGCTTTGTTTAAAGCGGGGTGTGGCAGGACACTCTTGATGGAATCACCTATGTGGATGTTGGAAGTGGGGCCGCTTCCTATGAGAATTTGAGCTGATTCTCTAGAGACATTCATTAAAACCGGGATTTAGCCCACGGCCAAAATGGGCACAACCGCAAGAGCTTGGCAGCTTTCGGTGGAGACATCAAGTGTGGTTGTTATTTCTGAATTGCATTCATTGTTGGCGGTTCAAGACATTGTGTTCAACGTCACAACAAGCGGTTCAGGTAACTTCTCACTAAGTTAAGGTTCAATCTTTGGGACACCTTAGCCGAATTTTGATGTCTTCTGTTTTTTCCTTTTTTTATCGATATGTTTTATCATTCATGTGGGGGATTGTTGGAAAAAAATTCAGTTTTTATGAATAAATAAAACATGATGCCGATTTGTTTTGTTTGTGGGAATATTCTTGTCTCCCACATGCTTCATGGCACAACTTTTCCTAAACTTTGTCTGATTTCTCTCATTTTTTAATGCATATTTCTTTTATGAATAAAGAGAATCTTTTCATTGTTTTATGCATGACATTTCTTTTGATAACTGACATAAGTTTAAAAACTACATGAGAATCTTCTCAGTTTTGTTGTCATATGCATGAGAACATATTTATTGTTTTTGACGTTGAGATTCTTTTCATTGTTTATCACGTCTGAAAGACTATAAAGAATTGTGTTCAACTCATTTTGAAAGAGAAAAAAGAAGAACTTAACTCTTCTCCTGTTTTTTAAAGAGAGAAAGAACAAAAAAACAATAAAACTACTTCTTCTTTTAGTTTTCTCAAAAAAACTAAGTTTTTCTGCATGTTTTTGAGAGAGAAACAACTCAAAATTAATTCCTCTAATTTCGATAGAAAAAGAGTAGGAGAGAAAAGAGAAAACAAGTTTTCTTCTTCAATTTTTCTCTATGAGTTTTTTGTGTTGTTTTTCACTGCCAAGTTCTTAGGGCGTTCTCTTGTATGCTACAAGAAGGAATGCTAACGATAGTTGTATCCTGGAGGCAACTTGCCAATGAAGCTATAGCATCTCTCTGTATAGAGGAGTGGCAGGCGATATTGTCTTTAGGACAGCGTATCTAATACGTGCCTCTATCATTTTTGTTCCGCATGCTACTCGACGCGATTCATCCACCAAGTTGCTACAAATAAAGCTAAGTATTTCTTGTGCTTATTCAATTCATTTTCATTATTGTTGTTAATAACCCAACATATCAACCTGCCAATACAAGTACTTCGCCATCCACTGGAGCAAAAGCATCTTTTGCGGCAATACAAAGAGATGAAGTTAGGCCTCTTTTGAAACCAGATTCAGTTCACAAGCAGAGACGAGACTCTCGTATGTCGTTGTTTCCAGCACCGTCGACCAAGTCTGTGGACCAGTTGCAGTCGGCCTAGCCATGTTTACGATGGTGGCTGTTCACCAGGGAGCAACAGTTCTATTTCAAACCAACCAAAGAGAAAGAGATGTAGCACAAGATGGATGGCATGAACACTAAGGGAGATGAGTTTGTTTTCGAAGTATCAGAATGGGTTTGAGGACAGGACGGAATTGAAGCTTGGGCACTGCAGGGAGAATAAACCAAGTTTGCTGGCGTTAAGAGTGGTGTAGAATGGATGAGAAACGGAATTGTTTAGATGTTTTATGAATGTTATAGTCCTGGGTTGAGTGATTGAACTTTAATGTGCAAGAATTGAAGAACTAGAAAAGGGGAGTTGTTGATGCACAGAGACACTCAATTTCAATTGTTCGTGAAAATGTTTGAACCATCAAATTCTCGAGTGTTGTCGCTGTTGTGATATGAAGGAGGTTGAACTGGTATGAGCCTCAAGACTGTGGCCTGGAATCAATCTGAATTGCAGTTTATTGTTGCTGCTGTACAGAGTGGGACAGAATGGTAGTGAAGTTGAGTGTCTTCAAGGACAAGAAGAGACCAAGATGGACAAGGAATCGCTGGTGTTTGTCGGATTGATGAGAATGAATTTGGTAGTGTTAGGGACAATCATTCTTCTGGGCATGGAAGTTGTGGCTGTTTACAAGGATTGGTCTAAGTTTCTGTGAAACGAGTTTTTTTTTTTTTTTTTTTTTTTTTTTTTGAAGCATAAACGAGAGTTTTAGTGGCAACGTATGATTGGTCTAAAAATTACAATCTCAAAAGGAAAACTTAATTTACAGTGTTTGGAATTCTATGGAAGTCCAAATTCAATTCAACAGTCGAGTACCTACCATCTGATGACTTTTTTATCCAAATTAATACATAAAGGGGCAAAAAAAGAAAGAAAAAAACTCACATATTTCACACATATTTTTTGCAAAAAATAAAAGAAAAAAATAGATAACATCCACACATATTTCTTAACTCTTCTCCATCTATTTAATGCAAATCGAGAAGGGGGCGACGCTAAATCAAAAACGTTTCGCCACGGGCGAGGCGAAGCCCCGCGCACACCAAATCAAAAATTTGGTTAAAAGAAAGAAAAGATGTCCGATACGTAGCACGAGCACTAATCTAGTCAAGTTCGTTCAGTTTACTAAGAAGTTCAACAATTTTGTGCCTCAAATTTCTATTATCCTGGTCAATTTCAGCTTTAGCCTTTAGCCATTGTGAGAGAAAATCATGCTCTTTTAATTTTAAGAGGTTGAACCAAACTGCCAATGATGGACGAAGTTGTTTTCAGGGGTCTACTTTCTTAGATGGGCAGGTAACCGATTTTGGCTAAATTGCAATAAGATTAAATGCTCAAACCACGATCAGATAAAAATGTCAAAAGAATTCCTCAGATTAGAGTTGATTTTGACTTTTGAACTTGCATAAGTTTCGGTTTCCCGGCAATAGTTGGTTTGGTGACGACTGCTTGTTGATGACAGAAAATGCTCACATGTTCAAGCCAAGCATACTATCCACCACGTACTACCCTCGCCACGGTGGGAGGGCCGACGAAAGAAGAATCTGAAGATGGGGTTTGTATACGACTACTTTCGCCCCATTTCAGGAAAAAAAAATGATATTTTCGTCTTGTTTCAGAAAAAGTGATACGTTCACTCCGTTTTAAAAAAAGCCTTCGCTCCGTTTCAATAAAAGTGATACTTTTGCACCATTTCAGAAAAAGTGATATTTTCGTCTTGTTTCAGAAAAAGTGACACTTCTCCCGTTTCAGAAAAAGTGATACTTTCGCCCCGTATCACTTCGTTTCAAAAAAGTGATACTTTCGTCATGTTTCAGAAAAAGTTATACTTTTGCTCCGTTTCCGAAAAAGTGATACGTTCGCTTGTTTCGAAAAAGTGATACTTCGCCTCGTTTGAAAAAGTGATACTTTCGCTTTAGGAAAAGTGATACTTTCGCTCGATTTGATCTGCTTTAAAATTGATACTTTCCCTCCGTTTCAGAAGAAGTGATACATTCGATCCGTTTCAGAAAAGTAATAGTTTTGCTCCGATTCAGGAAAAGTAATACTTTCGCTTTGTTTCAGAAAAATTGATACTTTCTCTCTGTTTCATAAATGTAATACTTTCACTCCGTTTCTAAACAAATGATGATACTTTCGCCCTGTTTCGGAAAAAAATGATACTTTCGCCCCGTTTCAGAAAAGTGATACTTTCGCTCTGTTTCAGAAAAATTATACTTTCGTCCTGTTTCAGAAAAAGTGATACTTTCGCTCCGTTTCAGAAAAATTATACTTTCGTCCCGTTTCAGAAAAAGTGATATTTTCCCGTTTCAGAAAAGCGATACTTTTGCCTTGTTTCAGAAAAAGTGATATTTTCACCCGTTTTAGAAAAAGTGATATTTTCGCTCCAAGTTACAGTAATTGAATATTTAAATAGTTATAGTAATTGGATTAAAGGGGAGTAGGGGACGGATAATTTTGTCTAGTGAAAAAGTAACCAAAAAAGGCTACACTAAAATTTACATATTTTTTTTTATCAAATTGAACATTTACGTTCCTTTGCATTTTACAAAAAATGACCATAAAAGGGACTCCCTTCATTCAGGTCCTTCGGGCCCTCCAGTTGTCGGTCCGATTAGTTTTCCTTTTAGCATCCTCCATTGCTCTTCACCATTTTGTAGTAACATTGTTGCAAGGATCGTTTCACTTTGGGTGTAGTGATTAGTAACTACCATCTCAAGGTTCATTCCACGACTCAACAGGGGTCTAAAAATAGACCAGTAGTAGAGAATTACAAAATATTAGGAGTATTAGTTTTAAGTTAACATCAACTGGAATTGTGTGGATCTTTGCCTAACTAAATTTGGTTTTGGGACTTTATGGAGAAATTGGATAAAGTGGTGCTTGTCTTTTGCCAAGTTTTCTGTTTTTATCAATGGCTAGGCTACTCCAATGTTCAATAGTCAAAAAGGTGTCAGGCAGGGAGATCCAATATCTCCGTTTCTTTTCATAATGGTGACTGAAATTCTCTCAATGATGATTAAGAAAGCTGTTGATAATGGTCTTATTTCTAGATTTTCTGTTGCTCCTCAAGGTACTATCATAAATCATTTGCAATTTCCGGATGACTTAATTATTTTCCTAGATGATTCTGTTAACAGATTGAAAATCTAAAGAGTATCTTGTTCACTTTTGAGTTGGTGGTCAGCTTGATGGTGAATTTTAGGAAAAGTGCTATTGCAGGGATTGGTGATAATCATAATGGTGATTTGTGTGCAGCTGCATTTGGATGTCAGTTAACAACTTTCCCAATAAATAATTTACGCATTCCATTTGGGAGTAAGTTTAAAAACAGGGCCATACGGGATCTTATAATTCAGAAGTGTCAACAAAAGCTGAGCACATGGAAAAGAAAATATCCGTCCAAGGGTCAAAGGCTGATTCTCATCAATAGTGTCATTGCAAGTTTGCCCATATACTAGCTCTCAACGTTCAAGATGCCGGCGTCAGTAGTAAAGGAAATTGAGAAGATCATTAGGAACTTTCTACGGGGTTCTTCTGATGCAAATAAGAAAAGAAGTTGGGTGTCATGGTCAAGAGCAGCTATACCAAAGTCTAAAGGAGGTATTGGAATCAAAAAGTTAAAGCTTGTGAATAAGGCACTTCATTGCAAATGGGCGTGGAGATACGGGTATGAGAAAAATGCACTTTGGAGGCGTATTGTCCGTGAGAAATTTGGAGGTACTCAAAACTCTCTTTTTCCTAATTCTTATTCAAAAGTTGTAGGCCATAGCCTTTGGGCAGGTATCCTAAAAGCAAAAAATTATGTTATTGAGAACATTAAACTTATTCTGCACAATGGGATGAGTATTCGCTTCTGGACATATAGATGGAATGGGGATGTAAGTCTAAAAGAGAGATACTCAGCTATTTATAATATCTCTAAAACCAAAAAAGCCACACTTAGAGACATGATTTCAAATGAGGGAGCTTGGAATTTCAAGTTTAAGAAAAGATTAAATGAGAATGAAGTTGGGAAAGTTGCTGTCTTAATTCTACAACTAGGGGATTTCTCCAATTCAGTTCTAGACGCAACAGTGGATGATGCAAAAAGTTGGAATTTTGGCGCAAATTTCTCTGTTTCTAGCTGCTATTCCTCTCTGGATTTAGATGGATTTCTTGTGTTTCCGTACAAACAAGTCTGGAATCCGAAAATTCCACTCAAGGTATCTTTTTTGGTTTGGACTTTGAGTCATAAAGGTGCTCCAACTCTTGACTAATTATTCCGAGCAGGCAAAGTATACTCAAGTCAATGTCTGTTGTGCGCGACTGAACAAGAATCTAACAATCATCTTTTTTTTGCATAGTTCGGAAACAAGGGAGATTTGGCATTATTTCTTGGATAGTTTTGGTATGATATGGGTTTTTACAGAAAACATTAAGGCCTCTTCCTATGCACATGCCAAAACATGGTATTTGGCATATATGCACCCACTATGGGTATGCCAAACTGCCAAACTCATATGCTAATATGTTATTTCTCGGCATATAGGCATACACGACGAGTTTCCAATGAGCGATAGAGTCTCGGTCGCTCGATGGTCAAAGAATCGTTCGATGGTCATTCAATCGACAATGACAGTCAAGCTATCGCTCGATACTATGATAATCGCGACTGATCTTCATATAACGGCTACAATTTCCCCCTCTATAAATACCTGATTTCAAACTCATATCAACTCACACCAAAAATTTTAAATCTTTCTAGAATTCCTTAATTTCTCAATCTTTTTCAAATCTAAAACTATCACAACTCCTCTACAATATATTTTCTTGTAAAATGGATTCACAAGCACAAACTCAAGGCAAAGGTAAGAAGAATCGAGTCCGTGGTGCAAAATACACCATGATAGAAGATGAATGTATTTGTCGTAATTATGTTTTTTTTTTACCAAGATTGTATCGGTGGTGCACACCAACATGGTAACACCATGTGGGATAATATATTTCAAAATATGAAGAACAAACCATGAACATCAATGGTCGTGATGCAAAAGGATTGTCGAAATACTTCATTGTAATCAACTGAAGTAGTCGCTTATGCTTGCATTGATAATGCAAGCCAAGAGAAAAGGAAAGGACAAAGTGGTCGACCGATGTTGATTTTGAAAGAGAGGTTCGTACAGATTGGCAACGAAAACATGGTAAACAGTTTGCTTTCGAAATTTGTTATCATATTTTGAAGGGTTTGAACAAATATAATCCCGATTACTTAGCAAATAATCAAATAGTACCTGAAAAGTCACCATATAATTCTTCTCCCTCAACACCAAATTCTTCACCATTTTCACAAGGTCCATCAAATTCTTCACCGGATACCCCTACAAGCTCAAATTCCAACGTAGTTTTCAATAATTATATTGATGGTAATACTAAGGGAACACTTCCCGAGGAGGAATAAGGCAAACGGCTAGAAAATTATCTCAAGAAGGAGGGAGTTCCGTAGGATTTAACATGGTGGAGTTTATGGATTACCAAAAGACCATCGCGAAGGAAAGATCCATTCAAAGGAAAATTCAAAACCGGGAGAGTAAGAAAAGTCGTCTTTCTCAAGAAAAATTCCAGTGTGACTATGACAAGCATAACATTCTTCAAGCTAACACCTAAATTATGAACGCCCAACAACTGCATGTATGGCAAATCGAATTTGACAGGATTCAAGCACAGATTGAAAAGCAAGCTGGATTTACTAACAATCGTGATGAAGAAGATAATGATGATGGAACTGATGATGAGTTTGATGAAATAATTCCTTTAAATGATTAATGTACTAGTTTAGAACTAGTTTAATGTAGCAGTTTAAGTTTTAATGTTCTAGTTTAAGTTTTAATTTGATATGTTGTTATGCATTCCAATTAATATTAGTTTGAAATGAAATGTTGAAGCTTATTAATTAGAAAAAAAAAACAATACATAACATAACTTAAACTGAAGCTAAAACATTAAGAAAAATACATAAAATCATCTTCCATGCTCGCCCAAAGATTCAATCTCGGATCATCTCTTAACCGGTCATACAAATTACGGTTCAATGTAGTTAGTCATTTGACCATAATTCCTTGCGGGAGGCCTCTTTCGTGTCGAATCTCCGGCCTCAAATCTTCATCATCATAGTTAATCCAATCAATCACGTCCTGGTTTCCCGAATTACCATGTTATGAAGAATTATGCAAGTGAGCATAGTCTTGTGCATTTCACGAGGACTCAACCCACGATATGGGCCACAAATGATAGCAAACTTCCTCTTCAAAATTCCAAAAGCGCGTTCCACATCCTTCCTCAGTGCCATTTGGGCATCGTTAAAATATCGGTATGAATGGCCCAATGCACCAGCAGGAGGCTGACGGTAGCATTGAACCAAGGTGGACCATTTTGGGTAGATACCATCCGCAAGATAATAGCCATGAGTGTACTGGTGGCCGTTGATCATGAAACGGACAGATGGAGAAATTCCATACTTCAAATCTTCAAACAAGGGCGACTTGTGCAAAACATTAATATCATTTTGTGAACCCTAAGACCAAAAAAGCGTGCCATATCCAACAATCCTAAGAAGCAAAGACTTCTAGGATAACTGTTGGTTTTGGATAATGACCTTTATATTGACCAGCCCAATAAACAGGGCATCCATGCCATACCCAATGCATACAATCGAGACTACCTAGCATTCTTGGGAATCCCCTTTCCTCATTCTCCCTTAATATTTGTCTAACATCTTCGTCGGTTGGTTTTCGTAAATATGTTGGACCAAAATGATTAATCATTACTTCACTGAACAATGAAAGGTAAGTGTAAGAAGTTATTTTACCCATACGAAGGTACTCATCATTCGCATCCGCTGGAGTGCCATAACCAAGAATCCTTAAAGCCGAAGTAACTTTTTGTTCGGGAGGATGACCTCTAATATTCAGTGCATCAAACTGATAATTGAATTGAGGTTCCACTCGAAAAAGCTCATCAATAATCTTTTTCACCAGATGACGAGGCATGCGGAATCGACCTTGAAAATCTCGATCAGAGTACACAAAATTGGGAAGAAAATAATCGTGCATGAGCTTCTGATGGTAAAATTCCCTCCCTCGATACGTATATATTCTTGATAATACTTCTTTGGGCTCTGGAACTCTTGGTATTTGACCCGTATGTACAAGCATCATAGTTTCGATTAGATTCTCATCTTCAACTTCCTCTTCGTCAATTTCTTGCAACCTCATACGATAACTTTCTTTGTCAGAATTTGAACATATTCATAATAATATCCCTTTCTTCATTGGATCTCGACATTGTGAAGCTTAAAATTGAGAATAAAGGAGTAATATCTTTAGAAGCAGGTGTGAGTTTTCTGTCGAGGTAAAATTTCGTATATATAGGCACCATAAGGGAACTAGCCGTTGCAGAATAACTACTTGGCGATAACCATTGTATCGCCAGCGTTATTGTTTTTATCGAGCGATATTGACAATATCGCCAACGATAAAGTCTTTATCGCTGGCGATATTGTCAATATCTCTCGCTAGGGATTCGATCGCTCAGCGGTTTCCCCATAGTGGCGCAAATGGTTTGGCATGCCACCTGGCATGCCAAACACCATTTTTTTGGCATGTGCATAGGAAGAGGTCTAAGGCTAGCATTTGGGAGTGGTCTAACAAGAAGAGAAAACGCATGGTGAAGAGGATTTGGGGACTTCTTCCTTTCGCGATTTGGTGGAACATATGGAAGGAACGTAATGGCACACTTTATAGAAACTCTAGAATAACTATTAGCGAGTTGATAATTTTGATTAAGTGTACTTTGTTTCATTGGTCGCTAAATACCAATCTTTTTGAAGGTTACTCTTTGCGTACCTTAATATGTAACTGGGAGGATGTAGTTGGAAATAACTAGTTTGTATTTTCTCCGTTAGCCTAATTCTTAATCTATTTTGCCCTTTCTCTGTCAAAAAAAGGAAAAATAGTTTTAAGTTAATTATGGAATTAAGAAACCTTTGTATAGCTTATTTTTCTCATATTTTCTTTTCTGAGTTTGGAAAATAAATCTTAAGAAGAAAATCCGAACAGCTAATTGGAATCAACATAAGTCTTACCCCGAAAAGCTGAACCACTAATTAAAACTGCTCTGGGAGAGTAATCAGATAGGGGGTTCTTACTAATCCTGTTTGGGTACTTGCATATCAATTTCTCCAACCTTCTTTTGGTTAGTCCCCTAGACATCCTCTGGATATAATTTCGGTTTGGTTTAGATCTTATTTCTTTTCTCGCTTTCTTTTATCTTCAACTATCATGGAGAAAACTAATATGAGATTGGATTTGTTCCTACAAGCCTTCTTTGGTTTCTAGCATTTCCTCTCGGGTATTGGTTTCGGTTTTATGTGTATATTTTTTTATGCGTCTCATCTTCTTTCATTGACCATCACTTAAATAATGGGAACATCATTATCATGGGAAATGTGTGGATTTTGGATGTTTCATGCAGTGGAGTATGTTAAACAACACCCTGTATTACTATTTTTAGGGAGGAGTGGACATAAGAGGGGAAGAGGACTGAAGATCTAAGATGGGCTAGTTACCTGTACTGGCTAAATGCCAATAAGATTAATGCTGAAACTATGAATTGGTAGTAATGTCAAAAGACCTAGGAGGACTGGAGTTATCTCGTTCATCAACTAGGTAATTCGTAATTCAGGAGCTCCAACATCAGCTGTGGAATTAGCAGCTCGTTCACTTGAAATAAGTGCAAGGCCGTAGATAGAAGTTGGCAAGCATTGTTTAGAGATTCTAATTAAAAACGAAATGATGTACTGCTTTTCCCTGAAGGGATTGAATGAGGAAATAAGACGCATAATTTTCCTACAAATTTTGCATTGATAAATTTAGATGTTCTTGTTCTCTGATCAGTTCCTTCCTTGGCCCTCTAACCACATGAACAAAATCCCGCGGAAAAATGTTGTTTCAAGGCGGTGAATAACTTTGCAGCATGACAGCTCACATAGTCCAGCCAAGTATACTTACTATCCATAGGAGCTACTTAGCTTCCCTGTTATTAGTATCCTCCATTGCTCCTCACCATATTATATTAAACACTGTTCTAAGGATCGTTCACTTTCATAATGGGCATGGTGTAGTAAATACCATCTCAAGGTTCATTTCGCAACACAAAGGTCTAAAATAGATCTGGGATAGAGAATTCTCTAATTTGTGGTATGGAATTCTCTGTATGCATGCAATACAAAACAGTCTGGAACACAATACGTTTCTAACTAAATTTTTTACCTCTGAATAAACAATAGTCATAGGAATCTAGGATGAAGTTTACACATACCTTCTCGCCTTGATTGGGTTTGTGCCTATGGCCCTTCTTTGGCTTCTTGCATTTCAATTTTCTCCAGCATTTCAGTATTACCATTTTTTCTCTTCTTTTCTTTCTTTTGAAGCATTTTTCAATATTTACTTCTCTTGTATCAATCTCGGTTATGTTTTAGATTTTCTATTTTCTCTGTTTTCTCTTATCTTCGATCATCACGGATTAGGAACATTACTAGCATGGGAAATGAATGCCGTTTTGGAATGGACTTATCATGTAGTGTTGAGTTTGTTAATTAATAGGAAGAGGTTCAAATACCTAGCAGGGGCTATCATAGCAGGTGTAGGAGTAGAATCTCGCAACAGCAATGTCCCATCGAAGTTTTAATCAACAAATGTTTGCGAAGATCATTACAGACTATTTGAGGAATGACGTAACAGGTGACATCAACCTAATCACGAGGAAAGTGTGAAGACTTTGCGAGATTGATGAACACGTGCGAAAAAAACCCTTGAAAACTTGCGAGAATGACGCATGCCAGATCCGAAAATAAAGGTTGGCTTAGCTGTCATCCACTATGTAATATCCTATATAAGGGACCAAGTAGACTTGAGAAAGGGGGATCTTTTTAGAATAGTGAGAAAGCAAATAGGAGAGAGAAAGTCCAGAATAATTCTTATTTCCTTGTATTCTTATCATTCTTGTAAGATTCATAAAAGAAGTTAATAAAGATATGGTGATTGTTCTTGAAATTTGGGAAAATATTTGTGCAAACTCATTAGGGTGTGATTGCTGGGAAACATGCAATCACATATTGGCGCTAGAAACAGGGACGATCATGACAAGGATTTGAAAAGTTTTTTAAACTTGTGTGAAGATTGTTATAATTGTGATTTGAAAAAGTTTGGAATAATTGGTGAAGAATTTGTGTAGTTTTTAGTGGATTATTGGAATCAAAAGATGATGAAACAAGTCGTTAAACCGATCAAGGAAAAGATTATTAAAACCAAAGAAGGCAGTTGGAGTTTGGAGTGTAGTTTAATAACAAATACAATGATTAATGAGTTCCATGAAAATATCAAAGGAAGAATACATAAACGAGATTTTGAAGGAAAGAAAATTATGACAGTGGAAAAGGTGTCACCATTGAAGGATTGGGAAAAGCAGAAAATTATATTCACAACAGCAAAAATACCAGAAGAAAATTTAAGTCACACAGCTCCGTTGGTAGTCACAATAACTGCGGCGCGAAAAGAGATGGATGATTCAGCGAAGTCTGTAGAAGAATGGGCGATGAACAAAACTTTAGTAGATACAGGGAGTTCGGTTGTTATAATGTTCTATCATGCATTCAGAGGAATGGGATACAAAGATGAAGAGATGACTTGTTCAACATATCATATCCACGGCTTTGGCAAATCTACAACAAAACCTAAAGGAGAAATAGTGGTGCGAATATTGCTAGGAGAAATTGAAACACAAGTGACATTATGCGTGGTGGATATAGAGTCACCTTACAACATGCTATTGGGAAGGCCGTGGATACATGTGATTAAAGCCGTAACATCAGCATTGCATCAGTGTATCAAATTTTCTATGCTAAGTGGAGTAGGTGAAATCAGAGGGGATGTGCTATCAGAAAGAAGTGGAGAGTTATGAAGTGCGTGCAAAGAGGCGAAAAATTTGCTCGAAAATGGTGAAGGAGGCAAGGAAAGAAGAAGAATTTAGAATTTACATGATAAAAGCAGAGGAAGGAAAAGGAATACCGAGCGAAATTTCGTAAGAAGGAGACAAACCGATAAAAACAATAAAAGAGCCAACCCCAATAGGAGAATCAACGACGATCTACATAGTAGCAGAAACAACAAAAGAAGTAAATGTTGGAATTGAAGGAGAACCAAAAATGTTAAGAATTGGAACCAAAATGGACGCATATGAGGAAGAAAGAACAATCAATCTATTGCGAGAATATAAAGACATCTTCGCGTGGAGTATGGAGGAGATGCCCGGAATAGATCCTTCTATCGCGTGTCAGAATTTTGAAATTAAAAAAAGTGCAAGATCTTTTAAGCAGAGGATAAGCAAAATAGCAACAACGTATCATCCCCAAATAGAAGAAGAATTACAGAAGATGCTTGACGCAGGAATTATACGACAAGCTAAATACCCGGAGTGGATAGCGTGATTTAAATAAAGCATGTCCAAAGGACAGTTTTCCATTACCAGATATTCCACGAATGGTCGAATCAGCGTCATGGAATGATAGAATGTCTTCTTTAGATGGATATAAAGGTTACAATCGAATTCCTCTCGCCGAAGAAGATCAAGAACACACTGCCTTTTTCGCACCCAGAGGATTATATTGTTATACGAAAATGCCATTTGGATTGCGAAATGCCGGAGAAACATATCAGAGGATGGTAGAGAAGGTGTTTGTGAAATGGATACATAAGACATTAGAAGTGTATGTGGACGATATGTTGGTGAAAAGTAAGGAAGCTAAAGATCATGTGCAAGATTTGAAGGAAATTTTTGAGCAGATGCGTCAATTTAACATCAAGGTAAATCCTGAAAAGTGCATTTTCGGTGTTGCGTCGGGAAAATTCTTAGGATACATCGTGTCAAAAGAAGGAATACAAGTTGACCCAGAGAAAGTACAAGCAGTTCGCGACATGCCAACGCCAGCGGCGGTGAAAGATGTACAGAAATTAAACGGACTATTGGCTTCGCTAGGAAGGTTTATTTCACGATCATCGGACAAATACAAACATTTCTTCAACATACTTAAGAAGGGAGCGAAGTTTAGATGGACAGAAGAATGCGAAAAAGCGTTGCAAGGAATAAAAGACCATTTGATGAATATATCTATCTTACAAAAAGCAGAGCCATGGAAAGAATTGTTAATCTATCTTGCGACAACTTCGCATGCATTAAGTAGTGCTGTGTTGTTGCGAATAGACGCATGGGTAGAAAAGCCGATCTACTACATCAGGAAGACATTCAATGCGGCAGAGAAAAATTATTCGAAGATTGAAAAATTAATACTGGCATTAGTTTATGCAACATTTAAGCTTCGCATATATTTTCAGGCTCATAAAATAAAGGTGTTGACAAAGGTTCCAATTGAATCAGTAATGAAAAATTCAAAAAGATCAGGAGAGTGGAGAGGTGGAACGCACGAGTGGGAAGACAGTACTTCAAAAATTCTGCTAAGAAATCTGCAACAACTTGTGATTTCGGTGAAGAAAGTACTTCAAAAATTCAAAAAGATCATAAAAATTCAAGTATGAAGTACTGTCTTCACCGAAATCACAAGTTGTTGCAGATTTCTTAGCAGAATTTCCATTAGAAGACGATGAAGCTGTGGAGGAGATGATGGATGTAGAAGAAGAATATGGGAATCCAAGAGACTTGCTGACAAAGCCCAATAGATGGGAAATATTGGTGGTTGGATCATCAAATGGGGAAGGTAACAGAGTTGGAATTGTCTTAATTTCGCCAGAAGGAGAGAAAATGGCTTTTTCCTTCAGGTTGGAGTTCGCATCCACTAATAAAGAAACAAAATATGAAGCAGTGGTACATGCCTTAAAACTCGCAATATAAATGAAGTTAGAAAACGCAAGAATCACCAGTGACTCGCATCTAGTCATTCGCCAAATAAAAGGAGAATACACTACGAATGAACCATCATTGAAGAAATACAAGAAGCTTGTTGAGGAATTATCAACAAAAATCCCAAAAATAAGATGGAGACACATATCAAGGAAGGATAACAGATTAGCAGATGCCTTTTCTTTTATCCCAGGTATGATGGTAGATCCAACTGCGAGATGCATAAAGACACAGACACTTCTTTCGCCTTCAATCAACAAAGAAGAGGAGGAAGAGGCAGATGTGATGATAATAGAAGTTGGGGAAGAGGAGAAGGCGAACAATGTCGCAGATTGGAGAATCAAACTTCATGCATATCTAGAGAAAGGAGAAGTACCAAGGAATAGATTGGAGGCACATAAATTGAAGAGTCGTGTGAAAAATTACGAACTTAGAGATGGGGTGTTGTATAGAAGATCATTTAATGGGCCATCACTTAGATGCTTGACACGAAAAGAAGGAGAAGAAGTACCGAAAGCATTACATTATGGATATGCTGGTAACCATAGTGGAGGAAGATCTTTGGCATACAAAACAAAAATGCAAGGTTATTATTGGTCGTACATGCATGAGGACGCGAAAGAAGTATCAAGGCATTGCGAAGAATGTCAGCGACATGGTAGGAGGATACATGCACCTGGAGCACCTTTATCATCTTCAACAAGTGTGTGGCCCTTTGGAAAGTGGGGTTTAGACATTGTGGGACCATTTTTACCAGGATCTAGACAAAGAAGATATTTGATTATCGCAACAGATTATTTCACAAAGTGGGCTGAAGTAAAGGCAGTACAGTATATTCGAGATAAAGATGTCTTCACATTTATATTCGAAAATATCATTTGTAGATTTGGAATTCCTGCACAATTTGTGTCTGATAATGGAAAACAGTTCGAGGGGCAGAATATAGAAATTTTACTTAATACATTTAAGATAAAATGTAGGAAATCCACTCCTTTATATCCGCAAAGCAATGGACAAGCAGAAGCAACAAATAAGACAATTGCAGATACATTGAAGAAGAAGCTGGAGGGGAATAATAAAGCATGGTGAGAACAGGTGCATAATGCAGTCTGGGCTTATAACACAACTAGGCGAGAAGCTACAGGAATGTCACCTTTCTGTTTAACATATGGGGTTGAAGCGGTACTACCAACTGAGGTCATTATTCCCACAACAAAGAGAGAAGCATGGGAGAAAAATTTAAGTGCGGATATGATTTTAACAAAGCTTGATGAATTAGAAGAAAAGAGAGAAATAGCTCTACAGTATATGGAGAACTATCAGCGAAGATTATCCAGAGAATACAATAAGCGTGTTAAAATAAGAGAATTTCAGCCAGGTGATTTGGTGTTGCGAGAAATACCAGTGTATCAGAGAGGAAATGATGGAAAATTAGAAAAAAATGGGACGGACCATATATAATTAAAGAAATAGTTGGAACAGGGGCATATAAACTGATGGATCCTGAGGGAAAGGATACTGGTCGCAAGCTTGATCGACCATGGAATAGACTATAACTAAAGAAATATTATCCATAAAAGGTCTAGCAAAAGTTGCTGGAAAACAGAAAAATGAAATGAAGATCAAAGTGAAATTTTTTATTGCGAAATTATATTTATCAAAACAGATTGAAAATATGCGATAATTTCGCAGAAATTATGATTTTTACAAAAGAAAATCAAAAGATTAAATGAAAGAGGCACCCAACTATGGCGTACACCCTAGTTCGCGAGAAAATCTCGCAAGAGGCAAATGTAAGACCTAAAGTGCGTCATAGAAGGGGAGAACCTATTGCATGGCTCAGGGAAAGGCTATACCGCCACCGGAACCTGGGTCATGGAGATTTGGGGTCAATAAAGCCCATCCAGGAGAGGCGCCTTGGATTTTCATCCTAAGCTTATGACTTAGGTTGGACGACTAAGGTGAGAAGGTCTCTCCTAAGGAGTGCAGAATTTGATCAAGGCGCCGAGGTACACGGTTGAGCCAAGAGTGCCTGGGGCGTCTGGAGCGTACCTTTCCATTCTTGGCAAGTCTTGACTATGATGCACTCGGTCTGAAGAAAACTCCACTTAGGGTGCGGTCTTGTAACCATGAGCCATATCGGCGAAGGGATAAGAGCCTGCGAAAACAACTGGTTAGTGTTAAGACCGAATGGGAGGAGCCAACCTTGTATGGTAGAGGTACGCCTCCTTGAAGGGGCAACCAGGGGGATGATAAGGACGACACCCTCCATTAGGGAGCTGATAAGTGTCAAAGACGCAAATGTCATGAGACTTTTTACTCACGGGAGTATCAAGGCTTGTCATATTTGTGCAATGATCCTGCAGATGCAATAATACAAGAGAAAGATAAGACGAGATCAATGGGTCGATACACGAAAGTGTAAAGATGTCCTGCGATTTCGTCGCAAGACGACAATCTCATGGGGCTTTGTATTCGCAAGAATATTTAGGCCTATCATATTGTCGCATGAAAAATATCCTGCTAAGGCAATAATACAAGAAAAAGTTAAGACAAGATCAATGGGTCATTACATGAAAGTGTAAAAACTGCCTGCGATTTTGTCGCAAAGACAAGGGGTGGCAAAATAAGATCTTTACTTAGGAAGGAAAAATAAGACCACATAAGAGAATAATAATGAATGAAATCTTGGAAAATACCAAGATATATATGATGACATATATGATAGCGAAATCATGCAAACATGACTGCGATCTTGACGCACATGAAACAAAAATTAATTTATAAAAATTAATTATTTAAATATTATGCAGGTAAAAGATCCACTTCTCACGAGAAAGATAATGAGAGGCAAGTATGGGAATTAATAAAGAAGATGCATTATCTTTCTCCCCAAAAAAATAAATGAATTTCAAGATTCATTAAAGTACATCATTTGTAAGAGTAGTAAAGCGGGAATAAAACAACTCAAGAAGATAAAGTCAAATAGATAGAGGAATTTTAGACTTCAACAATAGCTTCGCGAGGAGGGGTTGGTGGAAGATCTTCTCCAGCTTTCTCATTTTCGCAAATCTTCTCCTTCTCCTGATTTGTTCCAGCCTCTTCTCCACCTTGATTACTGCTAGCATTTGCTTCCTTAGGGGATTCATCTTCTTCATCGTTCTCAAGAATAGCTTCATCATCACTTTCGAATTCATAGTCACTGTCAGGTTCGCGAGGAACTTCATCAGCATCTACTTCAAGATCCAAAATTGTTGTAGGAGGAAGTGCCTTATCTAGCAAGATGTTATTTACAAGGACTTCAACTTTGAGGTGAACTTGGCGAAGAAGTGCACTTTGACAATTTGTACTTTCAATATCCTTGAGATGTTGAAGGTAGTCAAATCTTCTTTCTGCACGATCGCGAGAACATGCAAGGATAGTAGTAAGCATCGCATTCTCCTTGCGAATCTTAGCTAATTTAGATTCCAAAGAAGAAATAGAAGAATGAAGATTTCTCTCAGACTTTGCGAACAACAAAGACACAAAGGGTTGTTATAGCAAGATTTTCGTAAGAGGAATATTGCGAAAATAATTAAGTAAGAAAAGGTGGTTGAGGCAACCAGATTTCTATGACTACCTTCCTTTTGCGAAATCAGATATTGAGTTAAAGCCAAGTTACTATTCTTCATATGGTTCATCGCATAGTCAATATTATCCCCAACCAAACCTTTCAGGCGAGATCGAAAATCCTTCTCGTTAGAGATAAGTAAAGAATTTTCCTTCACTAGGGAAGCATAGGAATCTTCTAATTGAGTATGTTGTTCTTTAAGCTGATTGCCTTTATACTCAAAGTTATCCTACCTTGGTTAAGTTTATTCTTCTCGGCAGTAGACGACTCAGTTACTTCTTTAAGTTCACTCTTCAACAAGCGAAGAGATCGCTCTTGATCATCACATATTTTTTGGCGTATACTAAGCTGTTGCGAAGATACCGCCACTTTGTTTAAAAGAATTCGTTTTTCTTGGGACAGGGTTTCATTCTCATCTGACAAAGTTTCAATGTCCAAGTTAGCTTTAGTTAACGAATAAGAGAGACGGGATATTTCGCTACTTAATGTTTCTTGTTCATGGACTAATTGAGTGTTCTCATTGGTAAGGTTGTCAATTTGGTCAACAGAATACGAGTAAAGATTACCTAATTGATTATATTGGTCCAACAAAACTTCTTTGTCAGCACGAGCCTCTTCAGCGGCATATTGAAAGTCGTATCTCTCCATTATTCGTTTCTGAATCAAAACTTAGCGTACGAACAAAGGATTTTAAGAAAGATGAATGCGAAAAAGATAAATTACCAAAGAAGATAATCCACAAGCGAAGACAAGAAGATCATACATTTTATCTCATCATTCTTTTTGCGAAGATTATCGCAGTCCAGCGACACATTCTCAAGCTTCTGATTCTTTAGGCGAAGATTCTCACACTCTAAAGTCATAGCTTGGAGGTTGCCCTTTAAAGTTTCATTTTCTTTCTCCATAGATATTTGCGAAGCCGCTTTTTCAGAATTAAAGTACTTGCTCAGAGTCTCGTAGATACTAAGTTTGGTGGGGTCAGCGGAAGACCTCCAAGCCTCATTAAGAGCGTCAGACAAAATCTTCAAGGCAATGTCTACTCCTTCCAAGACTCCCTTATCAACAGAGAAGGATTCAGATGAGGAAGTAGCGAAGACTGGAGACGTGGGAATTGAATCATCTTTCACATGCGACGGATGAGGAGGATTAATAATTGAGGTTGAAGGCAAATCAATTCTTGAGGCATCAACAAAGGGAGAAGTTGGGGTTTCCTTCGCAATAGGGTCAATTGAAGAGGTGACATCCTTAGCGATGTCTTCGTGGACAGGAGAGGTAAGTAATAAAGGCTCAGTTAGCGAAGGTATGGTAGGCATTACTAGAGGTTTAAAATCAGGAAATGCAATGGAAGATTTAATAGTCTTTAATTGGCGAGGCTTCTTGGTGGGTTTATTACCATCTTCAGCATCCTGCGAATATCAACTCAGATGAGAAACAGAGGCAACAATATTTTTATTAAAGAAGTGATGTTTCTTACTACCTTGCTATTCGCAGGTTTCCTTTTCGTTGCAACAGTCTTGTGATGCGAGCTTTTGGAAACGTTAGGGTTTGGGACCGTGAATTTGGTGTTAGAGGTGCTTTTGCTGAAACAGAATCAGTATGGGAATCACATAAAATAATAAAATTAATTAGGGAAATCAACAAAATAAGATCAGTTCCGGCAAAATCAAAGAAGAAAAGCCAAACTAACCTTGGTGACTTCATGAAAGCAGCAGCAGGTAGATAAATTTATGAAAATCAAGGATGAAAAAATTGCAGAGGATGAAGATTTACAGAGAGTTTGGAGAAGAGGAAGATGAAGTAAAAGAAGAAAATTATTTTTCCACTAACTCTCTCCTTAAATAGACAAAAAGAGATAAACGGTTGGAATTAAGCGTGCCGGTAAATAAGGGGAATAATAAACACGTGTAGATGGTTACACCAAATTCACGGAAGGTTGTCGGTAAAGGAAAATATAGAAAGATGAATAGATGTAGTGTTGCGAAATAGAGGTTCTCATATCTTTCTCCTTTTCGCAGAAAAGACATGAGAAGAGGCAAGATGTAGGAGTAGAATCTCGCAACAGCAATGTCCCAGCGAAGTTTTAATCAACAAATGTTTGCGAAGACCATTACAGACTATTTGAGGAATGACGTAACAGGTGACATCAACCTAATCACGAGGAAAGTGTGAAGACTTTGCGAGATTGAAGAACACGTGCGAAAAAAACCCTTGAAAACTTGCGAGAATGACGCAGTCCAGATCCGAAAATAAAGGTTGGCTTAGCTGTCATCCACTATGTAATATCCTATATAAAGGACCAAGTAGACTTGAGAGAGGGGGATCTTTTTAGAATAGTGAGAAAGCAAATAGTAGAGAAAGTCCAGTCTTATTTCCTTGTATTCTTATCATTCTTGTAAGATTCATAAAATAAGTTAATAAAAATTTGTTGATTATTCTTGAAATTTGGGCAAATATTTGTGCAAACTCATTAGGGTGTGATTGCTGGGAAACCTGCTGGGAAACCTGCAATCACAGCAGGGAAGTCCGAAATTGAAAGCTCGTGATAAAAGAGAAAAGCACTAGATTTTTGCAGCACAAAAGTAGTTGGCTATGTGAAAGTCCACCTTTTTGATGCAAACACACCTCCATATGACAACATCAAGTTACACCTCCCGGACACTTATTTACTCTAACACAACCATTTTGTGCCTCAAATTTCTATCGTCTTCGTTAAGTTCAGTTTTAGCCTTTAGCTACTTTGCAATTATTTTAAGAGAACTCATTGTCAGAGTGTATACACCAAAAAATAACTTGACACATGGACGGAGATTACGAGCCGAAGCTGGACGCAATGATACAACCGCGCACACGGAATCAGTTCTGAGTCTGCTTAGAAACTAAGCTAAGGATAGTTTAGTAAAATACTTGTAACCACTCACCCTATATAAAGAAATATTATTAGGTTAGAAAGGAGGGGGACCAGCCTCCTTCCTTCTCGACTTCTCTCACAAAACTCCATCCCTGATGGAGCTTCATCACCTTTGTAATGAAACCAATACTTAATAAAACTCACACTATCATTACCCGGTGGATGTAGGCAATGCCGAACCACATAAATCACTTGTGTTGATGTCTTCTTACTCTTATTGCACTTTATATTTGGCTTATAATTCTTGTTTTCATTCAATTTGTTTACTGTTTTATTGTTTCAATCAATTGGTTGTGGAAGCAACTATTTGCATTCACAATTTGGCGCGCCAGGTAGGGGAGAGTAAAGAATTTATTCTACCTACTCAAGATTTATTTTCTTTTAAAAGTTATACTACTAATTTCTGAAATTTGTTTTCAGTTTTCTTTATCTCTTTCATCTCATATTTCTGTCGATTTGTTGCTTTTACACAGAGTATTTGTTTGGGTACCACCCAAAATCTAAAGAATACCATGTGAAAAGCAAGATCTGGTAATGCTGGTCAACTGTTTGCCAAAACGATTCAGTGAATTAAAATTGCTATGTAGAGACAAGCTTTCACTTTTTAACTAATTTTAGCCTTACATAGACTTCTGCAAGCACTTATAGCTCAGATCTTGTTTAAAAATGTCCAGTGAATCCCTTTTCTTATACTTGTTTTCTACTGATTCTGAGATTTGTCTCAGCTAGCTCTTTTGGGTTGCAAACCAACGTCATTTGTTTTCCTGAGATCCATATGGTTTTCATATTTGGACGACCAACATTTGTCTTTGATTTTTGAATCGTAATCCATGTTCTAGTCCTCTACTTTACAACCAGTATGTTTCCCAAGCATTTTTTGATGTGCAGGGACTACACACCGAAGATGATATCCAATTTGGCGCTAGAAGCTGGGAGGGATATCAAAGAATTTATTTCTCCTGTATCCTATTCAAATCAAGTTTATTCCAAAAGTAGAAGTGTACGCAGTTGGAAACCAACGTACAGAGAGTCACGATGCCACGCACAGATACGCAGATGCAAACTTCATTCCCGCAGCTAAATCTCCGAAGCCTCAAATCCGCTACTCAAGTCCCTCCCCGAAGCTTCAGTTCCGCTGCTCAACTCCTACACCGAAGCCTCAATCCGAAGACTCAACACCGAAGCACAAGTGCAACAACGATGCAGGGTACAACCAAATTTTTTGCCTTTGTCTTCGCAGGTACACTATCTAGAATTCAACCAAAGACCGATGCAACAATGGTCCACATTCCGACAACGCTGATGCATGATGACCAACGCTGATACCAACTCTGAAGTACAAACCAACGTGCTAACCGATGTGAAAGGATCCCAAAGCACAAGCCCAATAATGATCCAAGTCCTTGTAGCAATGACCAAAGAGAAACCCACCGATCGTCCTCACGCCAATGACGATGAAGTACAGAGTTCACTTAAGTGGACGATGAAGTACAAAGTTCACCCAGAGGACGAGTCAAATTCTGATGCCGAAATGACAGCCATGCAGCGATGAGCAAAGTACGATGCCCAAGCTTTGCTAAAGAAGACCTGTGACGATGATGTCTTCGGACCAATCAAAAGTAGCATGACAGCCACTACCGCACCATAGCCAGCTCAAATCGCAAACAAGGAGTAAGAAACCCACTACCTCTGAAGAGAGGAGTAATAGCTGGGTAGTATTACTACCCTCGTTCCCTCACACTCATCGATCACTCGAAGTACAAAAGCCAATGACTGATGCGACCCTAATTCTCAACCAGCTGGTTACAGGGGTTAGTCTGATATAGGCTATGGCATGAAGACGCCAAGTCTGATATCAACGCGGTGAGTTGAACTAATGCCGATGTCGACGGTGGCATGAAGATGCTAAGTCCGACATCGACGACGATGAGTTAACTCACATTTGAAGTCAAGGCCTAATTAAGTAGGAAGTGCACTTAATTACGAAAGGTCTGCCAGCGTACAACTCAAGCCCGATCCCGATGGCTCTTCTTCCACCACGAAGTGTCTGGAAGATATAATCATATTCATGATTAACACTTGGTGTGGCTGATGGGATACTACCTATAATTATATTAATGATTATAAGCCTCATATCGTTAATGTAAGGCTCGATGTTAATAATCCAGGTTAACTACTACAAAAGGTCTCGCAGTTCAAGACGCCAAGAAGGCAAGCCAAAGTGTCTCGATATTTTAATCATATTCATGATTAACACTTGGTGGGGCCGGTGGAATACTTATAATCATATTCATGATTCAACATCGACAGCGGCTTGATTCATTAATTACTAATGTATCAAAAGTCTCAGGAACTACATATCTCAGACGAAGACCTAGACCGAACTTCTCATTGCTTCATACTACCAATGGGGTATATATACTTCATACTACTTAGTATAGCAATGGGAACCGCTGGTGGCTCAAGTCTTGATCTAACAATGAGAAGAACAAGTTTTACTAAGTACCAGTTCCTCCAAAGAGTTCATGGCGGAATCAAACCCCAACAACAACGATAAAGGATGAGAACCAAAAACTCTTGATGGTGACCATTTGCCAAAGTGACTATGAGCTCAAATTCCGATACCATGACATAAGGTCATACAATGGTGCAATCTTATAACAATAATGTGAGATCCGAAGACCTGGTATCACTTTGGTCGACGACGGTGCGAAGCCATGCAAGGTCAAGGTCAAGACGGTACAAACAATGTGCAATCTTATAACAATAATAAGAGCCCCTGTCATTCGGATGATGTTGCTCCAGCTCAAGACAGTACAACTAAAGTGTGACACCGACGATGGCATGTTTCACATGCGATACACATATGCAATGTCCATTTCCGCCGCTCCGCAGCTAAGTCCGCTGCTCAAGTTCCTCCCCGAAGCTTGAGTTCCGCTGCTTAGTTTCCGAAGCTTACTCCTCATCTTATGCGCCGAAGACCGACCAAAATACGATGAAGAAAATGTGAAGACAAAGTAGACGAAGACATAAAGCTAGATGAGGAGAGCATGTCTATTTAATTCCGATGCATGCAACGTTGGGGTGATTCCGACGCTGATGGTTCCAATCCCTTTGCCCGCTGGAGTTTTCAACCGAAGGTTGCTCCTCACTTAATGACGATGATGCTTAGAAATACTTCCAATTTTATTCATTTGGGGAAGGCGTCCCGAAGGGTAAGGTTTGGTCTGCAGGGACGTTTCCGAATTTCGGTAAAGAATAGGGGCAAGTATTAATACTTTGTCGTGATATATTCTTTACCAAAATTCTACCACGAAGAACGCAAAAGCCTCTCGACACGGGGCATCGAAAGGAAACAACATCGTTATTGGATACGCTATCCGAAGATGATAATCCTAAAGTCATGCAACGATATGGTGCAAGGAAGATCCTGAAGGGGCATGGCTGCCGACACTGCGAAGCCATGTCACGAAGGGGCATGGCCAGCGACAACGCGAAGCCATGTCACGAAGGGGCATGACCGATGACGGTGCAAAGCATGACAACGCAGTCTTGTTCCAATGATAGCTCCAACCCAATGTAGCTGCAAAGCACCATAGCTCCAGCCCAATGTAGCTGCAAAGCACCATATCCTAGCTCAATGTTGATGATAAACAAGAATCTGTCCAAGGGATCGTGCTACCTCTACATGAAGATACACTCTTCAAGAACATGGAGCGGTCCCCTGAATACAATAAGCCGTTGTAGCCGTCTAAATGAAAGAAGTTGATACTTTACAGACGTACGGGTAATACGATAGGAGATTAAATATCTCACGTGGATGCCAAGTAAACGAGCCTTCTACTATAAACTCGAAACATTTTTCAAAGCATCGCAAAGATGTCCGGTGGCAATACACGAAAGCATGTGCTAGTTGTTCCAGATCCCCAGAAATCATGATTTTTGGTAACTACAATACAAGAAAAGTGGCAGCAACAAGGAAAAGCTAATGAGTTCTCCGTAGGGGTAATCAACCTCAAAGGCACAGTACAAGGGGCAGCTCATAGTCGACAGCCTAAGCAGCCTTCGTTAGAGCAATAACTTTCACTTTCACGAGCCTGGTCAACCGGCTCCCGTAAGCAAAAAGGGGCATACTACACCACCCGCAACTGACGAGCAAGAACGAAGAATTTCGGTGGCGCCGTTGGTTGACAACGGGGTGACAGGTCCCAAAACACTATTCCTGTGTACCAAAAAGGCCCACAGACGAGGAGCAAAAGCCTGAGGCATACTATCCAAGTGACCCAATAGATGAGGCAAAGTCAGACGATGATGCAAATTGATACGCATATGGACCCAAGTTGGACACGGACGGTGACGATGCTGCAAAGATCGATCCGAAGCCAACTACGATGATCTTTGGAAACGAAGACCAAGAACCGACGTTTCGCAAAGGCCAGGGACGGAGCTAGAACTTTCGGTTAGGGGGGACAAATTTATAGATTGGCATTCATGATCAAAGTCCGGCTAGGCGGCCGAATGCCGCAATTTTTTTCACCCTTCCTTACTATATTTTGGGCTGTGAAGACGTTGAAATACTTGTTCAATTCTAACAAGTTTTGCATTTAAAACGGTAAATATATGAATTTTTGCGTAAACCTCGTGCCTACACAAGAACAATTTCTATTGAAGGTTCACTTTTTTTTTTTTTTTTTTTTTTGATCTGATGATTGAATTTACTAGTAATACATGGAGCTTTGTACCAATTTAGTCTTCTTCTTTTTACCATTTTCCGTTATTGTCCCATGAAATTGTTCCCTTGTGTCCTAAAATTAGCTTACTGCCAATCCTATTGAAATTGAAATCACAAAATCCAGTGGAGACTGCTGTCCCCACTAGACCCTTAACAGCTCCGTGCCTGGCAAAGGCTGAAAGTCCGGTGATGATAATGCAGAGTCTGATATTGTCCCGATGCTCCACTCCGTTGATGCAACTTCCATCTTCAGTCCCAGTCTGTCCTGCGATGCGGTCACATCATGCCAAGAAACTAACGAAGCCAAAGTCTGAGACAATGGCCCAATCCCGACAGTGACAAAAAGCTAAGATCCTGCTACGCAGATCCCCGATGATGGTGATCTATTATGACGAAGATGATCCCCTTAACTTCCACGGCACTCCCAGATACAACGATGAGGATCTCCAACAACACAATGCAGGCTAAAGTAGCTGGACAAGACGATGATTAAAGTAGGACGGGTCCTCTAATACGATGGCGTAGTTCCGATCCCTCAAAGCAATAATGCAGCGGAGCTACCCAACGTACAACTTCTCCAACATAAAATTCCGGTCTTCTAACAACACGGTGAACGGACACGATGCTAAAGTACGAAGACGGTGGATGGAAGCCAAATTCTGGTAATGATGATAATCATTCCCGATGTAGAAGCTACCTGACGGTAACGTTCCCTAAGGATCCAACAAAGGTAGATGACGAAATCCCAAAGCTGGCTCATCAGAGGATCCAAAATCCACGACGACGACCCTTAGTCCGAGGATAATAACGAAAGTGCCTTCAAGAACAATGACGATGGTCCAACGTACCTATACGGGGATGGTGTAGGCTTCCGCTTTTCAGGTTCCACCAACGAAGGCTCTGGTATTCACCAAAGGTTCTGCTATATACCCAGATGACGAAGATATGACATGATCTAGGGCTCCGCTTCTTAGTTTCCGATGCTCAACTCATGACCCGAAGCTTCGATCTAGAAACATCAATTCTGAAGCCTCGGGTCCACTGCCCAAGCTCAACAGCCAAAGACAATTACGAAGACTTCCTTTGGCTCGCAAGACGATTCCGAGGATATCAACCTACGGAATTGCACGCAAGACGATTCCGAGGATATCAACCTACGGAATTGCACGCAAGACGATTCCGAGGATATCAACCTACGGAATTGCACGCAAGACGATTCCGAGGATATCAACCTACGGAATTGCACGCAAGACGATTCCGAGGATATCAACCTACGGAATTGCACGCAAGACGATTCCGAGGATATCAACCTACGGAATTGCACGCAAGACGATTCCGAGGATATCAACCTACGGAAAGCATCAGACATGGAGATATTTTCTTAAGGATCGTTCATCAACAACCCTCAAGAAAAGGGGCAAATTGTATACACCAAAAAATAAATTGACACATGGACGGAGATTACGAGCCAAGCTGGACGCAATGATACAACCGCGCACACGGAATCGGGTTCGAGTCCGCTAGAAACTAAGCTAAGGATAGTTTAGTAAAATACTTGTAACCACTCACCCTATATAAAGAAATATCATTAGGTTAGAAGGGGGGAACCCGGCCTCCTTCCTTCTCGTCTTCTCTCACAAAACTCCATCTCTGATGGAGCTTCATCACCTTTTGTAATGAAACCAATACTTAATAAAACTCACACTATCATTACCCGGTGGATGTAGGCAATGCCGAACCACATAAATCACTTGTGTTGATGTCTTCTTACTCTTATTGCACTTTATATTTGGCTTATAATTCTTGTTTTCATTCAATTTGTTTACTGTTTTATTGTTTCAATCAATTGGTTGTGGAAGCAACTATTTGCATTCACACAGAGAAAATCGTGTTGTTTTATTTTAAGGGGTTGGACCAAACTGCCAATGATCGACGCAGTTGTTTTCAGGGGTCTACATTCTTAGATGGGCAGCTAACCAGTTTTAGCTAAATGCCAATATGATTAAATGCTCAAACGACGAATACATAGCGTTGTGATGATGAAAAGTAAAGAAAAGCTCAAACTGCCAATACATAGAAATGTCAAAAGAATGCCTAGGATTGGAGTTGATTTTGGCTTTTGAACTAGCGTATATTTCGGTTTAGTGGCAAGAACTTGCTCCGGACGATTTCCTACCAAATCATTGTTTCAAGGAGCGTTTCACAATGGGTGTAGATGAGTAGTAACTAGAAGTGTAAATTGGGACGGGCCAGCACGTTTATGGCACAACACAACACGTTAAAATTCAAGCACAGCACGGCACAGCACGTGACCGGCCCAGCACGGGCACATCACGTTTGTTTAATGTGCTGTGCTGTGCCAGACAAAATAGTCACACGGCCCAGCACAGCACGCGGCACGTGTTAGCACACGGCCCAGCCCAGCACAGCACGCGAAGAAAGCACGCCACGTCATACGTAAAATACTACACAATACATCGCATTTGATGCATATTTCACAAAAAAATCATTGTTTTAACCAATTTCTGACATTTTATCTTCGGTATGCTAATTTATTTCTATAATAATACATGTACTAACTAAAATATCTCAAAAATATTTATTTTGGAGAACATAAAATAAGTGTGCTAGCACAGCACAGCACGGCACAACACGTTTATTTTTCTGGCATAGCACAGCACGGCACGCCATTTAGCACAAGACAAAGACAAATAGCGTTTGAATCTCCGGCACATGCCTAGCCCAAAGACGCGCACGCTAAGCACGTGACTTCGTGGGGGCTGGGCTGTGTCTTGGGCCGGCACGTTTACACCTCTAGTAGTAACTACCATCTCAAGGTTCATTTCACATCTCAGTAGGTTTAAAAAAGGCTAAGGTAGAGAATTATAGAATTTTATCGGCTTTAAGATAATTATGGAGTTAGACAACCTGGCACTTTTAGGGGCGACCCCAAAAGAATTAGGGGCGACACAAAACGACAAAAACTGTCATAATCGGTAGGTTATTTCACAATCGGTAGGTTATTTTCGGGGCATTTTTTTTTTAATCCCAAACTACCCTTTACAATCGGTAGATAACTATACAATCGGTAGTTAATCAACAATCGGGAGTAAATTTTGTTTGTATAACTTCCGAATATAAAGTAAAATCCTTTATCTTTTGAATTTTGACTATCCTATAATCGGTAGTAAATAAAGCTATCTTGACTCCCGATTAAAGTAGACCTTTGGCAAATATCCTACCATAATCGGTAGGGAATTTAGGTTATTTAACTCTCGAATATAGAGTAGCCCCAAAATGAGATTTTGCGAAAATCATTTTTTTGGAATTTTGGTTGAGCCTATAATCGGTAAGAAAGGAAGAGTTATCATGACTTCCGATTATACAAAGGCTCTCTTTACAAATATCCTACCATAATCGGTAGTCAAAATAGTTCATATAACTACCGATTATAGAGTAGCCCCAAAATCAGATTTTGCAAAAATCCTTATTTTTTAGAAATTTTGGTTGAGCCTATAATCGGTAGTAAATGAAGTTATCCTAACTTCCGATTATCCTTGCTCTCTTTGCAAATATCCAACCATATTCGGTAGTCAAAATAGTTCATATAACTACCGAATATAGAGTAGCCCCAAAATCAGATTTTGCAAAAATCCTTTTTTTTTGGGAATTTTGGTTGAGCCTATAATCGGTAAGAAAGGAAGAGTTATCATGACTTCCGATTATACAGTGACTCTCTTTGCAAATATCCAACCATAATCGGTAGTCAAAATAGTTCATATAACTACCGAATATAGAGTAGCCCCAAAATCAGATTTTGCAAAAATCCTACTGAAATCAGGTCGAACACAGCCGGGAGGGGCTACGCCCCCCGGACCCCCCAGACCCCCTGCATAGCGTACCGGCATTGTATTCATGCCCGCACCGAGCTTTTTCAACTGCATTGGTTGAGCCTATAATCGTTAGTAAATAAAGGTATCCTGACTTCCGAATATAGAGTTGCCCCAAAATCAGATTTTGCAAAAATCCTCTATTTTTCTAATTTGGTTGAGCCTATAATCGGTAGTCAAAATAGTTCATATAACTACCGAATATAGAGTTGTCCCAAAAATGAGATTTTGCAATCGGTAACTAAAAAAAACCTAAACTACCGATTATGAAGGGGTATACGAGTATTTTCAATCTATTTTGTCTTTTGTGTCGCCCCTAATTCTTTCGGGGTCGCCCCTAATTCTTTCAGGGTCGCCCCTAAAAGTGCCAGGTTAGACAACCCTTCTTATTTACGTTCGGGGACGAAATAAGTGGTAAAATGGAAAACTGAACTGCTAACTGAAACAACAGATATAGCCATATGAAGTAAGTCTTAAAATGAAAAATTGAACCGCTAACTTAAACTGCAGAGACAGCCACTGGACAAATTATTTATTCGAGTAATCAGATAGGATTTGTTCCCACGGCGCCCCCTCTTTGGCTTCTTGCTATCAGTTTTCTTTTAACATTTCGGTATTTACTCCTCTAGATATCCTCCATCTAGATATCCTCTTGATATTGATTTCGGTTTGGTTTATATTTTTTATTTTGTTCTCTTTTTCTTTTATCTTCGACCACGGTAAAAAAGTATAATCAGATTGGGTTTGTTCCTAAAGGCCTTCTTTTTGGTGGATGTTTTCTTTATTTTTCTTGGCTCTTTTTTTGTTCCCTTCTTTAGCTGATCGATTCCTAATTTGGTCTCCCTTTTTTGTTGTATTTATTGGGTTGAGGTACCCATTTAAGTAGCCGTCTGTCAGCGTGTGTCCCAAATAATCCGCCCAATCTACCCCACATATTTTCGTGACGACGCACCATATCTCACGAAACTTCATCTCGACGAATACTTAATGGTTTCTCAATTAGCCAATGAGAGCGTATTACGCCACAAACTAACAAGAGAGGGTAAACCTCCACCAGCTGCTACTTTTTATTCTCGGGATGAGGATGGCATTGAAGTTTTTGCGCCATGATTTTAAACTCCACCTCATTTCTCAAATCTTCATATCCACCTTGCTTTCAATAAGAATGGTACCATGTTTCTATTCTTCTATTTGCTCCACAAATCTAATACGAGGAATAATTAAACAATAATTTCTTAAAAAATGCTTCCTGATCGTATACTAAACCCGGCTTGATTGGGGTATACCTGATTAATCGGGTATACCCACAAGACAAAAAGAAATATTTTGAAGTAAAAATAGGTCACCCCTTAACCATATATTTTCTAAATGGCTAATATACCATTAAGGCAGATGAGAGGTTGGAATTAATGAGTGCTTGAGTTGTAGAAGTTTCCTTCAAAGAGACATAGTTTGTTGCTGAGGAAGACCTAATTGAAAAAAATAGTGGTTTGAAAGGACCTAAACCTAGTCAACACCAAGCCAAAACCTGCTAGGTTTGGTTAACTTAAGAAAACGATAGAAAATAGAGAAGAAATAGATAGAGACGTGACTTCTAATAGAAGACAACTGTTTATTATTTTCGTACACACAATTTCATAGAGATACAAGATATTTATACGTGGAGTTCCTTGAACTTCACAAGACAAGATAACTTCCTTCAACTAAAACAGTTTCTAAAATACAATTTCCGTAACCAACAAGGTATCGTGGTGTCACTTGACACACGTACTGGATGATGAGTTAACAGGAAATGAAGAGCAAATGCTCGTCTAGTGCAAACCAAGATTGATAATACTAGTAACTCTGTGAGATAATATCACTTATTAACTACCGCTGTATAAGGGAAGTAATTCATATCCCCCAATTAGTTTCCATATCCCCCAATTACGCGTTCTAAATCCAGATTTTATTTTTATTAAATTTACTGTCCGGATTTGATATAAATTTTGACAAATCATTTCGCCCACACCCAACACAAAAATACGGTGAACGATATCGACCGTTTTGGAGCATCGGATCGAATAAATCAAATTAGAAATTAACTACCATGAAATGTAAGGGGACTAACTTTTTTTTTAGCCATCAGGAGCGACCGTTTGTTCACCGGCCAACAAGAGGAGAGCTTAGCGCAACTCTCGACATGGTATGAGAGATGTGGTTGGGTGTTTAGGTTGTTGATAATAATAGTAATATACAAAATACAAAAAAATACAGAACTTTAATCAAATTTATAATTTATTTAATTCCAGACGAAATAAATTTATTGCTAGCAAACTAGACGGCATGGTCCCTTCATGAACCTAATTCACAATACTCGGTAGCGGATGAGAGTGATTGATCCATAACATTATACAAAATCCGTTTATTAATTAGCTTGTTGCATTGCTCCTAAAATAAAAGCCGACCATTTTTTATCCTATCGGAAAAAGCCTAAGCAGACGGTTTCTGCGGATATAATCACCAAATTAGCTTTATAATCTGAAATAACATAATCGGCTTTTTGAAAATGAAGTGTTATTGAAGGATAGTTAGTAATATCAAATCTTCCAAGTAGGCAGAAACAAGCATCAAAACTGTTATGGGTGCCAATATATTCTACTCCGAGCTCTCTAAAATGTGCATGAACCAAATCTGCAACTCTATCAAAATGATATTTATACATTGTAGAAATAGGAGCACCGGAGTCTATGATAGTACCGCCTTCTTTTCGGGATTTCAGTTCAAAAGTACCTCTGGGAAAGCGTACTCTTTTGTTACCAACACTAATATCTTCTAGATTTAAGTAATACAAAAGCGTCGTCTGAAACGGAGGCACAACAATGGGAGTTGTATGAAATACACCTCCAATTATTGCATCGGCACCAAATTTTAAATATGTATCTGATCCCCCATCCTATCGTCAAACATCTCCAAACAATAGGAAAATTTTCCTTTTCCAGCAACACCTAATTGATTTAGAAATGACCATTGTCCTGGTCCTTAACCGAGTGTTACCGCAATAAGATCAGGATTTCCGTATAAATGATTTCTACCAATAGTGTTTTCAAAATTATCTTGGCGAAAACCACAACCCATGTGTATCTCAATACACTTTCAAGGTCACCACTATTAGAGCCTAAACTAAATTTTTCTTCAGCTACAATACCAGATATAACTGATCCACTCGCATAGCGTACTTTATAAGTGCATTGGCCGTAAGCATTGCACTTATCTCCCTTGCAAAAAGGATGAGTATTACAAGGAACCGGACGATACGTAGATGACGATCTCCAAGGATAAAGCGGCATATATCTTGATTGAAATCTTTTGTGGAACCTTCGCATTGAAACCACGTCTGAGAACTACCAGTATCAATCATCAATTCTTGACTGGTTCGGAATCATGAAATGTACCTAAACCAACCATTACAATGTAAAACGCTGGTTCGTAAACTACGGGAAAACGTATAGCATCGAGATTCATTGAGCGTGTTGCATTATCATGGAGTAATATTTGTGACCCAATGTAACTTGTATGAGCTTTGGATTGTTCTGCGAGTCTCTGAAGCCTTTCTTCTCTTGTGAAATGGTCACCTAGATATAACGACGATCCTATGAAGTCTCTATCAATCATCTTCACACTAAACCCTTTCTTTGGATACACCGCAATAACTGAGTTTAATAGTAGTGTAACATGAGTATTTGATAGAATAAAAATGAAAAACTTCTCCCCCATTTTTAAGGTAAGACGAATTTTGATGAACACTATTATTTATAGATTTATTTGCTTATCTATTAGGGCAAGAATTAAGGATTTTACCATTGTAATATTATTTTGTTCCATGGATATTCAATAATACCTAAGGAATATAATTAAGGATATGCGATTCTGAACTTCCATTTATAGTACTGTAAATGATATATTAAAACAAGTTCTTTTCTTATTATAATACACATTAATATCTCTGATTTATTTGCTTATATATTAGGCTAGAATTAAGGATTTTACCATATATAAATAAAAAGATTTTGTTTTGAAAATAATAGTATCCTAAAATACCGAGGTTGTTTGATTTTATTTTTCTTTATTGGGTTTCCATAATAATATTTTCATTAAAAACCATAACATAGATGTTAATCGTGAAGGAATATAATTAAGGATATGCAATAGTAGTGTCGTCTGATTATTAAAAACCATAACATACAAATTTTACTAATTCCAGTTATCATTTTTCCGTTTGTTGAAGGAATCGAGAACTTTGGAACAATTCTACTGTCTATCTACTAGATTAACAATAATCCAAAAATGATCCTACTACTTTTACCCCCATTTGCTTGATTATGGAGGCTGGTAAATGTTGTACTGTTAGGGTTCTAGACCAAAACACTGGGAGAAAAACACTTAACAGCCAAGAACCCTAGGATAAAACCCTTTTTCTTTGGGGTTAGCAACCTTGAAAGCAATAAACGAATTGAAAGAACAAAATTGTATTAATTGATAGATTCTAACAAACTGTGGCTAGGCTATATATATAGCTTTGAAGCCTTGAATAACAAGTAAATACTAGAGTTTAATAACTGCCTAAACTTAGGAAAGCACGTTGTTTATGGGTAAAAATCGTTTCTACCGATTTCGGTAGGTGATTGAGAAACTGGTTCAAACCCTAAACAAATGTGCTGCACGTGAGCACTTTATAGATTCGAGAGATCAATCTGTACAAGTCCGGCCTAAACCAAGAAATGGCCGTTCCAGACTTGCTTCGGTCACAAAGTGGAGGAGAAGGGTTGATTTGGGGAGGGAAGCAAAGAAAGGTGTTGAGACCCGAATAATTCAGGGAGAGTAGTGTCTCGACTTGTATCGAGAAAGTGGAAGCTTGAAGCTTGCAAGAGATGAAAGCTTTTTGGAGAGCTTGCAAAGTTGCCTTTTCTCGAGAGTGTAGTATTTTTCTCCCGACCGAGACTTGTTGTCCGGTGGAAATAGGTAAGACCTATTTATACAAGTCGAGATTGAAACGTACCACTGGCCTCATGAAGGAAGAGAGTAAAGGGTGAAATAATGGGAGGAGGTGGTAACCGCATGGTGTTAATGGGTGAAAACGTTTTTACCATTATTTCCTCATTTATTTGACCGCTTTATTCCTTTTCACGCTTTCTTAATGTGAGCGTAGTGTACGCTACAAGCTGTGAACGCCAAACCAAAACCCTGGAAAGCATCCCCCATTTTGTGTTGATATCTCGAGTGTTGGTTGCACCTTGAGTGCAAGTGGCGCTGCTAGTGGCGCGTGTGGCATGTGCCATTGGCATGTGCGGAATGCCCTTGTTGCGGGTTGTACCTCGAGCGCAAGTGGCAATGCCAGAGTCGCTAGTGGCGTGCGTGGCATGTGCCAATGGCATGTGCGGAATGCCTTGGTGGTAGGTTGTACGTTGAGTGCAAGTGGCAATGCCAGAGTTGCTAGTGGCGTGCGTGGCATGTGCGGAATGCCTTGGTGGTAGGTTGTACGTTGAGTGTAAGTGGCAATGCAGTTGCTAGTGGCGTGTGTGGCATGTGCCAATGGCATGTGCGGAATGCCTTGGTGGTAGGTTGCATGGTTTGCGAGTTAGGCTACCAGCGTGCATTTAAGGGGCACGGCTAGGTGATGAAGGCTACCAACGAGCGTGTTGGCATGTGCCAATAACATGCGTGGCCGTTAGGGCCGTGGCCTTGGTAGGAAAAGCTACCAGCGAGCATGTTGGCATGTGCCAATGGCATGCGTGGCCGCTAGGGCCGTGGCCTTGGTAGGAAAAGCTACCAAATGAGCATGTTGGCATGTGCCAATGGCATGCATGGCCGTTAGGGCCGTGGCTTTGGTAGGAAAAGCTACCAGCGAGCATGTTGGCATGTGCCAATGGCATGCGTGGCGGCATTGGGCCGTGGCTTTGGTAGGAAAAGCTACCGGCGAGCATGTTGGCATGTGCCAATGGCATGTGGCGTGGCCATTACCGGGCCGTGGCCTTGGTAGGAAAAGCTACCACCGAGCATGTTGGCATGTGCCAATGGCATGCGTGGTCACCGGGTCCGTGGCCTTGGTAGGAAAAGCTACCAACGAGCATGTTGGCATGTGCCAATGGCATGCGTGGCCGTTAGGTCCGTGGCCTTGGTAGGAAAAGCTACCAAATGAGCATGTTGGCATGTGCCAATGGCATGCGTGGCCGTTAGGGCCGTGGCCTTGGTAGGAAAAGCTACCAAATGAGCATGTTGGCATGTGCCAATGGCATGCGTGGCCGTTAGGGCCGTGGCCTTGGTAGGAAAAGCTACCAGCGAGCATGTTGGCATGTGCCAATGGCATGCGTGGCCGACTTGGCCTAGGTTGCATGGTTTGTAAGCCTAGGGCGCTATATTTGGCATGTGCCAATGGCATAGCGGCTTGGAAATATTGCTTGTGGTACGTGTTGGCCTGTGCCAATGGCACGTACGGCCATGTTGACCTAGTTGCACGTTTTGCAAGCCTAGGGCGCTATATTTGGCATGTGCCAATGGCATAGCGGCTTGGAAATATGGCTTGTGGTACGTGTTGGGATGTGCCAATGGCAGTACGGCCATGTTGACCTAGTTGCACGTTTTGCAAGCCTAGGGCGCTATATTTGGCATGTGCCAATGGCATAGCGGCTTAGTTTGGCATGGTTGCCAATGAGTGCGATATGTAGTTTGGTTTTGGCGTCACTGCCATGGTGCGCAGTGTGCGGCTTGGTTTGGCATTGTTGCCATGGTGCGTAGTGTGCGGCTTGGTTTGGCATTGTTGCCATGGTGCGCAGTGTGCGGCTTGGTTTGGCATTGTTGCCATGGTGCGCAGTGTGCGGCTTGGTTTTGGAATTAGGGTTCTATGTCGAAAACCCTAATCTGGTATTTTGAAAAAATACCCCTATTAATTATTTACACCTGAGTTAAATGCTCTTAGTTAATGTGTTGCGGGTAACACTAGGTCATGGGGTTTTACGATTTTACCCCTTGTTTAAAAACCACCATCAACACACGTTTAAACTAAATAAAGAAAACTAATAGAGCTAATTATGGAAGTCAGGTAGTATAGTGGTGTTGGTATCATAACATCCCACCCTCCTGGAAAACAGACTTGTCCTCAAGTCGAAAATTCTGGAAATCGGGTAATTAAATCGTCAGCGTCTTCCCAAGTTGCTTCATCTTCAGGATGATGTTTCCATTGCACAAGCCATTGAGTACCAGCACGACTACCTTTCTTGTACATTCGTCGCTGCAAAACTGTTTCTGGTTCCCATTTGTCGTAGTCGATGATGTCTGGTAAGATAGTAACAACATTGACAGTTGTTCCTAGTTTCTTTTTCAGTTGAGAGACATGGAAAACAGGGTGGATACGACTGGTGGTAGGAAGCTCCAGTTTATAAGCCACGGCTCCAATCTTCTCTAATACGCGAAAGGGTCCATAAAATCGTGGAGAGAGCTTTTAAAATGACTGACTGGCAGCAGTAGTTTGTCTATAAGGCTGTAGGCGCAAATAAACCCAATCATCTGTTTCAAAATTACGTTCCGTGCGATGAGTGTCAGCGTACATTTTCATCCTAGCTTGAGCTTCATGCAAGTTAGACTTTAAAAGTTGAAGAGTGTGATCTCTTGCCCGAAGATTAACATCAACATCATTCACTGTCGTAGATCCTGGATAATACGATAGAATACTTGGAGGAGGCCTACTATACAAAGCTTCATATGGAGTCATTTGTGGATGGTACGCTATACTGTGGCATAACTGAGTACCCTGCAAAGTAAAATAAGCAGTCCAAAAAGTGCTCATGAATATCGCATCTCTGTCACTGACAATACTCTTGGGCATCCCATGAAGTCGAACTACCTCTCTCACAAATACTTCGGCAACTGTGCTCGCAGAATAAGGATGAGACAAAGCAATAAAATGCGCATATTTTGATAAACGATCAACAACAACCAGAATGGAGCTTTTTCTGTTAGATAATGGGAATCCATCAACGAAGTCCATTGAAATATCAAGCCACACGTCAACATGGATAGGCAAAGGATTCAAAAGTCCAGGAGGAGCTATCGATTCAGACTTGTTCCGTTGGCAAATGTCACAACGATCAATGAAGTCTTTAATCGAATGCTTCATGCCTTTCCAATAAAATTTTTGCTGTAGTCGCTTGAAAGTGCGTAAGTAACCTAAATGTCCACCTAAAGGAGTTGTGTGAAATTCCTCGAGTAACTTGGAGCACCAAGAGGAAGAAGAAACAACTACAATCCTTTGCTTGTATCTTAATATGCCATCCACATATGTAAAATTGCGTTTAAATGACGGATTATCACGCAAACTTGTAATAAGTGACCCATATTCCTCATCTTGATGACATTCATTGACAATGGCCTGTACTCCAGAGAATATAGGTGCTGAAAGTGATATAAGTTGAGGTCCTGAAATACGAGACAATGCATCAGCAGCTATATTTTCTTTGCCATGTCTAAAAACAATCTCATAGTCATAACCCAATAATTTAGAAAGTCATTTTTGCTGCTCCATTGATGATAACTTTTGATCTAAGAAGTATTTCAAGCTCCTATGATCAGTATATATTTTAAAATGTCTCCCCATTAAGTACGGACGCCATTTCTGAACAGCAGATACGATTGCTAACATTTCCTTGTCATATACTGAGAGATTCAAATTTTTGCCAGACAATGGCTTGCTGTAGTAAGCTATAGGTCGACCAGACTGCATCAATACAACACCCAAACCACCACCAGACGCATCACATTCAAGGTAAAATTCCTTTGTAAAATCTGGTAAGACTAACACAGGAGTTTCCGTAAGAGCTTGCTGCAACAGTTTGAAGGAAGAGGTAGCAACATCAGTCCAAACAAATGCGTCTTTCTTCAACAGCTGAGTTAGAGGATGACTAATGATTCCAAATTCCTTCACAAACTTGCGATAATAGCCAGCTAAACCAAGAAAAGATCGGAGCTCTTTAACGGTGCTAGGAATAGGCCAAGACAGAATGCTCTTGATTTTATCATCTTCAACCAAGACTCCATCAGCAGAAATAACGTGGCCAAGATAGCCAACAGATGGTTGTGCAAATGTCCATTTAGATTCTTTAACGAACAGTTGATTGGAACGTAAAATATCAAACACAATAGATAGATGTTGAAGATGTTCAGAAAAACTACGGCTATATATCAATATGTCATCAACAAATACGAGCACGAACCTGCGCAAGTGAGGCCTGAATATGTGGTTCATTAAACTTTGAAATGTAGCTGGAGCATTCGAAAGTCCAAATGGCATGACCAAGAATTCATAGTGGCCATCATGGGTTCGAAAAGCCGTCTTAGCAATATCTGGTTCAAAGAGACGAATATGATGATAGCCAGATCGTAAATCCAACTTTGTAAAAATGCACGCTCCATGTAATTCATCCAAGAGTTCATCAACCATAGGGATAGGAAAACGATCCTTGATGGTAATCTTATTCAATGCACGATAGTCCACACACATCCTCCAGGTACCATCTTTTTTACGTACCATTAAAATAGGAGAAGAAAAGGGGCTGGAGCTAGAACGAATTAACCCAGCCTCATGTAGCTCAGCAACTATTTTCTCTATCTCATGCTTCTGAAAATGTGGATACCGATACGGTCTAATATTAACTGGAGAAGAATCAGCCAATAAAGGAATGTGATGATCATGCTGCCTTGAAGGAGGTAACGAATCAGGAGTCTTAAAAATGTCAGAATAAGTTAACAATAATTGCTGAATCTCAGGGTGTAGTTCTGCGGAAATGTCAGCTGAAGAAGCATTTAACTCACATAATTGGAACAAAATCCCATGTTATTCCATGTCTAATAAGCGTTGCATGGGAACGCTATCCAACATCATCACAGTATAAGAATTGTTGCCCACTAAAACAATGTCGGTTGCATTAAACTTAAACTTCATAGTTAATGTTGTAAAATCCCAAGAGATTTCGCCTAATGTCCGCAACCATTGAATGCCCAACACAACATCACAACCACTGATAGGCAATAGGTGGAAATCAGAAGTGAAGTTATAACCCTGCAATCTAAGGGGAACATTAAAACAAGAACCTTGAGTACTTATCTGTCCGCCATCGCCTACTGTGACACGTAATTCCGCGTCCTTGGAACAAACATGATAACCGCATTGCTTAGCTATCTTCGGATGCATAAAATTGTGCGTAGAACCCGAATATACAAGGATTGTGAGAGCTTGTCCCTTAGAGAAACCAGAAATCCGCATTGTTCTAGGAAAGGAAGTACCCATCAGAGAGTGCAAAGAAATCTTAGGCTCCGATGTAGTCTCATCGGAACACTTAGTTTCAGGTTCAGCAGCAGAAATATCTTCAATAGCTTCAATAACATCTTCATCAATATCCAAGATAGTAAGTCTTCCTTTACACAAATGGTCTGGTCTATAGAATTCATCATAATTGAAGCACAGACCTTTAGCTCGACGTTCTTTTTGCTCCTCTTGTGATAGTCTCCGAGATCCCATAGGAATAGACTTCGTAGGTGGAGTAGTTTGAGGAGAAGTGAAAGTTACTGGACGAGGAGGTCGGGTATGGTTGTCGTAGAACAAACTTGGGGACTGCCAGTTTAGTAGATTCATATGCTTCTTCCTGATGTATAGCTTTAGTAAAAGCATCATTGAGGGTTTGTGGTGCCAATAGCTTGACCACATTACCAATATGCGGTTTAAGTGAACGAATAAAACAAGCAATCAAGTAATCATCTGGAAAATCTACAAAGTTTAATAACCTCTCGAATGCAAGAATGTGTTCTCTGCCAGTGCCTACTTGATCGATTGTGCTGATTGCAAGTCGAGCGTCCACAAACTTCTCAGGAGAAAATCGTGCTCGAACATGCGCACAAAATTCAGCCCAGGTAACTATTGTGGTTCTTGTTTGTTTCCATCTATACCAGACATTAGCATCCCCTTTCAAACTAGAAGAAGCAATATTAATTTTCATGGTATCATCAGCCGCATGTACAGTAAAGTACTTATCAGCATTAAAGATCCAGCCGTCAGGGTCTTCTCCATCAAAACAAGGAAACTTGAGGTTGATTGCAACAGCTCGAGGAGGTGGAGGAGGTGGAGGATTTGTACTCCGATTGTTAGCATGACCAGTATTGCTCGGCTGAGGAATAAATTCAGGAAAAACCGTTTGCAATGAATTGGTGAGCTCTGTGTTTAGATTTTGAGTGAGGTGAGTAGATAAAGCTGTGGATAAACTGGTCGAAAGAGTAGAAGACAAAGTAGTCAGAGCCGTTGTTATGCTGGTTGCAATGGTATCTGCGAGAACTTTTTTATTCTCAGTGGTTTCTAGTTTACGAGCAACTCGTTCTTCTTCTCTTTGTTGACGTTTTGCAACAGCCTTGGTCTTGCTCTTCTCATCTTCGTCAAGTTGTTGTTTAGCCAAAGCAGTAATTAGGTTATCAAGGTTTTTAGACATATCGGTAATGCCATCGCTTACGAGTTTCAGATTCTCTGTATAGTTTTGACCCATTAGAGAAAAAAAAAAAAATTGGTTAATTAAGGGTTTGATCTAAACCTGCTCTGATCCAGGTGTTAGGGTTCTAGACCAAAACACTAGGAGAAAAACACTTAACAGCCAAGAACCCTAGGATAAAACCCTTTTTCTTTGGGGTTAGCAACCTTGAAAGCAATAAACGAATTGAAAGAACAAAATTGTATTAATTGATAGATTCTAACAAATTGTGGCTAGGCTATATATATAGCTTTGAAGCCTTGAATAAAAAGTAAATACTAGAGTTTAATAACTGCCTAAACTTAGGAAAGCACGTTTAAACTAAATAAGGAAAACTAATAGAGCTAATTATGGAAGTCAGGTAGTATAGTGGTGTTGGTATCATAACATGTACACGTGATTTTCTTTTCTTCTTCTAAACTGATGATCAGAAAAATGGATTTGGGCCAGAGAGACCAAAGTAATTTTGCAACTAACAATGATGATGTCGTGCAAATTTTTGCATTTACATTTAAGCAAATAACTTCACATCCGTATGCAAGTTTCTGTTCATGGCCTAAAATGATGTTTTGAGGATTAACATATAACTGGATAATAGATGAACAGCTTATCAGTCCGACTGTAAGAACTTACAGGGAAATAATAATCATTTTATCAGAATGCATCTTATTGGAGATCCCTCCGCGCCAACCAATCTCAGAGGTAAACAATGCACAGAAGAATACAGCCCAGCGTCGATACCATCCAGTTTCAGGCCTTCCACAATAATGATGTCCTGGAAGCATTAATTTGCATTTACAAAATCACACGATATCACTAGGGAGCAAAATATAATGGTGTGTTAGATGAGAAACAAACCAGATAAAAGAAGAATGTTTACCCTGCCTTCAAGAAAGACGAGATGAGCAGAAACATTGTCGTCCCATGAAGCAACCGATAAGTAATCAACTCCTACATCAAGTGTCACAGCACACAACATAAAGTCATGATTAGAATTGATGAACACATGCACCATTTCATCCATCAGTAGCGAAAGGAGATATCTTACCAACCATCTTTATGTCAGTGTGATCTTTCAGCCACTGTGCTCCATCCTGCGTGAAACCAACATAACTGGTGTCGAAATGGCTTTTGTACATAAGCAACCTGTAATAAAATCATTAAGGTAGCCACTGAATCACATAATAATGAGGACTGAGGAATAGTTAACTAGTAAATAATAAGCATAAGATACCTATCAGTGTTTAATGTTCTAAATATCACGCGACGCACTCCTCTAGGAATGTTTAAGGACTCCATAGCTTCAGCTGTTAGAAAGTAAACCGATCATTAACGGTTGGATATCCAGAAACACGCAGCAAAGGCACCAAAACAGCAAATACCAAATTTGATTATGAGGTTGGAACAGAAGTTACTTACCAGTAATGTTCATATTTCTAGGAACATCCACTAACAGTACAGGACCTATTACGACAATTAACAGCATAACATGAGTAAGTAAGTAGTCGCATAAATAATCAAACACATTACAAAGGTCTGTGTGAGACGTGAGGCGCCAAGACGGTCGCCTAGCAAAATTATCGATGAGGCGCTACAATTATGGGCGCCTTGCTCGCCTTTGACAACAATACAGAATTTATCTAATCAAACAGAAAAAAAATGTATATATACCATTGAGAAGATCAAGATCGAGTGAATTAACATCAAGCCCAGCATCGAAATAGTGATTTTAAAAGTGTCCAGGTGCATCAACATGAGTACCGGTATGGGTTATCAACTTCAACTCAGAGATGTTATACAAAGAACCATTTTACATACTTACTGCAAGCCGCAACAGCTGACCCACACCTTCAGGGGAACCATAAATCGGTAAATCAGGTCTCATTTCATGAGTGATATCAATTATCCTTCCGTTCTTCCCATAAACTTCTCTCTTTGGTGGTGGGGGAACCACTATGTTACATTCATCTCCATAGCTGGAGGGATACGCTTCTATTAATGGTGATGATGCCAAGGAAGAAGAAGAAGAACCCAGAATGAAAACGGTAGAGATGGTGCATACAAGGATACAACTCCATGGAACTTCCATTATCATCGAGCTCTTCTCTCTGTCGGTCAAGTGAAGGAGCTCTAACTTCTTATACTAAGTCTTATGGGCTAGATTGGAGGTGCTAGATTAGAACTTAAGTGTTGCAATTCAAAAAAAAAGTGTGGCAAAAAAGTTAACACTAGTTCTCTCCTACCAGTTGCTAGCATGTGAAGTAGCATGCTAGATAGTTACGCTGAATGATTCAGCGCTTGAAAAACTACCTTTTCGCGGAATGGTTCAGTAACAGAGATTTATTTTTGATCTCGACATTTGAGATTTAAAGCGGCCAACCATTTAGAGCCGAGCGCGGAATGGTTTAGCGGCTGGGCGCGGAATGGTTCAAATGGCTATGGCGACGTGGACTGCTAATCCAGGATGCTAGATTAGCACTCCCATAAGACTTAGGAGGTAGTCCTGACTGCTAATCTAGGTGCTAGACTAGCACCCCATAAGACTTAGTCTTAGTGAAACGAGTGGATATTAGCCACTACACGTGCATGATGAAAACAGTAGTTGTTGTACCAAACGGGCACGAGCACCAAGTCTTTAGGGCCAACAGGCTATCAGAAGAAGGGGAAGCATGTTAAGGTCTTTGAGATCGATCTTGAAATCTAGAGTGCTCTAGCTAATCCCACTACAAGAAACTTAATATGGCAAATGATTATGGCAAAAACCCCGACTAGTGTCGCGAGAACCTATGTAGCAAGAATTCTATTGCTGCACCCAATTTTTATTGGTGCAGCAAGAGATTATGTTTTTTTGCCACACTCTTTTCATATTGTTGCTACAGTTATGTGGCAAAAGTTTTATTTTGGCTAGAAATTTGTTTTTGCAACACCTATATCGAAGGTGTGGCAATATATGGTGTAGCAATAACTATACTTTCTTGTAGTGTCCACTTTTTTGGTTGATTTTTGATTTTCAGTACTGATTTTGTTCATCATTTTTAAATCAAGAATTGAAAATTTTAAAGTATTTTTGCAGGATTTTTCCATTTTCTTGTGATAACTGGCTTTAAAGTCTTTCATGTCTCCATCTAGGCATATAGAAGAGCAGCACGCTGTTTATTTCCTGACATTACATACCTCAGAGGTGCAAGTGGTGAGCCAACACTCAAAAAAGAGACCGTGTTTTTTTTTCTTTTTTATGACGTCGAGTTTCCTTATTTGGAACTCTTAACCGCCTGATCAGAAAAGGAAGCCAGAAAAATAATTCTGGCCGGTTTAGTCCCACACCGCCGTTATTGCAAACAAAAGTGTATTTAGATTTCCTGAGCGTCTCCATATGCTCGTCTCTTAGGAGACATCCGAGAAAACCAAACAGCCGCATGCAGCGACGGATCCAGGATTTTATGTCTGCGTGGGCTATTTTTTTTTTTAGCCAATATTCTATTTAACTTTTTCGATTGCAATATTGATAGCTGCAGTCATAATACCTGGTGCGACATGCTATTTTTTCTTTTCTCTAAAACAATATTCTCAGGATAAACCCGTTCCTCTAAACCATTATCGGCTTTGTAACTAGGAAATTCTACATCGTCTAAAACGGAGATACTTCTAGTCAAATCCTCGTCCATTTGAATAGGTGAATAATTATTAAAATTATTTGGATTTGAACTATAAATAACATGATCATTATAAAGCTCAGTTGGAGTAACAAATTCCTGTTCACTATGCCCACATATTTCAAATTCTTCATCAACACTATCCTCATCATAATCATCATTATAATAGCATGAAAATGGTTGAACCTCATTTAAAGTAGTGTTACCAATTCTATCCTCGTCATCCTGATTATGTGAGTAACTATCCTCATTTTCAAGGGTACTATTGGAAATACTGTATTGGAAATTAAGATTATTTTGAGCCAATTTTTCTACAATCCTATTTGTACTCTCAGTATATTGCTTAAGAGTCTCTTCTAGAGACATCTTTGTTGACTGCTCGTCTGAAAGAATGTTACGGGTTTTCTTCACAAATAAAGTATAACTCTTGAGAGCCTCTTCTAGAGAAATAGAGGGATTGTTTTGCTCGTATGACTGGTGGGTGTGCGAATAGTAATTGGGCTCCCTCTGGTATGAACCATAACCTCGAAAAGATTGGTGTTCCCAACCACTATTCACACTGTGGTCATAAAAAGAATAATGTCCATTTTGGAAATCAGTCGGACATTCATTGTATTAGCTATTGTAATACCAGCTCGACATTATATTATGCACGTGCAAATGCAAGGTTGACTAAAATTGGTAAGCTCAGGTTACCTACAACAAAATATACCCAAAGTTACTAGGCTGAGGTTTGTGAACTTTCAGCTGGTAACTCCCATAAGGCCCAAGGCACGAGTTCAGCTTACTAATCCATGAGTTTTCCTAAATTCGGTAGCTTGACGATGCAATTGGTGTGTGCACGTATTTTTTTTATATTTTTTAATAAATAAAATACTAAAAATAAACAAACAATATATACAAGTCCAAAAGAAATAGAGAAAAACTAACAAAAATAAAATCTCCGGTTTTCTCCTTTTTTGGCAAGTTCGACTTTCCACTTTTATCTTCGAGTCAATCCTGCACAACAAAAACAAAAATACCAAAGACGTAAAAAAGAACAAAATATATAAAATAGGAAAATAAATATACAAAACCTAAAACCTAAACCTAAATACAAGTCCGCGTCGGCAGCGCCAAAAATTGATGTGATTGTAGATGTGGTAAGAAAGTTGTCGTTCACTCGGACTCGTAAAGGATTTGATTTAAGACTTAAAAAGAGAAAACACTAAAAACAAAGAAAATATATTCACAAGGTTGTCACAAATATCGAGAGATTACTGGGACTCAGGATTTCACTGTTTTTCATCTTCAAGTGGTTCAGAAATTAATCCTAGGCGATTATAGCTCAAAACAAAACAAATATTAACTCTATTCTTTGCCAAAGTAGATTCCATAAAATATTACTTGTAGATCATAAGCATGGAGCATCAAGAATCCCTAGGACTAAGCATGCTCCATCAAACAAAGTCACAGGTAATTAATAGAAACCTTAATTCAATTAAAATCGGTGCAAAAAGTAAATAAAGAATTAACTAAATTACCACATGGATGAAATACAGCTTCCTCCTTCGTCCCAGTGTTGGGGTTTAGCTCCTCATATCAAAAACACGCATAAAATAATAATCCATAGCTCAAAAAGGTGTTCTTTTGAAGAAAATATAATAGACAGGAATTCGCAACGCTGTTTCTTATTACGTAGACGTCATCATTACGGGTGGGAGGTCTGTTACAAAGAAAAGATGACTCTTTTAGTTTTGTCTCAGTGATCTATTCTTCTTCTTCGCTTTGAAGGTGCGGGATCGAGTTCTCGCAAGCTTTCTTTTCTCCGACCTCAGCTCCGGTACTTCTCTGCTATCCTCTGGTTCGACCCCAAAGTCTCGACTCCCCTCTGTTGGCTCTCATCACTCCTTTTATACACAACAGGTACGATAATAACTCGAGAATCCTTTTCTTTTCTTTCACAGAAAGTCTCGAACTTTCTTCTCGCGTCTTCTGAGTTTCCTTCTATGCTCCAACATGCCGCTGATAGAGCCAAATCATATTTAGTATGTATCCTTCAGTCCACGTATTTCCCAAAACAAAGCCACAAAATCCCGAAATATCTTATTCTCTGTTTCGGCTCATTCTTCTTTTCTTTTACTTACATTCTAATGCGAAGATTCTAAGACGACCTAGATTGGAAAGGCCCAAACCAATTATAGGCCCTTCCTTCCACAACCAACCGTTCTCTGAACTCCGGCCTACCCATCAATCTCCATCCACTGACTATCATTGCGACAATATCACAGTTCCTGTCTCGAACCAAATCTACATCCATCGCTGCTTATACAAATTCACCACTCTTTTGTAGTGAATACCACCCTGGGATATCGTCATCTCTATTGTGAAACAATGGCAGCAACATCAGTTAACCATTTTGCTTGGTTTTGAATCCCCAGGTTTGTTGTTTGTTGTTGTAAAATGCTAAGAGATGCTCCACTTTTATGACGATGATAGAACAACAGCTGGGTACCTATGACCGTTCGAACCAAAGCTTGAAAATTCATTATGTAAATTTCGCAGGAGTAAAAGAAATTTTCCCGCCAAAATAGCTTTTGAACGAAGAAGACAGGGCGTCCCCCTAACCATTCCCGGGGTGTAAATAACAATTAGGATGCCCCTTATCAGTGGAGTGCCACTTAGCCAAAACCGGGGTCCCTTTAACACTTGCCTTGGGTAAAAATAACACTTCTTCGGGGGTGTTTCCAGCATATTTTCAGGGTTCCTTTAAAGCGTATTCTGAGTGCCTTTAGTAATTTTCTCCCACGAGCGCAAAAACCACTTTTCGGGCCAGTTTCGCCGCAAAAGCTTATTTCTCCAACAACACCTACAAATACATAAAATAGCAAAATAAGCGCAAAATCGAGCACTAACAATATACATAATTAAGAACAAAATAGACACATAAATGCGTCTATCAATGGTGATAGATAATTTTAATTACCCCGATTTTATGGTCGCATCCACGATCCCATAGGATGGTAATGCTTGCTTTATTATTCTGAATTCGTAGTCGAATCCACAGTTGATCCTATGAAATAATAATAAACAACTATTCATTTTTATTACTCAGTTTCATGAATTATTCTCCACTGAATTTCATAAATTAGTAATAAATACTCAATAACTGGGCGTCTGGACTACCTACCACTGAGTAAGCCCCACGAAAATGGTGCAATTGTATTCGACAATGATGCATGACTGAGCACCCGGATGCACGAACGAGCATCCAAAAAATATGAAACAATGAGGAATCCTACACAAAACAGGGAGAAAGCAATAAATATTAATTAAATAATGAGAGGCGCCCAGGGCTGGGCCCACCGGCCGGCCGGCCATGCCCTAGCCATGGTCGGTCCCACGCCTCTCCCATTATTTTCCTTATTGTTTTGTTATTTCATGAACTCATGAAAACTCCTTGATTTTAGCAACTTTCCTTGTTTTTGCAAAACTCATGAATCCTCCATAACTTCATGGATTCATGAAATAATATTATAAAATAAGGAAAGGTGTGCGGGACCGGGCAACCTAGCCGTCCGGCCGGCCATACCCGGGCCGTGGTCGGTCCCACACCTCACAATCCTTAGCTTTTTATAATTCCCTAATCTCACGAGACTCCTTTGTTTTCAACAAAACTCATGGATTCTCCATAACTTCAAGGATTCATGAAAAATAATATAGAATAGGGAAAGGTGTGTGGGACCGGGCAACCTAGCCGACCGGCCATGCCCTAGCCGTGGCCGGTCCCACACCTTACAATCCCTAGTCTTTTATAATTATTTCCCTCAATTCATGAATCTCCTGGGTTTGAGCAAAATTCATGATTTCTTCATATTTTTTCAAATATTGCTCAAATCACGAAAAAACAAAATCCAACATAGTTACACGACTAGCTAGCCTCTCACGGCAATTTTAAATATTAAAACACTTTTATTTTAATATTTTCAAAATATTGATGAATTGAGCATACATGCTAATTCCAACAAAAATCAAGAATTTCAGTCATGATGAAACTCTTTTGAAAATTCACAATGTCGCTCGAATGCACATTAGAAAATATTGAAACTCTCAGTATGGAGACACAGGCACCACGGAAACGCGTGCATGCCTTCATGACCGACCAGAGTCATTCCTAGGGCTTGCACAAAGCCGGTCCCACATGTTTTCATAATTCTGACCTAATTTGCTCAATTGCTCATACTGGGCCCAAACTGTCTCCAATCAACTGGAAAATTCTTCAAATGACCAACAACTATTCCCGTGACCACCAAGAGCCGGTCCCATGCTCTCTTGGTTGGTACCTACCTCTCATCTCTAGGTTTTATCACCTAATGTTGAATCCAGCAATATTTCAGTAAATGAGGAAACTGGCATTTAATCATCATTCTTTCACCAACTCTCAAACTGAGAACCCTGGTGCGTGCTCACTTGAGCACTGGGAACCACATGGACGCTCATCATACCATGTGGTCGGTCCCTCTTCACTCATGATCAACTTTCAGCAATTCACCAATTGATGAAGGATTGATAAAAAATTAGGGTTTGGAATAAACGCTCTACGAAATCATCATTCTGAGCAAGTTCAAACACTAATAAAATTATAATTGATTCAGCAACCAACATCTGAATTAATTATATAATACTCGGTAACCTACAAATATTTTAATTAATATTTTATTAGGTCACGTCACCAATAAATAATTAGTCGAATTGAGCAATACTTGCTCAATTGCTCGAATATTGATCCAACTATCAATATTCGGTAATTCATCAGTAATTTGTCGAATTGAGCAATACTTGCTCAGTTGCACGTCAGATTATCGAAAATCATTAATTTGTCGAATTGAGCAATACTTGCTTGGTTGCTTGCCAAATTCTCAATATTTAGTAACTCGCCGAATTGAGCAATACTTGCTCAGTCGCTCAAATACTGGTCAGTAATTCATCACTGAATCTACAATATTGACATCATTTCAGAGAACTACATGTTCGACCCATGAATCGCTGAGCATTCATCACTCATGCTCGATTCAACAAAATCTAGACCCATTGTCTAATTAGTCAACAACTGATTAATTAAAACACGTCTGCCTTGCAGACTCCACGATTCGTGAGACATCAATCACGTCACAAATGGGGGATATCACTTAGGTTTTTGGTCTGGCGGTCTACGGCACGTGGATTCATCCACGACGAGAAATGTGCGTCAATCGTGCAAACGGTTGAAGGAGTTAGCAAAATAGTGGGTGCACCATCAGTCAAGTCTCCACAACATGGAACTGACTTTACCACGATATCCCACTTTCCCACTCTTTCACTCAAGAAACCGTCACACTTACAGGGATCAGTGGTTCATCATTCTTACAATAGAAATACGTTTAAATCGAGGACAATATCATCATCATCAACATTATCATTATCCGTCAACAACTCGATACAAACTTATTCACAGAACTCAACTTCAGCAGTTCAGCAATATTGCAGAAACCTTCAACACACCTACAATCCTTGATCATCAATGATCCCACACAATTCTCAGCTTCCCTCCTACAGATCAACCCATCTCCCTCTTTGCGACCGAATAGACTCTGGAACGGCTATTGTCTTAGTTTAGGCCGGAGTCCTACAGATTGATCTCTCGAATCTAAGCACCCCCTTTGCAGCGGTCCATTTGTGTGAGGTTCGGAAGTTTTCTCGGTCGAGGAGTCTCAAAAACACGCTCGACTCTTCACTTTCCTAAAAAACCAGCGAACCGTTTTCCCCCATCCACAAAGAGAAATGGAAGTGGCGCAAGCCAAGTCCGCGAACTAGCGGAAGTTCTCACCCGAGAATTTTTGCTGGAGTTTGTGTACTCCTTCCATGAGCTTAAGTCCGCGAACTTGAGTAGGTTATATCTAAAACCGGTTGTTCTTGAACTAATGTTTATTTAAACTAAGGAATGCTTTTGCAAACCGTGGCTATAAATTTCATGAACTGATTCGAGTGAATCAAAACGTTTTTGCTTTGATTGTGTCTTGTGTAGTTACATAAGATCTAAGCAATTGAACAACTCTCTAACTAGTTCATTTGAGTTATTTGAACTAGTTATGCTGAAGAAGAATATGGTTGATATGAGAGTGATCATATGGCTAACCATTTGGTTGACTATTGTTGAACCAACAAATGTTAATGTTTGGGTATTGTTCATAAACCCAAAATTGAACATTTCATTTGTGTGTAACAAGCTAAGTTTTCGATCCAACGGTTGAGAAATATTAGCTTGAATCTAATCAGGTTTTCATCTAACGGTGAATATTGAATGCTTTGTTACCAAGCTAACATTGATTGCAAACCCTGATTTGAAAGACTATATAAGGGAGAACTCTAGCAATTGGGAAACCTAATCCCCACACTTTACGTGTGATACTAGTTTGCTAAGCTAGAGTCGATTCTCCTTTAACCTTTGGTTTTCTTCTTCTAAAACCAGGTTAACGACTTAAAGACTTCATTGGGATTGTGAAGCCAAACCTATACTACTTTTCTTGTAGTTGTGTGATCTGATCATGATGTTTCTATCGTACGAGTATAATTGAAATAATTGGCTTGATATTTATATCTCCGATAGGCAAGATAGAAAATAAATCACAAACACTTCGTCTCATCGTTTGTGATTCCGCAATATTTTTTTTCGCTGCGTCGATTAAGATTATTGTGAGGTGATCAATAATACAAAGTTGTTCTTCGGGAATATAAGTTCGGGTTATTGATTGGTTCCTGTTCACCTTGATTTATCAAAAGACGAAACAAAACTTATAGGTTTATTCGTGGGAGACGAATTTATCTATTCTGTAGACTTTTCTGTGTGATACAGATTTATTTATTAAAGTCTTCGACTTTGGGTCGTAGCAACTCTTAGTTGTGGGTGAGATTAGCTAAGGGAATCAAGTACGTAGCAACCTGCTGGGATCAGAGGCGTAGGAGCATAACTGTACCTTGGATCAGTGTGAGATTAATTGGGGTTCAACTACAGTCCAGACCGAAGTTAATTTGGAGTAGGCTAGAGTCTGTAGCGGCTTAATATAGTGTGTGTTCAATCTGGACTAGGTCCCGGGGTTTTTCTGCATTTGCGGTTTCCTCGTTAACAAAATTCTGGTGTCTGTGTTATTTCTATTCCGCATTATATTTGTTTATATAATTAAATATCACAAGTTGTGTGTTGTTCAATCAATTAGAATATCCGACCTTTTGGGTTGTTGATTTAAATTGATTGACACTTGGATATTGGTCTTTGGTACTATCCAAGTTATCTCTCTTTGATAAAGACTCGCAGATTTCTATTTGCTTGAGTAAAGATCAAATCAAGAGATTGAGATATTAACTCTTTGATATACTTTTTATCTAGTTTGAGTCTGACTGTCTAGTTGATTCTCTAGAAAGTATATTGGAGTTTGTCCATACATATTGCTAATCGAATTGTTGGGTGTGGTTGTTAGACCCCCGCTTTTTCATCCCCAATTATCCTTTTTCCTTTTCATGGTATGCACCATCTCATGAGCAATGATAACATTGTCCTGTATATGCCTTTGAGGGACCTGGAAATGACTAATTATTTTACTCAAAAGCGGCTTCATTCTATTTACTATAATCGTAGAGATTATTTTGTAGTTAGAGTTGTATAAGGAAATCGGTCTGAAATCAGCGGGAGTGGAGGGATTATTAGTCTTAGGGATTAAAGAAAGAAAAGTGTGATTCATTTCTTTTAATAAATGTTTGGAATCGAAAAATCTCTGAACTGTTTTCCAAACATCCATGATAAGAAGATCAATATTTTGTTTGTAAAATCCAGGAGGGAAACCATTGGGCCCTAGAGCAGTCCAGGGAGTCATTTGGTTGATAGTGTCTCTGATCTCTTGCTGGGTAATTGGTCTTAGTAAGACATTGTTATCAGCGTCGGAGATACAGGGACTGATACAGTTAAGAATCACATTATTTCTAAAAGGATTAGTGGTAGTCCCTATAGAACTAAAGTGATTGACCAATAGATTCTCAAGATTAGCTCTATCATTGATCCATTGACCATTATCCATCTTGAGAGCACTAATCTGGTTATAGTGCTTCCTTTTATTGACAGAATTATGATAGTAGCTAGTATTTCTGTCAAAAGATGTGTAAAACTTTTTTCTTGATTTTTGAGCATAAAATTCTTCTTGAACTTTTTACCAATGATCTAAATCAAGTTCAACTTGTCTGATGTGCTCCAAGTTCTGAGTAGCATAGGGAAGACTATTCAGGTTATGAAGCTCACCATTTAGAGTTTTAACTTTTTGGTCTATATTACCAAAATGATGGATATTCCAATTCTTAAGCTCATGTTTTACGAGTCTCAATCTATTAGTAAGCTGAAAAGGACGAGAACCTCTAATAAATTTAGAGTATGCATTTTTTATGACATCTCTAACTAGGGGTGGGACTTGGGTTGGGTCAACCCACCCAACCCATGCCCAACCCGAACGTTGGGCGGGCATGGGCAATGTACTTTAATAGTTTGGGCAAGCTCGGGTACATTTTTAATAAACCCGAGTTAAACTTGGGCAAGCATGGGGACTAAAATTTCTAACCCGAGCAACCCACCCAACCCGAGGAACTATAATATATATAATTATATAAACTATTTTTATAATTGGTAGTATTATCTATTAAAAACAATTTTAGCCATTATCTTCAAACCTAATAATGAAAATATAAATCATATCTATCTCATTATTAATTCAATATGAAAAAAATTTATATTATTGTCAATAATCATAAGTTATTTGGAAATTTAAGCTAAATACAATAATTAAATCTTATAATTACTAAAATTTGTTATTATCACATTAACATTAATAAAAAATAAATTTAAGACTTAAATTAAGGTCATTAGGGTTTCTATGTGTGTATATATATATCAGTCTACTAACTAACCTCATTCTATGTCCACAATTTTTATTTTGCAAAGTATTAGCATGGGTCAACCCGAGGAACCCGGGAAACCTGAGGAATATAACTTGGGCAGCACCTCCACGGGTTCCATGGGCAATCTGGGCAAAGAATTTCTACCTCGGGTCTGCCTCGGCCAAGCCTTCCAACCCGACCAACCAACCCAAGTCCCACCCCTATCTCTAACAGAGGGATCCTTACCCCCAGCATTTGAAATATCTATATGGCTTACTACCCTGAGTAGACATAGAAGAAGTGTCCAGAATAATAGGAATATGGTCACTGCCTATGGTATCAATATGGACAACTTTAGCAAGACCATAATGTTGTAGCCAAAGACCATTTCCTAAAGCCCTATCAATTCTAGCGCAAATAAGATTATCTCCACTTTGCCTATTATTCCAAGTATATTGAGTACCAATGTAACCAAAATCGGAGAGGTCGGCACTATCAATAACTTGTTGGATAATAGGAAATTCAATAGTGGTAGGGGTAGAGAAAGAGGATCTTTCATGGGCATGCATAGTAATGTTAAGGTCTCCTATTATAACCCAAGGAAGATTAGCTCTAGTCCCAATTTCCCCAATGTAATTCCATTGTTGTACTCTCTCATCATGGTATAGGGAACCATGAAAGAAAGTAGCAAGGAATTCAGGCTTGCTGGGGTCATCTCTGATAATCACATTGATCATTTTATAAGTGTTTTGAACAATCTGACAATCAAATCCAGATTTCCAAAGGAGAGCAATGCCCCCAGCAAGACCAATAGAAGGAAAACCCAACAATTTTGAAAATTAAATCTTTTTAAATAGCCAAATATTTTTTCAGAATTGTTTTTAGTTTCACATAGGAATATCATTTCAGGGTGTGGATGGGGAAAAACGGTTTGCTGGTTTTTTTGGGAAAGTGAAAAGTCGAGCGTGCGGACGAGACTCCTCGACCGAGCAAACTGCTGAACCTCACACAGATGCACTGCAAAGGGAGTGCTTAGATTTGAGAGATCAATCTGTAGGACTCCGGCCTAAACCAAGTCAATTGCCGTTCCAGAGTCAATTCGGTCAAAAAGAGGGAGATGGGTTGATCTGTAGGAGGGAAGCTGAGAATTGTGTAGGATCAATGATGATCAAGGATTGTGTATGTGTTGAAGGTTTCTGCAAATTGATGAACTATTGAGTTCGAATAAGTTCTGGGCGATTGATGGAATTTCTGAGAGTGATTACTCGAAAATTGTTTTTCTTAATAAAGGATCCAGAGACTTATTTATATGGTCAGAATAGCGAACACATTGATCCCAGTAAGTGTGACGGTTTCATGAGTGGAAGAGTGGGAAAGTGGGAGATCGTGGTAAAACCATTTCCGTGTGGAGACTTGGTTGATCGTTCACCCACTACTTTGCTAACTCCTTCAACCGTTCCACGACTTACTCACATTTCTCATCGTGGATGAATCCACGTGCCGTAGGCCGCCAGACTAAAACCCCAAGTGATATCCCCCATGTGACGTGATTGATGTCTCACGAATCATGGAGTCTGCAAGGCAGACGTGTATTTAGTTAGTCATTTGTTGACTGATTAGACAATGAGTCTAGGTTTTGTTGAATCGAGCATGATTGATGAATGCTCAATGGAACATGTTAGACATTGCTCGAATATTGTAAATTCGAGTAACTGAACAAGTATTGCTCGACGAATTACTGGATATTGATAGTTGGATCAATATTCAAGCAATTGAGCAAGTATTGCTCAATTCGACGAATTGCTGAATATTGATAGTTGGACAACTGAGCAAGTATTGCTCAATTCGACGAATTACTGAATATTGATAGTTGGATCAATATTCGAGCAATTGAACAAGTATTGCTCAATTCGACAAATAAATTACTGAATATTGATAGTTGGATCAATATTCGACAAATAAATTACTAATGATTAAATGCTGGTTTCATCATTTATTAAAATAGTGCTCGTCTAAGCATTAGTTATTAAAACCTAATTTATGGAGAAGTGAGGGACCGGCCAAGTAGGCATGAAACCGGCCCTTGAGGGAGCGGGACCAGCTGATGGTCGATTGAGCAAATCCTAATACGAGCAATTGTGCAAATTAGGTCAAAATTGTGAAAACGTGTGGGACCGGCTCGTTGCAAGCCTTAGAGCCTCCCTTGGTTGGTCAATGGAGCATGCCCGTGTCACCATAATGCCCGTGTCTCAGTCCTGAGAGCTTCTGTATTTTCTGATGTCCGTTTGAGCAATGTCTTGGATTTTCAGAAGAGTTCGATCTTTGACTGAAATTCTCGATTTTGCTCGAATGAGCAAGTATAACCTTGCTCGTTTGATCAAAAATTAGAAAATACTAAAATAATAATATTTTAACATTTGGCGTGAGTAGCCTAGTCGGTCATGTAACCATTTTACTTTTTGGCCTTTTCATGGTTTGAGCAATATTTGAGAAAGTATGAAGAAATCATGATTTTTGCTCAATCGGAGGAGTTTCATGAGACGAGGGAAACAATAATTATAAGAGATTAGGGATTGCAAGGTGTGGGACCGGACACGTCCAGGGCATGGCCGGACGGCAGGGTTTCCCAGTCCCGCGACACCTTTCCATATTTATATTATTATTTTTCATGAAACCGTGAAACTATGGAGAAACCATGAGTTTTGTTGAACCGAGGGAGTTTCATGAGATTAGGGAAATAATAATTATGAAAATACAAGGGATTGCAAGGTTTGGGACCGGCCACTATCATTTTGAAGTCGGTAGAGTAGCCTTAGCCAAGGCATGGCCGGCCGGCTAGGCCACTTTCGAGGCCTCCGATTATTGGACACCTTTCTAGCTATTTTTTATATTATTATTTCTCAAACTGGAAAACCATGAGTTTTGTTGAAAATTTCATGAGATTAGGGAAACCCGCGACACCTTTCCCTATTTTATATTATTATTTCTCATGAAACCGTTAAAATATGTAGAAACCATGAGTTTTGCTCAAACAAGGAAAGTTGCTAGAATGAAGGAGTTTTCATGAGTTCATGAAAATAAAAAAAAATAAAGAAATTATAATGGAAGAGGCATGGGACCGGCCACGGCTAAGGCACGGCCGGCCGGCCCGGCCCATGGGCGCCTCTCATTATTTTAATGTTATTATTTTTCTCTCCTGTTTTGTGTAGGATTCCTCATTTGTTCATATTTTCGAATTCTCGTTCGTGCATCATTGTCGCGTACACCTGCACCATTTTATGGGGATTATCCATTGGTAGTCCAGATGCCCGATTGTATTTATTACTAATTTATGAAATTCAGTGGAGAATGATTCATGAAACTGATTAATAAAGATGAATAGTTATTTATTATCAATCCATAGGATCAGCCGTGGATTCGACCATGAATTCGGAATAATAAAATGAACATTACCATTCTATGGGATCATGGATTCGACCACAAAATCGGAGTAATAAAACGAACATTACCATTCCATGGGATCGTGGATTCGACCACAGAATCGGAGTAATAAGATTATTACCATTCCATGAGATCAGCCGTGGATTCGATCATGAAATCAGTGTAATGAGATTATCCATTACCATTCCATGAGATTAGTTGTGGATTCGATCATGAAATCGGAGCAATGAGATAAAATAGATTACCTTTCAGGAATTCAGTGGTGAATGTCACGATAGAATTAATCTATTACAGAAGGGATATTAGCCAGTTAAAGCGCCCTACCCGTTCTGAAAGGTGCATAGTCAGGAAACAACAAGTTTTGTCGAAGTCCTGAAGACGTTATTGCTATTAATCTTACGGAGAACCGCCTGGATCTATACACGGTCTTTGTACATAGTCAGGGAACAGTGAGTGTCACCGACGTCCTGAAGGCGTTATCGCTCTCAATCTTACGGAGAACCGCCCAATCGTTCTTCTATGTAGAGGTGGGTCTCTCTCATGTAGTCAGGGAACAGTGAGTATCACCGACGTCCTGAAGGCGTTATTGCTCTCAATCTTACGGAGAACCGCCCAATTATGTTATTCTACATAGAGGTCTTGATGAAATGCGAATCATTGAACGCTCAGCTAGTGGAGGCCTTTCGATAAACATATTCATCATGGCTCGTAAAATATGAATCGTCACATGCCTGAAAGCCGTGTCAGAATCATGCAGTATCATGATTTTACGATTTTGACCTTTGTTGAAAATCCACCATCAACATTAAGTCCCTTGCTTAGTGAGGGACAATCATGTTCCGCAGTAAGCATTAGATGGTGATTTTCAGTCGACGAGATCAGTAGTTGAACTCAGTTGTACAAAGGTATTTTTAGAATCCTCGATTTGCTCCAATGGTGTCATGTACGAGCAAATGCTTATGTAAGGACCCTGATAGTATGATAGAGTGTCGTCCCGTGGTCACGGAGAGATGAGGCACTGCTGATCTGGACGATCAAACATTCAGGTTTGGTCAGTTTAGCTTTGTGGGCCCAGGCCCAAAAAAGAAATCCTTGTTTTAGGAACAGACGTTGTTCGTTCATTATTTAAGAAACAAACAAAATATAGTGATAAAAATTTTGTCTATGCGCTTTCACAAAAGCCAAAATTTTATTTTTTAAATATGTGAGATTTCACAAAAGGGAATAAACTCTCGTTTCAAAGGTGGATGCTCGTACGAGAGAAAAGTTTTTTTTTTTTTTTTTTTTGAATAGACGTGCGTCTGTTAGCAATAAAAATTTTGTATATGAGCTTTCATGAAATTTTTTATTTTCGATATGTGAGCCTTCATAAATTTTTTGAAAATATGCTCTCGTTTCAAAGACGGATGCTCGCGAGAGGGAGCAAAAATATATATACATATATTTTCAAAGTTACGTGAGTTTCACGTTAAAATATATATTTTTGTAAAATCAATGTTTTGATTTTGAACAACTTTTGAAAGTAGACAATTATTCACGGTGAAATAATGTTTGTGTGTGAGTTTTCACTATTATAGAATGGACGTCTGTCCAATTTTTTTGAAAAACCAGTGAATGTTCACACAGTGAAAATTTATGTGAAATCAAATTTTGATTTTTGGCAATTGCTAGAAGTAAACAATTTTTGATAAAATATTATTTGTATGGATTTTGTGATCTGATAGTGTATGCACAAAAACCAATGAGTATTCACTCGGTGGGAGTCGCTCGCACGGTGAAAATTTTGTGGATTGCTCACATGAAAATCAAGTTATGATTTTGAAGAAAATTTTGCTCGTGTTTGCAGGTTCGAGGAGACGAGCAAATTTTGAAGTATTAACTCTTGTATCACAATCACTACTGTTAGTGGAATCGTAGACAGGTAAGAGTTGAAAGTTACCATTTTTGTAGACGTTGTTGTGAGCACCTTTATTCCATGATTCACTGTTTTGTTGAATCCCGCGCTTTGTATGAACTGTGTGCTGAAGTAGAAATGTTATGCATCTGTCACGGCCACTTTGCAAGAATGGCTGACTCCCATGATGACACTTCAAAAGATGATGTTTCCAGAGATGACATCTCTACTGCAACTTCAAGAAATGGTACTTCTGGGACCTCTGAGTGATGGTGAGAGATCCTTCATACTGAGTTGTACTTCTGGTTATTTTATTAGCTTTGTCACAGGATGATCGTATAGTGAGATGCCGGATCAATGTAGACTACAGAAATGGAAGAAATTCTATGGGGCGGAGAACCCAGAAGTAAGGACTACATGATGTTAGCAAATAACGTGCAGTCCCCAGTCGTTTCTTTGGTGAGTTGTTAGCACTCCTTGTGTCATGACTTTTCTTGCCTATGCAATTAGGATCACGAGACCAAGGTTTGTTATTTCTTTTCATACTTTTGCTCCATCGATTGACGGTCTTCAACTTGTTCCCGGGCAAACAATTCAGGAATCCAACACTGATGAAGAAGTCGATGTAAGTATCTCTTTCATGCAGGTGATCGTGGCATCTCCTTGAATGAAATAATAATTGTTGTTGATGAATCCAGGAAGAAATTATTGTGGATGAACAAGGTATTGATGCTGCTCATTCATCCTTGGACCACGGTGAGACGGAGAATTCCCAAAATCCGAAACCGTATGAAAGTAATAACGCTTCTGGTGATGACTTCGGCAATGTTGGTTCTTCGAACGGCTTAGAGACCACTCAAGTAAGTACCCATATTATATTTTCTTCATATAAGTATAGGATCTCTGATTCATGAATGAATGAATGAAGACCCGCATAAGTGAATGAAAATTTTTACCGAAATACGTCACCAGAAAATTCAGAACTAAGAGTTTTAGCAAAAACGCCCTAAAATCTTCATCCAATGTCAGATTTTCGTGATCTACCCATGTATCCTTATGCCCAGGAAATTTCCAAGATTTAGCAAAGAATCTTTTTAAGTTTGGATCACGTTTAGGGGTCGTAATCGATGAAACAGTAAACTTCCAGTAAGTTTTCAGAAAAATTTCAGCTGGTGCGTAGTCCAAAACATTGGCCACATAGTTTTGCTCGTTTCTCCAATCGCTGTGAATTTTGGATATGTTGTAGAGAACATCCATACGAAGAGAATGGTATATGACACATCCCTATATTCTTCACCAATTGCTCCCAGTTCTTCGTCTTATACAGGGCAGCGTAAAATCATCTCAGACGGGCTTGCTGTAAAACACTCATGTTGTGTCTTTAGTCCATTCGCTTGTGTATTGAATGGTTGGTGAAGGATTTTAATGTCATAAGCATGGTGCTTGCAGTGCCATGTTGTTTCTATCAGTCGTAGAAACATCACTTCCGAAACCATGGTCACGGGACCATCACTGAGGTTGCTCTCAAGAGGGGGTGATGTAATGACCATGATTGCATGTCCCGGTGGTAGCATTTCTTTTATGATGAATTATCAGCACATGAGAGTCTGGTGTCACGGGTCTTGGACTGTGAAACTGATCGCCATGACCAGTGGACCGTCAGTCCCCAATATTTTGTTAAAACTCTCTTTTCATTTTCCCTTCTTCTGGCAAGACCTAGATACAGGACTCAGGTAGAAAAATTGATGCAAAGACCTAGGTGGTAGAAGTTGGGGGTACCTTGATGAAGGACTTAGCAGCATGACCTGGTGGGTACCGATCGACTGTGGAAGTTATGAATCCCGTCTAAGAATTGTTTCTTGCATGTTGTATGCTCTGGAAACTGTAGGAACCTCATACGACGTCGGAATTCGATACTGGACCCAAATTTTTGAAGCTAAGAAACTGAGTTATCACATGAGAAAAGAATCACTCAATTCGGAGTTGCATAGGTCAGCCAACGAAGCATGCACATTTGTAATTTGTAATCCCGTACAAATTTTTCAGATTTCGTAGACCTCACGGTAAAGGCCATATCTTTCATCTCGTACGTCCGATTGATGCGCCCTTTTGGTATGTTGTAGCAGAGACATAGACGAACATCTTTCGTAGAGGAAGCATTGTCCCATTCCTCATCCATTGGTACGTTTTTGTAAACCCATGGCATGGATCATGTCGTGTCTCATTTGTAGAGGCATTGAGAACATCTTGTAAAAGACTTTGATTTGTGCCCGTCTGTCGTGCAAGCTTTGGGAAAATGTTCATGTTATCATGTTTTCATGTCTACACATCTTGATATGAATCATTAAGGCTTGAATAAGTACGATCCATAGAGTAACGCTTCAGATAATGGATAGTTGATGAAGCGTGGATGTTGCTCATGAAACCGTTGTAGATGCTGAGATCACGATTGAATTTTCTCCATAAATTCTTGTTGAAGCCGAGACCATGGATGGAGTTCCTCCAGATATCCTTGTTGATGTCGGTTCGAAGTTGCTCCAGAGACCGAAAAGGCTAGAACCATGATTTTATGTGATCAGTGAAGAGAAGAAGTTCCTCGATCGTGCAGGGGCTTGTGATGTAGAGAAGTCCCGTTGATGAAGTTTCACGGAATCATCTCAGGTTGCCCAGTGTATGTTGAAGGATTTTATGCCATCCATGGATGAATGATGTTGCATCTGATTATTCAGAAGTCTTATCATGGATAATGGAGACTTATCGATTGTAGTTTAGTTACACTTTGATCGTGTTGTTGTTGAATCAGTGTGTCATCGTCGAGATATTGGTGCTGAAGCCAGATGCGTCATTATCGAAGTTGTACTCTTTGATTGGGAGTACAATTTGAAGACTTCTTAGATGCTTGAGCGTTGAAGCGTATATTACTTAAGCGTCGAATATCTTAGGTTTGTTCGTCTCGGCCCTGATTATCTTCTGTTGATTCAACATTCCTTTCGTTGCGGTAGTGGGATTCAACACTTGTGCAGACATCAGAGCTTTCTGATTTTGTGGCACACATGAACAGTCCTGCAAGGCTATGGAGAAACACCCAAAGTGCTCTTTGCCATGCTTGGATATCATCTCATTAATGAATGTCTCAGTGCTCGATTCGGAAAAATGTCAGATTCAATCACTTGGTAAAATACTAATGCGGTGAAGCTACCATTCATAACGTCTTGCAGAGTTGCTAGTAGAATTGAGTTCCCATGCTAGGATAGCATGTGAGGAAATAAATGACACATACATGAAAGGAATGAGACTTGCCTGAGTGTGGAACCTTTTGATGAATGTCCATGCATCTTTTGCAGGTTCTTGCTTCAACCTCGTCAAAGTTCGAAATTCCCCCAAGTGCTCTGATGATGGAATATCCGCCAAATCTTCAGGATCAGAACTTTCTTCGTTGGAGAGATGTGCAACCAAATACGATTTCTCAGTAGCCATCTTTTCAGCGTGGATCCATGCTTGTCTGAAGAACATGTCATCCTGGATCTTTCTGATTATGTGAAACTTGATTTGTTGAACTTATGTTCACTTTGAGAGAGAGTGATGTAGCCATAAGTATTTCCGAACTTCAAGGTCTCGGATTGAGATGGGATCACGAGTAGCTTCTTGTCGAGTGATGCATGCGGCTATGAGGTTTTCAGTGGAATGATGTTGAAGGCGGTGTTAGCATCGATCAACATTCTTCCGAATTCATTTCTTCCGAGATGGACTGTGGTAAGCAATCCCCATTCATGCATCTCCTTGTATGTGAAGGTTCAAGGAGTATATCCAGGGTGGGTATACGTCTGACACAATGTAATTTTGTGATGTGAACATGTCTTTCCTTTGTGCCTTAGACAGGTACATCAATTTCACCTATATGCTCGATCAACGATTGAACTGATTTTTTGGCTGGTTGCTCAGAGAGTGTAAAGGTTCTGATTGGGAGAGGATTCTGGTGTACTCCTTCAGTCCCCAGTTGAAGCTATTGTGGATCAACCTTCTCTTTGAAGATGTGCTTCAAAATATTGCAGTTACATGTTGGATAATCGATAAACCTATGAAGGCAACAGTACCTGGGATTCTCCATTTCGTCTTCAGTTGGCTCTCTCCTGATGAACGGAAATTTGATTGCACCATCTTGAACCCAAACTTCCAGTAACTCGATCACTCCTTCATGAGAAGAGAGAAGTTTGAGTCTGTTTGATCATTTCCCGGTTCGTTGATGCCGGGTCGAGGTTTGTGCATTTCACGATTGGTTATCATTTCTTTGTGCTTTTGGAGGGTGAGACGTTGGAGGAGTATTTTTATGTTGCTGTGCCTCAGCTTTTCTCTTGCTCCCTTCAGCAACATTCATGGAAGCTTCAACGTTGTACTGCTTGTTGATTAAACGCCTGTTGGTGTTGCTTCGAGCGTTCGGTTCCTCGACTTTGACAGTTTTAGTTCTTTCTAGCAATGCTGGAGCAGTAGTTGTTGATCGCTTGGCCGCTTCATGAAGTTCTGAAAAGGTTTGAAACCGAAGGTTTACTAGCAAAGCTCTATAGACCGGAATCATCCCGTTGATGCACAAGTCCACCAGTTATTGTTCAGTAACATTAGGATCATGACAATCCAAAGCTTGAATTCTGAACTTCTTCACATAATCGTTCGGATTTTCAGTATTCTTCTGAGCCATCCTTCCCAAGTCGGAGAGAGTAACTTGCTCAGAGACAAAGAAGTATTTCCTGTAGAAAGCATTAATTATTTCTCCCCAATTAGCTATGCTCCCTGGTGTGATGTTGTTGTACCAAGTATATCCTCGGCCTGTCAGGGATTTCGAGAACTTCTTCAAACGGACAACATGATTATGTTCATGCTCTCCTAATGCTTCCAAGAATCGAGAAACGTGTTCTCGAGCATTCCCCGTTCCATTGTAGAGTGTGAACGTTGGAGAAGTGTAGCCCTTTGGGAGAGGGATTCTTTGCGTCTCAGCGGGATATGGAGGTTGATGACGGTGCACGGACGGTGTATGGCCCTTCCCCCGATTCTCCATAAAACGTTCCAGGTCTTCACGAGTGATAAAACCAGCAGGTTCTGCAGTTTTGCAAACTTCATCATCGTCGTGGACTGGAATAACTTCAGGATCCGTAGTTGGAGATGTTTCCTTGTCTTTTCCTTTCTCCTGAGTTTTGTCTGACATCTTGTAAGTGAGAGTTTTGAGGTAATCGCATAATTCCTTCTGAGTAGCAGCCATGTCAGTCTGATTTTTGGCGAGAACTTCCTGAACCTTTATGAGATCGGCAATAGTGGGTGGATTTTCTATGATTTCTTCGGGAGACCGACCAAAGAGAGGATTACTTCCGATATTGGTTTGTGGAGGAGTAGTGTTACCATCATCATTGGAAGTAGGGGCAGTTTATGGAGTACCACCGCTGTTGCTAGTGCTAGCATTGTTTGGGTTAGAATTGGTAACTGAACCTGACCTAAGATCAACCATTTTGTGAAAATGAGAGATTGCAACTGATAGATTAATCTCCCACTGTGGTCGCTAATCTGTGGATGGGGAAAAACGGTTTGCTAGTTTTTTGGGGAAAGTGAAGAGTCGAGCGTGCAGACGAGACTGCTCGACCGAGCAAACTGCTAACCTCACACAGATGCACTGCAAAGGGAGTTCTTAGATTCGAGAGATCAATCTGTAGGACTCCGGACTAAACCAAGTCAATGGCCGTTCCAGAGTCAATTCGGTCACAAAGAGGGAGATGGGTTGATCTGTAGGAGGGAAGCTGAGAATTGTGTAGGATCAATGATGATCAAGGATTGCGGATGTGTTGAAGGTTTCTGCAAATTGATGAACTGTTGAGTTCGAATAAGTTCTGGGCGATTGATGGAATTTCTGAGAGTGATTACTCGAAAATTGTTGTTCTCAATCATGGATCCATAGACTTATTTATATGGTCAGAATAGCGAACACATTGATCCCAGTAAGTGTGACGGTTTCATGAGTGGAAGAGTGGGAAAGTGGGAGATCGTGGTAAAACCATTTCCGTGTGGAGACTTGGTTGATCGTTCACCCACTACTTTGCTAACTCCTTCAACCGTTGCATGACTTACTCACATTTCTCATCGTGGATGAATCCACGTGCCGTAGGCCGCCAGACCAAAACCCTAAGTGATATCCCCCATGTGACGTGATTGATATCTCACGAATCGTGGAGTCTGCAAGGCAGACGTGTATTTAGTTAGTCAGTTGTTGACTGATTAGATAATGAGTCTAGGTTTTGTTGAATCGAGCATGATTGATGAATGCTCAATGGAACATGTTAGACATTGCTCGAATATTGTTGTTGATGGTGGATTTTAGTTTAGGGCAAAAATTGTAAAACCAAATTTATGCGCTGACATCCTGCAAAGGATAAAGCCGCTGATAAGTGATGAATACTTGTTCACTTTACTAATTCACCTAAAATGGAGCATGTGGCAACAATCCCAGTATTCTATGAATTAAATACACGAAATTCATCCAGGTTGGAGCATGTAGCAACAATCCCATATACCCTGTGAATTTACAACATTATTAATTAATGCATGACCAGCCTTGTATTTCCTGTACTCATTATTGGTGCGGCATGATGACTGAGTGTTGTTCTCAGCAGAGCAACACGAACCTCAAAGCATTAATAATGAAGCATGTACGAAATACCCGTGCAGTGCCCGCGACTCTCGGTGTGTTATACTAGCCCGATTGAGCATATTTGAATATGGATTGTCCATATCGCCTCTCGAAACGGTCACAACCATCCAACTTCACCAGCATGATTGGATGACTTGGATTGGCTCCATAACCCACAAGCAGGTATTGGAATATTCACCACCGACCCAACGCGGTCCCCGCATGGTCGGCCTCCCCAAAAGGGTGGCATACCTTGCCAAACCGTCCAAGCCAAAGCAGTATGGACGAAAAACCCTAAATTAGGGTTTGCGGCACATCACATGTGTCGCAAAACAGTCTCAACCATCCATCTTCGCAGGCATAGATGGAGGGTGTAGATATAGATTCAAAGGGCCCAGAGCATGTCAACACGCTCACCGTAAGCCCGCCTACACACATGACCGATCGGTCAGGACCAACCATGGCTGGTCGTTCCAGATCGTGTGCCCAAAGTGGGCATGCCGCACGGCCGGCAAAATCCTAATTAGGGTTTGCATTGATCGCAAACATCCGTTTTCTCCTGATCGAATGGAGGGTTTAGGAGTCGACTGAGCAGGTCCAGTGAGCATCAAAATGATCACCGTGGACCCATCTATCTCCACACCCAATCGGCCAAGGCATACCATGCCTGGTCGTTCCAATTCGCACGCCCAAACTAGAGTGGTCACACTTCCCAATCGCAAACTGATCTCGATCACTCAACTTCGCCGGACGAATTGAGTGGCTTAGATAACGTTCCTATGGGAAAGTAAGGTATAAGCATGTACACCAGCCTGCCACCTACACGCAAAACAAATAGGCCGGGACCGACCAAGCTTGGTCGTCCCGAAACGCGCGCCTGAAGAAGGTATGACGCGCGGCATTTGCGGCACCAAACTTCTGTCGTAAATCAATCCTGACCGCTCCTCTTTGCCGGACAAATGAAGCGGTCCAGATTACACTTTCACGGGACAGTGGGTATGGGCATGTATACCGGCATGCCGTCTACACGCATGCCCGATCGGACATGCCAAAATAGTGTCCCAAGCTTGGATTCGACCAAGATGAAAAGTGGTGCTTGCGCACCTCTTCTAAAACCCTAATTCCACTAACGGTCGCAGATGAGTGTCTCAAAGATCATCTCGTCCGTCCAACTTCACCGGCTTGGTTATACATCCCCTCGGTCGGAGTTAATTGGTCGGTGATGCGTCATGGTGATCACCACCCGTCACTCTACCACACCATGTGGTCGGCCAAGGAGGACTTTCTTGCGCAACCTCCAAACCATCACATGAAGTAGGTTTGGACATGAGGCTATTTTGAGACGCTCAAACAACGATGCTTCATACATGCTTGAATATACTCGATGCAAAGACTCGCATAGAATACACACGATACTTCACAAGTATCGACTTCCTAAATAACTTAGTTATTTAATCTAGCATTACATGCTACTTTCTCGTGGGTCCCACGATCCACACACTCGAGACATCAATCATGTCACAAAATGGGGCATACATACTGGAGTATTGGTCTGGCGGTTTACAGCGTGCAGCGCACAATGCGCCATCACAAGAACGTGTCAGGAAGTTATGGACGGTTAGTGATGATTGGAGAAGTGGGCAATACTGGTCGTGTGACACTAACACACGACTCCACTAATCCATCACTCCACTTTCTCCACTTCCCACGAGATACGAGGGTTAGGCTTAAAGGCTTGTATAAATAGGTTCTCCTCCCTATTTTCCAAACAGGAACAAGGCAAGACAAGACAGACAACAGAGGCAAGTGTTGATACAATCGTATTCAAACACCGGAACTGATAGCTTACATCCTGCAAGCCAGTTCAGCTTTCTGATACAAGTCATACATAGCCAGCACCTTCACAATCTCAACACCTTCTACGCTTCCCTCCCTAAGATCAACCCCATCTCCTTCACTTTGTGACCGAAACAAGTCTGGAAAGACCATTTCTTGGTTTACGCCGGATTTGCACAGATTGATTTCTCGAATCTACAAGCACTCCCGTGCAGTGCATTTGTTTAAGGTTTAAACTCATTTCTCATCCACACACCCCAAATTACCAAAACCGGCAGAAATACTTTTCACCCATAAATAATTGGCGACCACAGCGGGAGGTTAATCTCTCGGTTGTAAAGTCAATTTCTTCAATACCATTCAATCAATTTTAAGATGGTTGGTCTTAGGACCGCCTCGACAGTCTCAAATCCTGATGGTTCCTCCAACGGAGATACCCCTTCTCCTAACGGCATATTTGAAGGCATGATCAGGAGATTTCCAACATTAAGCGAACTAGAACGGGTACAGGAGATTCACACGAAGAACATGGAACTAATTAAAGAAGCGGTAAACGGCATACTTGATCTCCTCATCAAGATGACATCAGAGATGAGCGTTCCGGAGACCTCTACACCGGGGACTAGTACCCCTTAGATCAACAGCTTTACTACGAACCAGAGACCAAAATGGATCGGAAGCGGCATCTCTAGTGAAAAGCTTGTGTGAACTCTTGCACCTCTCGAAGAATCAACGGGCAGAGACGTTTGGTGCAATTAATAAAAAAGCTCCGGACGTACACCTGACTTCTTCACGTCCAAAAGTCTTAACTGCATCGGAAACATCTGTAAATAATGTTACAATTACAGAAGACGACATGATGGCAGAGGAAGGTCACAACCGGGCCCTACATGTTACCGCACGCATCAAGGGTTCAGAGTTCAGGAGGGCCCTCATCGACACAGGAGCATCTTCGAATGTGATTACTCTCAAGACTCTCAAGACAGCCAAGGTTAGCCCATGCAATATTGTACAGCAGCCCACCACAATGACGGACTTCGAAGGAAACCAGACCATCACATATAGGTATGTCAATCTGAATTTATAGGTAGGACCCGTTCAGTCAGAAAATGAGCCGGACTACCATATGATACTAGGGAGACCGTGGCTTCATGACAATAAGGTCATCCCTTCAACGTATCACCAGTGCCTGAAGACCATGCTAAATGAGGAAATCATCCGTATTCGTGCATCATTGTCTCCGTATGCACCAATATGCGGAGTGGAACTGTTCGAGCCAAAAGAAACTCCGCAGAGAGGGTCAGACAAAGTCCTGTGCACCCCACTACCCACGTGGGCTTCAATCCAGGAAGAAAACCGACTTGCATCACTGGGGGCTAAGCACCACGACACACCTTTTCTGACGAGGCGTCCATCTTTATCCGGTGAAGCTTCAACCCATGCTCACACCAAAAGGGAACGCACTTTCGAGGCAAACCGTGATCAGAAGGGGAAGACAATATAACGGCGCCCCAGTTAGCAATTAGCAGGAGAGACCGGCACCCGCCTCTCCGCCCGCCTGAATGCGCAAGAACGACGAAACACAAGAGGAGGTATTGGACGCTCCGCGACAGCTACAAGATGGCACCAACTCCACGACTGACGAGCTCGAGACTGTTAACATCGGGAATGAAGAATCTCCCAGGCCTGTCTCTATCAGTTCGACTCTGTCCGTGGATGAACGTGCGAGTCTTGTCCAACTACTCAAGGAGTACCAAGATGTGTTTGCCTAGACATACGAGGAAATGCCCGATCTAGACGAAAAATTGGTCACCCATCACCCACATGTCATACCTGGATCCAAGCCAATCAACCAATCTCCGAGGAAATTCAGACACGAAGTGGAAGAACAAATCAAGAACGAAATTTAGAAATTGCTAGCTGGTGGCTTCATCTGACCTATTCATCATCCGACCTGGTTAGCTAATGTGGTCCCAGTAAAGAAGAAAAACAGACAGATTCGGTGCTGCGTGGATTTTAGAGACTTGAACAAGTGATACCCCAAGGACGACTTTCCTCTGCCTAACATCGACATGTTAGTAGACGCCACCAGCGGACACGACATGTTCTCCTTCATGGATAGTTACAGCGGCTACAATCAGATAAGGATGTATGAGCATGATGCAAGTAAGACAGCCTTCCGAACCCCTCTTGGAAATTTTTACTATACTGTTATGCCATTCGGTTTAAAGAATGCCGGTGCAACGTATCAACGCGCTATGACGACAATCTTCCACGACATGATGCATAAGCAAGTCGAAGACTACGTGGATGATATAGTAGTCAAATCCAAGACTCAAGTTATCCTCACAATGTCGCTGCCGTGAACTGTGAAGGAGCTCCAAAACTTCATTGGCAAGGTAAACTTTTGGTTCATTCACCCCCTGCTGAAAAAAGAATCAAGTTTCGTCTGGATCACACTATAACAATAAGCGTTTCAGAGGATTCAACAAATATTGTCATCTCTGAATCATCACAAAGGGTTAGCCTATTACGTCAGCCCAGACAAGAGCGAGCATGGGACATATTCAGATCCACTGAAGCCGACACCTCAAGAAAGCATCCTTAAGAAGATAACGATGTCCGCGTGTCATGTCGAGAAAGAATCCGGGCGAATCACTCTATAAGAGGATGGTGCATGTCTACCATGTTATGTTGGAGAATCTGCACTTTTGGTCATCCTCTGGACTTCATGAAATTGTTGAACGCTCATTTACGGCAGCATCTACCCTGCTGGAAAGAACCAGGCCTTCCAGTAATGAAGAGCCTCATGATGTTCGTGGAAGCATACATCCCACCAACGGGCAATACAACCTTCAGCCTTCCATAAGCAGTTTCGCTGAAGCAGCAAGATGAAAGCCACCGAGATACAACATCCCGCGCGTCCAAAATCGCCAACTCCAACTCTAGCACCATATGCACGACTACCGTAATGGTGAAACAACGTCCAAGATATTCCATATCTGGATCGATGGTAACTACATCAATGAGTGACGCTTTCAGAATTTGTCTCCCATAGAAGATTTAGTTGCTTTACCAAAGGAGTATGACTGGGACTGCTTAGCACTGCCCATCTCAAAGACAGCCTCATGAACCTAGCGTGACAACGTCTATCAGGTCCAAAGCTCTAGATACTCGTGGGCAGGGGATTGTCTCCCTCTTCTCTATTTCATCAAGAAACGTCAAGAAAGCCTTCGGTTCCAGTTTATCCCTCTAACAATGAGACGAGCTCTACCACTATATGAAGACTGCCAAGTTCGTGCCCGTAGCTATCACGCCTCTCCATGCCAGTCTTTTCTGATCACAGCTGCTGCCAGGAACTGTTGTTTCTCATCGATTAATACCATCCAGAGCTTCACCATATCAACGACCATTACGTACAAAAGACCCATCGGGCATACAAGATAGAGCCACGTAGACCACGCTTGGGGACTGAGGCTCATCATGAAATTCCTTTACCGTCAGTCAAGAACTTCTTCAACGCTCCACCCACTAGAAGCTGCTTCAATGCTCTCCGGGACCTGCTTGTTCCAGAAGATGCTTTAACGCTCTCAGCGGGACCCACACCACGTTCGAACATACAAGGTTCACGTTTGGGCAAAGCAAGCACGCCTAGATCCCACGTTCGAGCAAAGGGAATACTAATATTAGTTAGCAAGACCGGTGTTGGTCGAAGCAGCAAGGATGACACTCGAGCAAGCACATAAACTGTACGGGCAAAGAAAGCAAGTCCGGTGTTGATCAAGTCACAAGGCCGGTACTGCTCAAGTTACAAGGCCGGTACTGCTCAGGTCACGAGGCTGGTATTGGTCCAGCAAACGAGACCGGTGTTAGTCAAGTCCGCAAAGCCGGTGTTGGTCGAGATCGCAAGGCTAATATCCCATTACGCAAGCAAGACTGATATCACGTCACGCAAGTAGGACGGTATTGGGTCACGTCAGGCCGGTATTGGTCAAGGCCGATCAACGTCACAAGGCTGGTATTGTGCCAAGTCAGCGAACAAGGGTGGTATTGGGCCACGATTAACAAACAAGACCGGTGTCGGTCGAAGCAGCGATGTCCGTCAGGGTTCGTCAAATCAAGAAGGCGGTGTTGGTCAAGGGGCAAGTCTCGGTGTTGGGGTGAGGCAACAGGTTTGGTGTTTGGTCGAAGCAGGCACAACCGGCCCCAAGCAAAGCCGCCATGCGGCGGGTCCCACTTGATCAGGCACATCCATCCCCAAATTGGTCGAAGCAGGCACAACCGACCCCAAGAAAAGCCGTCATGTGGCGGGTCCCACTTGATCAGGCACATTCAACCCCAAATTGGTCGAAGCAGGCACAACCGTCCCCAAGCAAAGCCGCCATGCGGCGGGTCCCACTTGATCAGGCACATCTAGCCCCGAATTGGTCGAAGCAGGCACAGCCGGCCCCAAGAAAAGCAGGCACGCGGTGGGTCTCACGTTCGAGCAATGCATGCATAACAAGCCCACATTCGAGCAAGGAAGGCATAACAAGCCCACGTTCGATCAAGCAGGCGCATGATGAGTCCCACGATGGAGCGAAGCAGGCGCAACAGTCCGTTGAGCATGCACATCAGCCCCACGCTCGAGCGGAATAATCACGAAGAAGGCTCTCGACCGAAGCAGGCATAGCAAGGTCGATCGAAGGCAAGACCGACATCATGCTAGGGGAACGCTCGCCTGAACGCCTCTTGAACGTGACATGCTCCAAGGATAGGACGACTCGTTTCTCCTGGTAACATCTAACTTTGTCTCGTAAGTTTTATCTGTCACCATCTAATGCCGACCCCATAATAGTGAACCATTATGTGTTAGGCAGGGGACTTAATGTTGATGGTGGATTTTAGTTTAGGGCAAAAATTGTAAAACCAAATTTATGCGCTGACATCCTGCAAAGGATAAAGCCGCTGATAAGTGATGAATACTTCTTCACTTTACTAATTCACCTAGAATGGAGCATGTGGCAACAATCCCGAAAGATTCTCGTGAATTAAATACACGAAATTCATCCAGGTTGGAGCATGTAGCAACAATCCCATATACCCTGTAAATTTACAACATTATTAATTAATGCATGACCAGCCTTGTATTTCTTGTACTCATTATTGGTGCGGCATGACGATTGAGTGTTGTTCTCAGCAGAGCAACACGAACCTCCAAGCATTAATAATGAAGCATGTACGAAATACCCGTACAGGCTGCGACTCTCGGTGTGTTATACTAGCCCAATTGAGCATACATCTCTCGGTGTGTTATACTAGCCCGATTGAGCATATTTGAATCTGGATTGTCCATATCAGTCTCAGAAACGGTCACAACCATCCAACTTCACCAGCATGATTGGATGACTTGGATTGGCTCCATAACCCCCACGCAGGTATTGGAATATTCACCACCGACCCAACGCGGTCCCCGCATGGTCGGCCTCCCCAAAAGGGTGGCATACCTTGCCAAACCGTCCAAGCCAAAGCAGTATGGACGAAAAACCCTAAATTAGGGTTTGCGGCACATCACATGTGTCGCAAAACAGTCTCAACCATCCATCTTCGCAGGCATAGATGGAGGGTGTAGATGTAGATTCAAAGGGCCCAGAGAATGTCAACACGCTCACCGTAAGCCGGCCTACACACATGACCGATCGGTCAGGACCAACCATGTCTAGTCGTTCCAGATCGTGTGCCCAAAGTGGGCATGCCGCACGGCCGGCAAAATCCTAATTAGGGTTTGCATTGATCGCAAATGTCTGTTTTCTCCTGATCGAATGGAGGGTTTAGGAGTCGACTGAGCAGGTCCAGTGAGCATCAAAATGATCACCGTGGATCCATCTATCTCCACACCCAATCGGCCAAGGCATACCATGCCTGGTCGTTCCAATTCGCAAGCCCAAACTAGCGTGGTCACACTTCCCAATCGCAAACTGATCTCGATCACTCAACTTCGCCGGACGAATTGAGTGGCTTAGATCACGTTCCTATAGGAAAGTAAGGTATAAGCATGTACACCAGCCTGCCACCTACACGCCGAACCAATAGGCCAGGACCGACCAAGCTTGGTCGTCCCGAAACGCGCGCCTGAAGAAGGCATGACGCGCGGCATTTGCGGCACCAAACTTCTGTCGTAAATCAATCCTGACCGCTCCTCTTTGCCGGATAAATGAAGCGATCTAGGTTACACTTTCACGGGACAGTGAGGTATGGGCATGTATACCGGCATGCCGTCTACACGCATGCCCGATCGGCCATGCCAAAATCGTGTCCCAAGCTTGGATTCGACCAAGATGAAAAGTGGTGCTTGCGCACCTCTTCTAAAACCCTAATTCCACTAACAATCGCAGATGAGTGTCTCAAAGATCATCTCGTCCGTCCAACTTCACCGGCTTGGTTATACATCCCTGGTCAGGAGTTAATTTGTCAGTGAGGCGTCATGTTGATCACTACCCGTCACTCTACCACACCATGTGGTCGGCCAAGGGAGGACTTGCTTGCGCAACCTCCAAACCATCACATGAAGTAGGCTAGACATGAGGCTATTTTGAGACGCTCAAACAGCGATGCTTCATACATGCTTGAATATACTCGATGCAAGACTGCATAGAATACACACGATACTTCACAAGTATTGACTTCCTAAATAACTTAGTTATTTAATCTAGCATTACATGCTACTTTCTGTGGGTCCCACGATCCACACACTCGAGACATCAATCATGTCACAAACTGGGGGCACAACAAAAGTTATTAGCTTTAGCTACGCTCAAAATCCGTGGCAATTGGTCAAATATGCGTGGCTAAAAATTCTCTGCCACGACTAACTTGCGGTAGCAAATAGTCCAGTGGCTAATGGTATTACCCACGGTCTCAGCCACGGTTAGAATATGTGGCAATTGACAAATTATCATTTGCTACTGCAGGGCACCGTGTCTATTTAGTACACATGTGTGCCATGATTTTCCGTATTTGCCACACATTTTCCCGTGGGAAATGGTGATTTCTCGACTTTTTCTTGTATATTCATCAATAGCTTTATTATTGGCAAGTACCGACACTTCATGATAAAATCATTCATCAAAAGTACGAGTAGGTTGGAAAAAATATTAGAAGCTTTCATTCAATTATTAAAGACACTCAAATACATGTAGAAGATTCAAAACCGAAATAAACGACCAAGTAAAATAATATAATTGCCAATTCATGATATTGAAACAAAGAAAAATACATGACTGACATGAGGTTCTAGAATTGGAACAGCTTGAGGCGTAAATATACTCCAATCAAGATTATGTTGGCACGAGTTCCCGTCCTTAGGCTGCTTCCTTTACTTCTATGGTCAAGATGTCTGTCGTAGGATTTTCTACTGCCATCACTAGACCTCCCAGAAGCTTTAAGACTTAAGAGTACTTTCCTGAATTTCACCCCAATCAAACTTGGTTGTTTACCCCTTCAGATCTTTAGAGTGAAATTATTTTCCACCTAACACAAACACAATAAATTCAGGAGCCTTGAATATCATCTGTCACCAATCAACATAAGATGAGGTCGCATATATAAAAATGGTAAAAGGAAGAATCCATTTTCATATATACAGATGTACAAACATCCAATGGATAACTATACATCTTCCGTTGATAAAAGTGCCAAACTCACGTTTCAAAGAACCTAAGGTTCAGACACCTCATATTGTTGGAAAGATGGAAATGGATTAGAGCAAGTATATTATATTATCAGGACATAAAATCGATCCACTTACATTGTTGTTTAGGAACTCTAAGCTCTTAAACTACTTCCATTGTTCTTCCTCAGGGTTCAATCGCTCCATGCCGCGACCAGCATATGCGACCTTCATTTATCAAACAATAAATGCACGAAGCTAAATTCAAACCAAAATTTGACTATAAATACAAAGCACAATAGTTCCATTTACAACACAATCACCTTATATTTTCTTTGTGGTCGGTACAAAAGAATCAATAGAGCCTTCATATAACACACAAAGCATCAAGTATAATGTAAGCAATACATTTCTAATAGTGGTAAAACTCAAAAAGAAAACTAATATCTAATACACACGAATAATATAAAGCCACAACAATTTTAATTCACTTACGATTATTGATCAGCAAACCAACACCCTAAAAAGATATCATATAGTACCACATATTTCAGTTCTAGTGGTAATCTGTGATAAGTTGTGACACTACCTTGCCCTGTATATACTGTGATCGAAATTAAAAAATACGCAACAGATGTCTGGACTCGAGGATCATAATTTACTCTTACGCTTGATAATCAGGCAACCAAATATAGATCTTCTTACCAATCAGTTCCTTGTCAACATCATTTTGATAAGTAACTAGAACTCAAAAAGACATTGGCTTGTCATAAGTAACAATGACCGAAAATGAGGGTTAAATGCATCATTTATGCAACCCGATACACTCTAAACATAACTTCATACCAACTAAGAGCAAAATTGGATGGAGAATATCATATTATTAAGAAGATAAGTGCAAGACCAGAAAAAACTATGATAAAGATGTTATACCAGCTTCATCTCATCGGCCTGTAGTTATGCTCAGTTCCCCCGGGCTTCTTCCCATCTGCTACCTGATCTTACCATGGGTGTAGGCATAACCTAGGAATGCACTCAGCCCTTTCTAATACCATGGCGTCATACTTGATAAGTGATTTATTGCTCCATCCAAGTCCTAATAACTCTACCACATACACTTCGTAAATATGAACGAACTTTGGTATGCTTCATCCGCTCACATGGTAATTGACATAACTACAACTAACCTATGCACTACAAACTACATAACCAAAATCACCTGAAACAATAAAACTGCAGTTACTCAATTACTGATCAAAAATTATTCCATTCAGTTATAGTGCTACAGAAACATTAAAAAGAACTCAGCAATAACATTTGGTCGCATAATTGATTGAATATTGTGAATAGCGATGTACCTATATGTTTCTAAGTTCAAATAGTCTACTTATCATCTTTACTCCATAAGCATGAAGAAAATGGAAAAGAAAAATACAAACCTCCAATGAAATTGTGGAAGCACGACCATGGATTATCCCAATCAGAATTCTTTGTCATGTTTCTACATAATGTATTTGATTGATATACCACAAAATATGATCCCAATTTCAGTTTGTAATTTCCAATTTAACGCAGAAAATGAACCGTATTATCATTGAGCAACTTATACGTAAGAATAGCAAATTCATGTAAATCACAAACTAATGAATCTGAAATTAAAAGATAATCGTACCAACAAATTAAAGGATCGAGTATAGAAATTCTTTCAATCTTGGTGGAAATACAACCCGAGCAATATAAATCAATGAAGTATTACCGCAAATGAAGAAATTATTTGATTTTTTCACTTCGAACCTGTGCCAATATCAAATAAATAGTTGAAATTGAAGAAGATAAACTACTGCATTATAGAAAAATTTATGAACGAACTAAAATTAGGTACAAGATAAAATAAATTACTACTTCAAAACCCTAAATTCAGAAAATCAAAAGAAAGAACAAAATCTACACAAACCCTACCTTACTTGCAGGATTTCCTTTTAGGTGTAGAGAGATCTGAAGTATGGGTGTTTTTTTTCTGAGATATATGATCGAAGAAGAAGAGGAAGAAGAGAGTTGAGGGGAACTGGGGAGTGGGGAGTTATTTTTTCTTCTAAGAGAAACGTGGTCTGTTCGTGTGAACTCAGGACTACAATTTAGTGATATAGTTATAGCTACGGCGTTACCTTCTATGCCGTAACAAAAAGTCCACCATACCCACAGGACCGCTATGCCGTGACTAGAGTCCATTCGGAAGATTCATCCCTTATAAAACAGGACTTGTGGCAACTTATCATTAGGTCGTGGCAAATGAGTGATCTATTTGCCACGACTATCAATTAGGTGTGGCAATATGTGACCAATTGCCACGTATCTTCGAATCCGTGGCAATAGGGTCGTGGATAAAACTCAATAATTTTGTAGTGGGGATACATACTGGAGTATTGGTCTGGCGGTTTACAGCGTGCAGCGAACAACACGCCATCACAAGAACGTGTCAGGAAGTCATGGACGGTTAGTGATGATTGGAGAAGTGGGCAAGACTGGTCGTGTGACACTAACACACGACTCCACTAATCCATCACTCAATTTTCTCCACTTCCCACGAGATACGAGGGTTAGGCTTAAAGACTTGTATAAATAGGTTCTCCTCCCTGTTTTCCAAACAGGAACAAGGCAAGACAAGACAACATAGGAAAGTGTTGATACAATCGTATTCAAACACCGAAACTGATAGCTTACATCCTGCAAGCCGTTTCAAATTTTTCGATACAAGTCATACATAGGACACCTTCACAATCTCAACACCTTCTACGCTACCCTCCCTAAGATCAACCCCATCTCCTTCACTTTGTAACCGAAACAAGTCTGGAACGGCCATTTCTTGGTTTAGGCCGGATTTGTACAGATTGATTTCTCGAATCTACAAGCACTCCCATGCAATGCATTTGTTTAAGGTTTAGACTCATTTCTCATCCACACACCCCAAATTACCAAAACCGGCAGAAATACTTTTCACCCATAAACAATTGTAATTTCGAGTAACTGAACAAGTATTGCTCGACAAATTACTGGATATTGATAGTTAGATCAATATTCAAGAAATTGAGCAAGTATTGCTCAATTCGACGAATTGCTGAATATTGATAGTTGGACAATTGAGCAAGTATTGCTCAATTCGACGAATTACTGAATATTGATAGTTGGGTCAATATTCGAGCAATTGAACAAGTATTGCTTAATTCGACAAATAAATTACTGAATATTGATAGTTGGATCAATATTCGAGCAACTGAGCAAGTATTGCTCAATTCGACGAATTATTTATTGGTGACGTGACCCAATAAAATATTAATTAAAATATTGGTAGATTACCAAATATTTTATAATTAATCCGCGTGTTGTTTTGCTGGATCAACATAAATTTATTTAGTGTTTGAACTCGCTCAGAATGATGATTTGTTGAGCGTTTGTTCGAAACCCTAAATTTTGATCAATTGTTCGTTAATTGATGAATTGCTGAAAATAGGTCATCAGTGAGAGAAGGACCGACCACATGGAATGATGGATGACCGTGTGGTGCCAAATTTCTCGAGTGAGCGTACACCAGGGTCTTGAGTTGACCAGTTGGTGAAAGAATGATGATTAAATGCTGGTTTCATCATTTATTGAAATAGTGCTCGTCTGAGCATTATGTATTAAAACCTAATTTATGGAGAAGTAAGGGACCAGCCAAGAAGGCATGAAACTGGACCTTGAGGGTGCGGGACCAGCTGATGGTCGATTGAGCAAATCCCAAGTTGTTTGGGAAGAGTTTGGACCCAATACGAGCAATTGTGCAAATTAGGTCAAAATTGTGAAAACGTGTGGGACCGGCTCGTTGCAAGCCTTAGAGCCTCCCTTGGTCGGTCAAGGGAGCATGCCCGTGTCACCATAATTCCCGTTTCTCAGTCCTGAGAGCTTCGGTATTTTCTGATGTACGTTTGAGCAATATCTTGGATTTTCAGAAGAGTTCGATCTTTGACTGAAATTCTCGATTTTGCTCGAATGAGCAAGTAGAACCTTGCTCGTTTGATCAAAAATTAGAAAATATTAAAATAATGATATTTTAATATTTGGCGTGAGTAGCTTAGTCGGTCATGTGACCATTTGACTTTTCGGCCTTTTCATGGTTTGAGCAATATTTGAGAAAGTATGAATAAATCATGATTTTTGCTCAAACGGAGCAGTTTCATGAGACGAGGGAAATAATAATTATAAGAGATTAGGGATTGCAAGATGTGGGACTGGCCACGGCCAGGGCATGGCCGGCCGGGTTGCCCGGTCCCGCGATACCTTTCTCTATTGTATATTATTATTTTTTCATGAAACCGTGAAACTATGGAGAAACCATGAGTTTTGTTGAACCGAGGGAGTTTCATGAGATTAGGGAAATAATAATTATGAAAAGATAAGGGATTGCAAGGTGTGGGACCGGCCACGGCCAGGGAATGGCCGGCCGGCTAGGTTGCCCGGTCCCGCGATACCTTTCCCTATTTTATATTATTATTTCTCATGAAACCGTGAAAATATGGAGAAACCATGAGTTTTGCTCGAACAAGGAAAGTTGCTAGAATGAAGGAGTTTTCATGAGTTCATGAAAATAAAAAAAAATAAGGAAAAATAATGGAAGAGGCATGGGACCGGCCACGGCTAAGGCATGGCCGGCCGGCCCGGCCCATGGGCGCCTCTCATTATTTTAATATTATTATTTTTCTCTCCTGTTTTGTGTAGGATTCCTCATTTGTTCATATTTTTGAATGCTCGTTCGTGCATTTGGGTGCTCGTTCGTGCATCATTTTCGAGTACACATGCACCATTTTATGGGGCTTATCCAGTGGTAGTCCAGATGCCCGATTGTTGAGTATTTATTACTAATTTATGAAATTCAGTGGAGAATGATTCATGAAACTGAGTAATAAAGATGAATAGTTATTTATTATCAATCCATAGGATCAGCCGTGGATTCGACCATGAATTCGGAATAATAAAACGAACATTACCATTCCATGGGATCGTGGATTCGACCACAGAATCGGAGTAATAAAACGAACATTACCATTCCATGGGATCGTGGATTCGACCACATAATCGGAGTAATAAGATTATTACCATTCCATGAGATCAGTCGTGGATTCGATCATGAAATCGGAGTAATGAGATTATCCATTACCATTTTATGAGATCAGCTGTGGATTCGATCATGAAATCGGAGCAATGAGATAAAATAGATTACCTTCTAGGAATTCAGTGGTGAATTTCACGGTAGAATTAATAGATTACAGAAGGGATATATTAGCCAGTTAAAGCGTCATACCCATTCTGAAAGGTGCATAGTCAGGAAACAACGAGTGTTGCCGAAGTCCTAAAGACGTTATTGCTATCAATCTTATGGAGAGCCGCCTAGATCTATACACGGTTTTTCTACATAGTCAGGGAACAGTGAGTGTCACCGACGTCCTGAAGGCGTTATTGCTCTCAATCTTATGGAGAACCTCCCAATCGTTCTTCTATGTAGAGGTGGGTCTCTCTCATGTAGTAAGGGAACAGTGAGTATCACCGACATCCTGAAAGCGTTATTGCTCTCAATCTTACGGAGAACCGCCCAATTATGTTATTCTACATAGAGGTCATGATGAAATGTGAGGCATCGAACGCTCAGCTAGTGGAGGACTTTCGATAAACATATTCATCATGGCTCGTAAAATATGAATCTTCACATGCCTGAAAGTCGTGTCAGAAACATGCAGTATCATGATTTTACGATTTTAACCTTTGTTGAAAATCCACCATCAACACAGGGTTTTGAGACCTGATCAAATTCCATAAGGAAGTTCTAGTGGTTGGGTTGCCGAAGCCCTGACAATTCCACGACAAGATTCTCATAATGAGAATGATACAAAAATAACTAGAACTGCAGTTAAGTAAAACCAAGGACACTCTAATATTGCACAAAATCAAAGAATAATGGACAGACAACAGGGATAATCCCAAAAGCAAGAGCCTAGCAGGACAACACAAATTCCTTGATGTTTCGATGCAAACACTAAGACCAGTAAAATACTTGTTCAACGGAAAATACAAAGCAGGACCCAAGCTTTCAACAAAATCAATTAAATGGGACTCAGCAGTGCAATTTAATTGATTAAACTCATACAAAGCCAAATTACCCAATTTAATAACTTTACCCAGGATATAAACCAATAATAAAACAAGAGCAGTAACAACATAATCACACTTAATCAACTTCTTAATAGCAAGGTCAGATAAGACGAAAAGGAGAAATTGATTGTGACTATTATGTGAATTAGATGGCAGTATTGAGGAAAAATTAGGGATTGCAAACAATAAGTCGATGACAGATTGTATGTGTTAAGATAAGAGAAATTAGGGATTGTAAATTTAGGGGAAATGTAATCAGAGATAAAAAGTACCTTTTTAGCAGCCCCCGTGATATTAATCAGTGTAAGGTCATCGTCAACTGCAGATTCCTTATCAACTTCCTCCATTTCTATGCCATCCATGGGTTCAATTAGGTTGCCAGAAGTTGTCTCCGATTGATTGTGGGTCATCATAGCAGCAGCGATTTCCATATTTGGTTGATTAGAACGAGAATTTAGTGAATTAAGGAGAGTTGAGATCGATTCGTTAGGGTTGATGATGTTTGGAGAAGATACAGCAGCACTACGAAACCTTTTGCTATTCATCTCCTCAAAATTATCTGAGCCTTCACCGACATAATCAGCAGATAAGGATCCATTTCCATTGGTAGCACCTGTACTAGGGATAGGGGCACTAGAGCCATTTCCTCCATTAATGTTAACAACACCATCATTTTCTTCAGGGGAAGCCACAACAACAAATTCCTCTTCTTGTTCCATACTCCATATTTCATACTCTTCAGCTGACATTGAGTTTAGTTGTAGCTGAAGTGCAATTTATTCGCAGTTCTCATCAGAATGATCGATTACAAAGCATTGGTCACATACATTATGGGGTTGCTTTTCCCAGTGATACTTAACCCAAGCTTTGCCTCCAGATGTTTTTCTCAACCATGAACCTCTCTTAAGAGGGGAAGTTAGTTGCATTCTGATCATAGCTTTCACCATTCTGCCAATCTTAGGATGTGCATTAGGGGGGTATATTTGAAGTCTCTCTCCCCCAAAGTCTTGAATAATCTCATCCACCAAAGACACATTTAAATGTTCTAATTGTAAGTTTCTGAACTTGACAGTCCAATTTTGATGGAGAAATTTTGTGTCTGCCAACGGGATCCTTGGATTGTAGGTCTCCACAGTAAGCAAATAGCCCTTTACAGTCCACGGGGATTTGTTGATGACATCCTCTTGATCTTTGGTGGTTCTGAACTTGAAGACGAAGAGGTTAGGACCCATAACTTTTGTTTCCTTGTTTCTGAATTTCTTCCAAATCGCGTTGATCTCATCTAATACTTCTCTGACTTCCAAAACTTCCGGGCAGAAGACTTACTGGTCACGAACGTGAATCCTAAGACAGAAAATCACTATCTTGAGTTGCTTTACCGATGTAAAGTCTTAAGCACTTAACTCCTTTTGATCGCCTTCCTAACAGTAAAGGATCAAAGCTGTTTGGTAATTACTCCAATAATCTTTTAGAAAAAGATATGTTGAGTTTGAAAAAGGCTCTTCCATTTAAACTAGTAAACAAATCAATAACTTAGATTCAGATCCACAACTATCATATTCGGATATTGAAGAATACCACCAAACGATAGTTCCCGATCTAAACAACTTTATGATCAAATCTATCAAAATATAAACCGTATCTATGTCGGATCTCAGCCGATTAATATGTGTGCACAAATCACGGGATACGAAAACCCAATGAGAAAAATATTCTTGTTCTTCAAAACTTCACTTGCCTTCTTATGTAGCTACACACCACAAACTTAAATCCACTTATGAACGATCACACACAGAACAGATTCTGCTAATAATGGATGATCACAAGTTGTATTTAGATCTAAAAACAGTTCTAAAGATCCCGTCAATACTTTGATCTAGTTTGAGTGACCCTTATGTCAGAAGAGAAGGCTCTCAAGAATAATCAAAGTAGGTGCAATCAAAGTTTCAACAACCGTTAGTCAATCAAATCAATACACGAAAACTAAAATAACAATGCAATTATCTAGTATCCCACCAACGATACTCGTAGAGCTTCTTGATCCCACAGAAGTCTGTAAATGAGCAGTCATAAGAGATTTCGCCTAATTAGGTTACTTTCCTCTCCGGATAGATGACTCCACCAGAAACAACACGAATGAAGTTTGCTTGGCTCTTAGGATAATTTACAAGAAATGCAAACTCAATTATTTATAGACTATGGTTGTTGGACAACAAGGAAATTCCAAAACCGAAAATATTCTCAAGACATGCAATAAGTACCTAATTTCGGTTTTCATATTTCCAACTAATATCCAACCTGTAATTACGAAATCTCTCATTAGAAAATATCTAATATTAGTTTAGCACTTAACTAATATAACTTTCCAAGAGATATGTTTTGATTTGCTGGAAAATCAAAAGCATATAAACGAAAATCTCAATTAAAAGATTCTCAATATTTCTGATCGGGATCACCTTGAGTATCAAGGAATATCTTTGGACTATAAAAGATAAGAATTGTATTCATGTCCAGAATATGTCGACATCTAGAACTTTCTTATTGGGCAAACCCTAATTCCAAACTCACACAAAATCATAAAGTAATATGTGAATATGAAGGATCGGTTTTGCTCTTGGGACCGGTTATACCATGACTCCTAACATAGGTTAAGATCGGTTCTATCAGGTCATCAAATATAGGTAGGGATCAGTTCTACTATGACTCCAAACAATAGTTAGGATCGGTTCTACCAAGTATCCCAATATATATAGGTAAGGATCGGTTCTACCAAGACTCTTAATAGTTAAGATTAATTCTACCATGTATCCCAAAATAGGTAGGGATCGGTTCTACCAAATCTCTCAACATAAGTCAAGATCGGTTCTACCAAATATCCCAAACTAGGTAAAGATCGTTCTACCATAGCTCTTAACATAAGTCAAGATCAGTTTTACCAAAGATATTACCTAGTGTTAGAGCACTGCTCGGTTGTAACTCGCATGCGTTGCTATCTCAAGCATGTTTGTCAATGTTAGTGATCAAAACTATAAGTCTTGATTTCTAGTATACTTATAGATGTCTCGGACTATGACATATATTGTGTAGTTGAGCCTTAGACTTCACGGTGTTCATCATTTGAAGACGAAGAACTACTAAGGAGATCTTGTGGAACTTCATCGACAAAAGGTATGTGGAGACTGAAACTCATCTATCACTTGGAAAGTCTATTTATACTCTATCTCATATATTGAGACATAAGTCGTGTTACGATAGTTTTCTATTATACATATTTGAGATTTCGAGCTGAGTTTAACTCGCTTACATATTTCTCGGAATATGTGTTGGCAAGCTTTCGTTTCGACCAAGTTCATCTTATATTCTTGACGCAAGTGAAAAGATAATCATGTGAAAATTGCCGAGCAACATCTTACATGGTATGTGTGATACAATTATTTGATGTAAACTTGGAATGTTTCGTAATTATTATTTCAATAACTTGAAAATTGCATTGATGCTAATAGTGTGTGAAAATGGCTATTGTCATCCTCTAAGAAAGTTTCAATGATTGAAATAAGATTTTAGAACACTTAACCATTATTGTATATGTCATGTTGTGTGAAAAAGCGGGGGTACAACAACCACACCCAATATTTCTCTTAGCAATCTGTATGGACAAACTCCAATATACTTTCTAGAGAATCAACTAGACATACAGACTCAATCTAGAGAAAAGTATATCAAAGAGTTTATATCTCAATCTCTCGATTTGATGTATACTCAAGCAAATAGAAATATGCGAGTCTTTATCAAATACTAGAGAGATAACTTGGATGGTACCAAAGACTAATATCCAAGTGTCAATCAATTTGAATCAACAACCAAAAGGTCGGATGTTCTAATTGATTGAACAACGCACAACCTGTGATATTTCAATTATATAAACAAATATAATGCGGAATAGAAATAACACAGAAACCAGAATTTTGTTAACGAGGAAACCACAAATGCAGAAAAACGCCGGGACCTAGTCCAGATTGAACACACACTGTATTAAGCCGCTACAGACACTAGCCTACTCCAAATTAACTTCGGTATGGACTGTAGTTGAACCCCAACCAATCTCATACTGATCCAAGGTACAGTTATGCTCCTACGCCTCTGATCCCAACAGGATAATACGTACTCGATTCCCTTAGCTGATCTCACCCACAACTAAGAGTTGCTATGACCCAAAGTCGAATACTTTAATAAACAAATCTGTATCACACAAAAAAGTCTACGGTAATAGATAAATCCGTCTCCCACGAATATATCTACGAGTTTTTGTTCCGTCTTTTGATAAATCAAGGTGAACATAAACCAATTGATAACCCGGACTTATATTCCCGAAGAACAGCCTAGTATTATCAATCACCTCACAATAATCTTAATCGACGCAGCGAAAAAAGATATTGTGGAATCACAAACGATGAGACGAAGTGTTTGTGATTTATTTTCTATCTTGCCTATCGGAGATATACATCTCAAGCCAATTATTCCAATTGTACTCGTACGATAGAAACAACAAGATCAGATCACACAACTACAAGAAAAGTAGTATCGGTATGGCTTCACAATCCCAATGAAGTCTTTAAGTCGTTAACCTGGTTTAGAGAAGAAAACCCAAGGTTAAAGGAGAATCGACTCTAGCTTATGCAACTAGTATCACACGAAAGGTGTGGGGATTAGGTTTCCCAGTTTCTAGAGTTCTCCCTTATATAGTCTTTCAAATCAGGGTTTGTAATCAATGTTAGCTTGGTAACAAAGCATTCAATATTCACCGTTAGATGAAAACCAGATTAGATTCAAGCTAATATTTCTCAACCGTTGGGTCGAAACCTTAGCTTGTTACACACAAATGAAATGTCCAATTTTGGGTTTATGTAACCGTTCCCAAATATTGACATTTGTTGGTTCAACAATAGTTAACCAAATGGTTAGACATATGAGCAGTTTCATATCAACCATATTTTTCTTCACCATAACTAGTTCAAATGACTCAAATGAACTAGTTAGAGAGTTGTTCTTATGTAACTATACAAGACACAATCGAAGCAAAAATGGTTTGATTCACTCGAATCGGTTCATGAACTTTATAGACACGGTTTGCAAAATCATTCCTTAGTTTATATAAACATGAGTTCAAGAACAACCGATTTTAGATATAACCTACTCAAGTTCGCGGACTGGGTTCGCGGACTTAAGCTCACCGAAGGAGTTCACAAACTCCAGCAGAAATTCTCGGGTCGAGAACTTCCGCCAGTTCGCGGACTTGGCTCACGCCACATTCCGTTTCTCTTGATCAACAAAGTTCGCAAACTTTGGTTCAAGGAATAAGGACTTATACATATATGTGTTTCCACAACAATGCTTATATCCTACCAATGGTTATGTAATCTAAACTCTCATTTCAATCATTGAAACATTCTCATAGGGCGTTATATAGCCGTTATTCACATACCATTTTTCGTCAGAGCAATTTTCAAAGTGATTGACACATAACATGACATTCGTCACTAGGTAAAGATGAATCTGGCTAAAGTGAAAGCTTACCAACACATATTTCGAGAAATAGATAGGCGAGATAAACTCGGCTCGAAATAGCAAATGTGTATAATGAAAGTCTATATATCAAAACGACTTTTGTCTCAAGAATAGGAGATAGAGTAAATAGACTTTTGAGTGACAGATAAGTTCAAGTCTCCACATACCTTTTAGTCGATGAAGTTCCACCAGTTCCTTGAGTAGTCCTTCATCTTGTATGATGATTGTCATGGAGTCTTGAACTCAACTACACTTTCTATCCTAGTCTGAGACCTTTAGCTATAATAGGCTAGAAATCAAGACTTATAGTTGTGATCACTAACATTGACAAACATGCTTGAGATAGCAACGCATGCGAGTTGGCCCGAGCAATGCTCTAACAATCTCCCCCTTTGTCAATTTTAGTGACAAAACAATTAATACATAGGAATACAAAAAATAAATAAATTAACTTTTGTAGCTCCTACTCCACATGCCTAATCTTCAACATTACTCGAAATCTTCGTCACTTCCAAGTACTCCAATGATTCCAAAGGTTGTAAGTCTAGCATCATCGTTGTTGAAAATCCGTAGTTATAACAACAAGAAAACAAGATTTCTCAATCATTGTTATACATTGTCATAGTATTATTACACATCTTCAAAGTCCAATTGTATCATAACTTCAACAACAATACTATGGTGATATGTATCACTCCCCCTTTGTCAATTCTCCATCTCACATGGAAACCACTCCCCCTTACATAATGATTCGAAAACTATATGTATTTGTAGTGTGAACTACATATTAATTCTCCCCCCTTTTGTCAATAAAATTGGCAAAGGTACAAGAACGGGATCCTAATGAAATTTCCGAAAGAGACATTTCATGACCAAAAGAAAGAAACACATATCATCATATTTAGATGCAATCATAAAGCCGAAGCTAAATGTATTCGTCAAGGAGTTTAAAGATACAAGACAACCCCTATAATATTCCACAGCCGCACTCCCCACAAAGATTTGGCAATTAGCACAAGTTCAAAAAGAACTCTCCCCATAATATGTCATTCCCGAAAGAACAACAAGAGAGACCTTAATTTCGAAAGAAAAGAAGGATTTCTTTGGACATAACAAATCAAATACAAGTATGAATTTGAATTTGAATCCAAAATACTCAATTAAATTAACCACAAGAAGTTCATGATTAATTTAATCGATAATGCTCACACAAGTGAACTTATGGAGACTCAAAAAAACTCAATTAGATTAATCACAAGAGAACTCATAATTAATCTAATCGAAATACACAACCAAACTAATCACAAAAGTAATCAATTTAATTGGTCACACTCGGCATAAGAGAATCTATGGAGCAATGACTAAGTTAATCATGAAAATAATCAACCCAGTCAAAAACGCTCAAACATAAGAAGACTTATGGAGTTATAACTAAATAACCAAACAAGATGATTAATTTATTTCAAAAATGCTCGACATAAAGTACCTTACGTAACAACAACAAAGCTAATCATAAAATAATCAACTTGGTCGTTTAGTGCTCAACATAAGACACATTACGGAGCCTCACAGTAATACATAAAATATGAATCAGGGAAGATCAATTACTGCGGAATACACAAGGATTCATTCTATTTTCCATCACCATTTGCACAATGACAAACAATAGACATAATCCTTGAAAACAAAATATTTTAACCTATCTTGCGTCAATAATTGAGAATATAGGCTTAACTTTTGTATTTGTCAAAAGTCCATTCATTTATTTATCAACATATGAATATCAACTTATGAAAGACTTTTATTTTGACAAGATATGGGACAATCATAGTTCACGGACGCAAACACACATATCCCATAACAATTGCAATATATAAAACCATAAAGATTAATACTGCAAAAATCATCTTCCAAACAAATTTAGAGTTTAAAACACTAAATCTAAACACATGAAGATGAAAACGTTGGTCATAGCTATGTGTAATCACAATAATGGCTATTCCATACTCTAGTTATTCTTCCAACAAAAACAGAAAAATAGAAGATTTACTAGATGTTAAGACCTTTGAAGAATTCTTTATCGTCCCCGAACTCCTTGTCGTCAACAGCCATTGGGACGTAAGGTTCATTAAGGTAGGAGTTTATATCAATAAACCTTCTTGGTTGATGATGTCGAACCAGGGCATTCTGAATCTCATGAGTCTTATACACAAAAGCCTTTATTTGTTGAATCTCCTTTCGCATCTCTTTCAACACTTCAAGAATATCAGAAAACTTCTGAGAGTTTGAAGGAACAACTGTTGGCTTCCTCACATTCCTTTTTTTTCTTTTAAATATCGGAGCTAATGGAGATTTCTCTTTTTCCTTCATGATTGATGGCTTGACAATCATATTAACATCCTTTCCATCAGAAGACATGGCACTTGGAGCATTCATAGGCGTATGGGTTTGTGAGAGGAAATTACAATCTCAACAAGTAGTCTTGAGATAAAAAGGAGTTTCAATGAAGGAAAAGGGATGTAGGGTTTCGAAACCTTTAATAGGTTCGTACACGTCCAACTCTCAACCCTATAAAGAGTAGAATTGACGATCATAACCCTCTGTTTTTGTAGAAAGACAGGAAAGAGCAAAAACTAAGAAGAAAAAAAAACTTTTCCTAAAGCCTGAGAGGTACAAAATCATTGTCTCTTTTGATCAGGCACATGAGACAAGATTTTCATCAATCAACACAATTAAATTGCGTTGCGGTGAACAACAATTTGTCCACCATTTTCCTCATGAGAGGAATCCTCAGACTTCTGTCTATCAAACCGACTCGACCATACTCTCTTCTCTAATGGTCTTGGTGTTTCCTTGGAAACTAACTTCTTAGATGAAGATAAGATCCTACTGTTGATGGTGGATTTTCATTTAAGGGATGAAATTGTAAAAGCCAAAATTATGCGCTAACATCTTGCAAAAGATAAAGCCATTAATAAGTAATGAATACTTCTTCACTTTACTAATTCACCTAGAATAGAGCATGTGGCAACAATCCCAGCATTCTGTGAATTAAATACACAAATTCATCCAGGTTGGAGCATGTAGCAACAATCCCATATACCACAATGAATTCTGACATTGTTAATTAATGCATGACCAGCCTCGTATTTCTGTACTCATTACAGGTGCGGCATGACGACTGAGTGTTGTTCTCGGCAGAGCAACACGAATCTCCAAGCATTAATAATAAAACATGTACGAAATACCCATACAGGCTACAACTCTCGGTGTGTTATACTAGCCCGATTGAGCATGTTTGAACCTGAACTGACCATATCAGTCTCATAAACGATCATAATCATCCAACTTCACCAGCATGATTGGATGGCCCAGATCGAATCCATAACCCTTAAGCGGGTATTGGAGTATTCACCACCGACTCAATGCGGGCCCCGCATGGTCGGCCTCCCCAAGAGGGAAGCAACGCTTACCAGTTCGTCCAGCCAAAACAACATGAACGTGAAACCCTAAACTAGGGTTACGGCACATTACATGTGTCTCAAATCAGTCTCAACCATCCATCTTCGCAGGCATAGATGGAGGGTGTAGATGTAGATTCAAAGGGCCCGGAACATGTTAACACAAACACTGTGGGCCCGCCTACATGCCTGACTGATCGGTCAGGACCAACTATGGTTGGCCGTCTTGATTCGTGCGTCCCAAACTAGGTATGACACACGGCCGGCAAAACCTGATTAGGGTTTGTGTCACGATCACGAGCGTCCCTTTTCTCCTGCTCGGATGAAGGGTCCAAGGAATAGACTAAGCAGGTCCGGTAAGTATCAACATGATCACTGCGGGCCCACCTATCTGCACACCCGATCGTCCAAGACAAAATTTGGCTGTACACCTCGATTCGCACGCCCAAACCAGGCGTGGTCGCACCTCCTAATTGTAAACTGATCTCGATCACTCAACTTCTCCGGACAAATTGAGTGGCTTAGATCACGTTTCTATGAGGCAATGAAGTACAGGCGCGAACACCATCCTACCACCCACACGCCGAAGCAATCGGCCGGGACCGACCATGCTTGGTCGTCTTGAAACGCGCGCCCGAAGTGGGCATGATGCGCGGCTTTTGCGGCACCAGATTTCAGTTGCAAATCGATCTCAACCGCTCCTCTTTGCTGGTCAAATTAAGTGGCCTAGATCGCACCTTCATGAGACAGTGAGGTACGGACGTGTACACCGGCATGCCGTCTACACGCATGCCCGGTCGGTCCTTTCCAAAATACCTCCCATGCTTGGTTTCGACCAAGCTGAAGAGTGATGCCTACGCACCTCTTCAAAAGCCCTAAAACTTCATCAACGGTCGCGAGATGAGTGTCACGGATCATCTCGTCCGTCCAACTCTACCACTTGGTCAAGCGGCCTTGGTTAGGAGTTAAGAGACCAGCAAGGCGTCACCACAATCACCGTCCACCACTCTTCCACATGGAGTGATCGGTCAAGTCAGGGCTTACATGTATAGCCTCCAAACGATCACTCGAAGATGGCTGGACATGATGCTATTTTAAGACGCTTAAATTCGTGACTTACTCAGTAAGCCTTAAAAACAAGCAATGCTTCATACATGCCGAATATACTCGATGCGATGCACATAGAATACACACGATACTTCACAAGTATCGACTTCCTAAATAATTTAGTTATTTAGTCTAGCATTACATGCTACTTTCTGTGGGTCCCACGATCCACACACTCGAGACATCAATCATGTCACAAATCGGGGATACATACGGGGTATTGGTCTCGGCGGTTTACGATGCGGCGTGCAACGCGCCATCACAAGAACGTGTCAGGAAGTCATGGACGGTTAGAGATACAGGAGAAGTGGGCAAGACTGGTCGTGTAACACCAACACACAACTCCACTACTCCATCACTCCACTTCCTCCACTTCCCACGAGAGACGTGAATAAGGCTCAAATGACTTGTATAAATAGGTTCTCCTCCCTATTTCTAAAAAACAACAGAACAAGTCCAGACAACAAAGGCAAGTGTTGATACCATCGTATTCAAACACCGGAACTGATAGCTTACATCCTGCAAGCCAGTTCAGCTTTCTGATACAAGTCATACATAGCCAACACCTTCACAATCTCAACACCTTCTTCGCTTCCCTCCCTAAGATCAACCCCATCTCCTTCACTTTGTGACTGAAGCAAGTGCTGGAACGGCCATTTCTTGGTTTAGGCGGAGTTGTACAGATTGATTTCTCGAATCACAAGCACTCACCGCGCAGTGTATTTGTTTAGGGTTTAGATTCATTCCTCATCCACACACCCCAAATTACCAAATCCGGCAGGAATAGTTTTCACCCATAAACACCTACATACCTCGGCGGTCTTCTGAGCAAGTTTAAGCTTCCTTGTTAAATGATTTGCTCTTCGTTGAAGTTTGTTGACGTGTCTCAGTTGGTGTTTGTACTTGTAACACCTTGAAAGTTCATTACCCTTTAGAGAACAATACGAACACGTCAGTCTAGGATAAAATTCAGGCTTTTGAGATGTGCACGCAGCTAGGCACATAGTGGAACCTGAAACATTATAAACAGAGTTTCCAAAGAATGGATCAACTTTATCTTCCAAAGTAGTTGGATTATCTTCTGAAAGAATATCAAGATTGATGTATGTATTGCTACAATTATCAAAATTAATATTTTCACCAAGAAGTGCAACACTTGATTTCTCGTCTTCATTAGAATCATAGTTGTCAGACATTTCATCAAGAGTTGCAGCAAGACCTTTGTTCCCAGTGTATTTTCTACGATTTGGGCACTCGTTTGCAAAATGACCAAATCCTTTACACTTAAAGCACCGAGGCATATCCTCGTCATCAGTTTCATCAATATCCCTATTTTTAGGAGGAACACGATTATGAGGTTTGACTGATGCCTTGGGCTTATCTCTGGAGAACCGTTTACTTCTCTTTTGCAGAAGATCCCTAAACTGTCTTGTGATCATCGAGACTGATTTGTTAAGATCTTCATCTGATGAATCTGTCTCAGAGTGATTATCTTCATAGATATACATTTTTTTACTTTTATCAAGTAATTTAGTGTCCTTTAGTGCTTTGAACGCAACATCCTTAGTTCTGGATGAATATTCATGATCAAAGATCTTAAGCTTCCCAACCAGCGTATTTCTGTAGAGATTATCAAGGTTATTTCCCTCAATGATGGCATGCTTCTTAGAATTGTATCTGGATGGCAGCGATCTGAGAATTTTCATCACAATGTCCTTTTCAGGAATAGTCTTACCTAATGCAAAAGATGCATTAGCAATTTCAGACACTTTGTGATTAAACTCATCAAATTTTTCTTCATCTGCCATACGAAGGTTTTCCCAATCGGAATTAAGGTTTTGAAGCCTAGCTTCCTTTTCACTGGTATTACCTTCAAAAACGTTTTCTAAGATATCCCAAGCTTATTGCGACTTAGTGCAATTTGACACATGGTGCTGAATATTTGGGGTAATGGCATGTATGATGGCACTGAAACCGTCGGAATTTTGCTTTGCAGCAAGTATCTCAGTAGGGTTGTATTCACCAATATTCTTGGGAAAGTTTACATTTCCAACTGTCACAACGGGAGGATCATAGCCATTAACAACATATACCCATGATTGAAAATCACGCGCTTGAAGAAAAGCTCGCATAGCAATTTTCCACCATAAGTAATTAGAGTCATCGAAGACTGGTGGTACGTTAATAGAGATAGCACCTCTGTACATAGAGTAAGATCGCTACAAACACAGACTTATAAGGTCTTGAACGTGTTTGCTTGCTCTGATACCAATTGAAAAAGCGGGGGTACAACAACCACACCCAATATTTCGCTTAGCAATCTGTATGGACAAACTCCAATATACTTTCTAGAGAATCAACTAGACAGTCAGACTCAATCTAGACAAAAGTATATCAAAGAGTTTATATCTCAATCTCTCGATTTGATATATACTCAAGCAAATAGAAATCTGCGAGTCTTTATCAAATACTAGAGAGATAACTTGGATGGTACCAAAGACTAATATCCAACTGTCAATCAATTTAAATCAACAACCAAAAGGTCGGATATTCTAATTGATTGAACAACGCACAACCTGTGATATTTCAATTATATAAACAAATATAATGTGGAATAGAAATAACACAGACGCCAGAATTTTGTTAACGAGGAAACCGCAAATACAGAAAAACCCCGGGACCTAGTCCAGATTGAACACACACTGTATTAAGCCGCTACAGACACTAGCCTACTCCAAATTAACTTCGATCTGGACTGTAGTTGAACCCCAACCAATCTCACACTGATCCAAGGTACAGTTATGCTCCTACGTCTCTGATCCCAGCAGGATGCTACGTACTTGATTCCCTTTAGCCGATCTCACCCACAACTAAGAGTTGCTACGACCCAAAGTCGGAGACTTTAATAAACAAATCGTATCACATAGAAAAGTCTACTGTAATAGATAAATCCGTCTCCCACGAATATACATACGAGTTTTTGTTCCGTATTTTGATTAATCAAGGTGAACAGAACCAATTGATAACCCGGACTTATATTCCCGAAGAAACGACCTAGTATTATCAATCACCTCACAATAATCTTAATCGACGCAAAAAAAGATATTGTGGAATCACAAACGATGAGACGAAGTGTTTGTGATTTATTTTCTATCTTGCTTATCGGAGATATACATCTCAAGCCAATTATTCCAATTGTACTCGTACGATAGAAACAACAAGATCAGATCACACAACTACAAGAAAAGTAGTATCGGTATGGCTTCACAATCCCAATGAAGTCTTTAAGTCGTTAACCTGGTTTAGAGAAGAAAACCCAAGGTTAAAGGAGAATCGACTCTAGCTTATGCAACTAGTATCACACGAAAGGTGTGGGGATTAGGTTTCCCAGTTTCTAGAGTTCTCCCTTATATAGTCTTTCAAATCAGGGTTTGTAATCAATGTTAGCTTGGTAACAAAGCATTCAATATTCATCGTTAGATGAAAACCTGATTAGATTCAAGCTAATATTTCTCAACCGTTGGGTCGAAACCTTAGCTTGTTACACACAAATGAAATGTCCAATTTTGGGTTTATGTAACCGTTCCCAAATATTGACATTTGTTGGTTCAACAATAGTTAACCAAATGGTTAGACATATGAGCAGTTTCATATCAACCATATTTTTCTTCACCATAACTAGTTCAAATGACTCAAATGAACTAGTTAGAGAGTTGTTCAATTGCTTAGATCTTATGTAACTACACAAGACACAATCGAAGCAAAAACGGTTTGATTCAGTCGAATCGGTTCATGAACTTTATAGCCACGGTTTGCAAAAGCATTCCTTAGTATATATAAACATGAGTTCAAGAACAACCGATTTTAGATATAACCTACTCAAGTTCGCGGACTGGGTTCGCGGACTTAAGCTCACGGAAGGAGTTCACAAACTCCAGCAGAAATTCTCGGGTCGAGAACTTCCGCCAGTTCGCGGACTTGGCTCACGCCACATTCCGTTTCTCTTGATCAACAAAGTTCGCAAACTTTGGTTCAAGGAATAAGGACTTATACATATATGTGTTTCCACAACAATGCTTATATCCTACCAATGGTTATGTAATCTAAACTCTCATTTCAATCATTGAAACATTTTCAGAGGACGTTACATAGCCGTTATTCACAAACCATTTTTCGTTAGAGCAAATTTCAAAGTGATTGAAACATAACATGACATTCGTCACTAGGTAAAGATGAATTTGGATAAACCGAAAGCTTAACAACACATATTTCGAGAAATAAATAGGCGAGATAAACTCGGCTCGAAATAGCAAATGTATATAATGAAAGTCTATATATCAAAACGACTTTTGTCTCAAGAATAGGAGATAGAGTAAATTGACTTATGAGTGACAGATAAGTTCAAATCTACACATACCTTTTAGTCGATGAAGTTCCACCAGTTCCTTGAGTAGTCATTCGTCTTGTATGATGATTGCCATGGAGTCTTGAGCTCAACTACACTTTATATCCTAGTCCGAGTCCTTTAGTTATAATAGGCTAGAAATCAAGACTTATAGTTTTGATCACTAACATTGACAAACATGCTTGAGATAGCAACGCATGCGAGTTCGACCGAGCAATGCTCTAACATTGTGTACTCTTGCACATATGTAATCCATGTCCGGGAACCATAGTACGCATACCCATGTGCCTACCTGTTGGCTTGAGAAATCCGGGAACCTAAGTATGCGCACCTGTTCGCGTACTGGCGTAAGGTTCATGTCCGAATATTTCTGCCGGAATTGGAAGTTCGCGTACCCGTTCGCGTACTGGCGAAAATCAATTTTGGTCCGGGTATTTCAAGTATGCATACCCGTTTGCATACTTGAAGGTTAAAGTTCTAAAATCGGTTATGTTCATGAACTTAAACATTTATAAAATTAGGAATGCAATCTTTGCAAACGGTGGCTATAATGTTCATGAATTGATTCGAGTGAATCAAACCGATTTTGCTTCAATTGTGTTCTTGTATAATTCTATGAGAATATAGCAATTGAATAACTGTTTAACAAGTTTCATTTGAGTCATTTGAACTAGTTATGGTTAAGATGAACAAGGTTGATATGAGAGTATCCATATGGCTAACCCCGGTTAACTATTATTAAACCAACATGGTGTACACGTTTAGGTACGGTTAAATAAACCTAAATGACGGTACATTTCATTTGTGTGTAACAAGCTAAGTTCGATCAAACGGTTGAAAGATATTAGCTTGGTTGAATCAGGTTTTTCATCTAACGGTGAATATTGAATGCTTTGTTACCAAGGTAACTTGGATTGCAAACCCTGATTTTAAAACTATATAAAGGAGAACTCTAGCAACTGGGAAACCTAATCCCCACACTTCTGTGTGTTACTAGTTGCATAACTAGAGTCGATTCTCCTTTAACCTTAGGTTTCTCTCGAGACCCCATAGGTTAACGACTTGAAGACTTCATTGGGATTGTGAAGCCAGACCCAACTATTTTCTTTGTAGTTGTGTGATCTGATCTTGCATCTTCTATCGTGTTGAGTACAATTGAAATAATTGGCTCGAGATTAATATCTCCGATAGGCAAGATAAAAGTAATCACAAACATCTTCGTGTCATCGTTTGTGATTCCACAATATCTTGTTTCGCTAGTCGATTAAGATTATTGTGAGGTGATTGATAATACTAGGTTGTTCTTCGGGAATATAAGACCGGTTTATCAATTGGCTCATGTTCACCTTGATTTATCAAAAGACGGAACAAAACTCATAGGTATTTCTGTGGGAGACAGATTTATCTATACCAATTTTCTGTGTGGGACAAATTTGTTTATCAAGTCTTCGACTTTGGGTCGTAGCAACTCTTGGTTATGGGTGAGATCAGCTAAGGGAATCAAGTGCGTAGTATCCTACTGGGATCAGAGACGTAAGGAACCAATTGTACCTTGAATCAGTGTGATATTGATTAGGGTTCAACTACAGTCCAGTCCGAAGTTCATTTGTAGTAGGCTAGTGTCTTTAGCGGCTTAATACAGTGTGGTGTTCAAATATGGACTAGGTCCCGGGGTTTTCTGCATTTGCGGTTTCCTCGTTAACAAAACTTCTGGTGTTTGTGTTATTTCTTTTCCGCATTATATTTTGTTATATAATTGAAATATCATAGGTTGTGCGTTAAGATCAATCAATTGGATAATCCAACCTTTGGTTGTTGATTTAAATTGATTGACACTTGAACATTGGTCGGTACCATTCAAGTTGTTTCACATAATAATCTGGCTCGCGGATTTCTATCTGATTTGCTGATTACATTGTGAAACAGAGATATTAATCTCTAGTATATACTTTTCTCTAGATTGAGTCTGACTATCTAGTTGATTCTATAGAAAGTATATTGGAGTAAGTCCTCTCAGATTGCCAAACGAATTGTTGGGTGTGGTTGTTATACCCCCGCATTTTCACCTAAGTTCGTATTATCCATCCAATAGATCTTCAATAAAAACCGGACCAAAACGCCTATTGTTTTCCTTTCGATTATGAAATAAGTTTCGTATATGTGATCCTTTAAACATAGTTTCCTATGATGAAATCACACCTATATCCAGTACAAAATCAAGTAACGAGTTACATAGATTATGTTGATGTCACATTTACGAAGTTCAAAAGATAAACGTTATACTTCGTAACCAAACATTCTTCCTTGACACTTTGATCGTAATAAAATGACCAAGTCTAATACTAGAGAACTAAATATAACCTCGCGTGTTATGTTTTCAATCTTAAACGACTTGAAAGCAACGATAGGAATGGAAACAAGTCAAGTCAGTATCACAATACCTCAAGTGAAAGGATGATGTCCTCGTTGTAATCGATACGTCTTCACGATCTTCAGGTCATCAGATTAATACTTTTATGTCTCAATATTCCTAGACTTTCTAGTCTAACCTAAACGAAGTTGACTCTAGCACATTTAATCAAGCGACTCTAATTGAGTTTTGATACTAAAATATGACATACCAACACTTGGTGTGTTCAACCTAGCAATGCTCTAACAATCTTGTAGGTTGTAAAAGACTTCAGCTCATAGAATCAAGTGCATAGAATCTTGCGGGGTTAAAGAGACGTAAGGAACACGACTACATATGAATTGCTTGGAGGGTTTAATTCGGTTTAAACTACATTATATACCCAAGTTTGATAGTAGTCTAGTGTCTTTAGCGGTTTAATACAGTATAGTGTTCAAAGCTGGACGAGGTCCTTAGGTTTTTCTGCCAGTGTTGTTTCCTCGTTAACAAAATTCTTGTATGTGTGATTTTTACTTTTCCGCATTAAAATTTATTCATTTTAAAAAGTACTACACGGGTTCATACTCTTATCAAAACAAAAAAGTTAGTGGTGTACTTGGTAAGCTCTCATTTTCAACTACCACTGTTGCTGCCAGTCATGTGCCTACCGAATATTGAAAACAACTTTAGCAAACAAAAAAGTTCCCCATAAGGTTAAATTATTCATCTGTAAAAGTATCAAAGATATCATACCTACTAGAGACAAGATATCTAGGGATATGAATGATATTGATTATCATTGTAGTTTGTGTAACGCTAATGTGGAATATGTTGATCATTTGTTCTTAGAATGCCTTTATGTTAAGTCTGTTTTTTCAGGTATAAACGTTAACACTTCTCTTCTGGTGAATCAGAATACTAGCTTATGTGCTTGGATTGTCAATTGGCTCAATTTAATAGGTAATGTTTGTGTTAACTCTGACAGGAATCATGAAGATAATCTTTACAGGTTTATGAATGTTGCTTGGTTTATTTGGAAGGATATATGCAATAAAATCTTCCAAAATATTAACCCTAATAGACTTCATGTTGTTAGTAAGATATGTCAGCTTAGTGTACAATGTCTGAATGTGGTAAATGGGAATGAACTTAATAATAGTAGCAGTAATCTATCTGTTTTGCATGTGAAAGATTGAGAACCTCCTGATGCAGGCTTTGTGAAAGTTAATATGGATGCCTCTTATGTAGCTAAAACTAGTAGAGCAAGTATATTACTAATAATTCGGGATTTTGCATGTTGGTGCCACAGAGCAAGAAGCAGATTCAATGATAGAGGATTTAATCCAGAATATGCAGTGAAGCAGCTAGAATGTCACGTAATGGTTAAAGATGTTAACTGGGAGAAGGAGAGAGGCTTTCATAGAGTAATCTTTGAATCAAATAATGAAGCAGTAGTTAATTTGTAATAATTTTGATTATTTAGATAATTTGCCTCCTCAAAAAAGGATTGTAGAAATCTAATTGATATCTCCCCATACAACAAAGATGAACCCAATGTACACAGGGTAAATCAGGTTCTGATTTTAGATGTTATGCATAAAAAATTTAGTAGTAATTTTTGGTTCCGTAACGCAGTAAACCGAGAGGTTAATCAAAAAAAAATGGTGTAGCTCATATGTTAGCAGAAAAGGCAAGAAAAGATTGTAATAATTTTGATTATTTAGATAATTTGCCTCCTGATATCTCCCATACAGTTGAGCATGATTGTAGTGATGTATCTATGCTCTTCATTAATAAAATTTGTTGCTTTGGGGAAAAAAAGTTGGGAAACTCATCCCAAGTGGTCTGATGGTTGGTATGCCCGTCCCACTGCGGAGGTAGGGGTTTGAACCCCGTAATTGCCAGAAATAACTCTGTAAAAAGAATACTCCATATAGGATTAACCTCAGTATAAGAATAAAATTTTCAGGTTTTTATTTTTTGGCAGTTATATTTAAGAATAAACTCCATATTCAAATAAATAATTAAAAAAACGGGTATCTAGCTCAGCTGATCATCCCCGTTCCCCAAAGTTTCATTCGTTCCAGGAGGTCCCAGGTTCGAGCCCCCAATGACGTAATATTGCAGAAACTGACATGGCATGGAAGGTAGAGTTAGTTTGCCCCCCTTGTGACACAATCTCAGCCCCCATCCGCTTCGGCTCCCTTGGCTAGGTTACCCATGAGGCTCGCTGGTAGGCTAGCTCAACAACCTGTTCAATTAATATAGTAGTATATTGTTGGAGCTTAGCTTTCCAACTAGTTAATGTAATACTCTTTATCCAATAATAATAATAAAAATAAAAATCTTAAGGAACTTTACCTCCACATAAAAATAATATACTTGTCATACAGGCGATGCAACGATTCTTGTTACATTTTACAAGATCATTTTGTTTCAAAATGGATTCTTTGTTCACTCTTTTTTTTTTTTGCACAACTCAACACAAATATCTTTGACTTGTATGATTTCATTTTTCATCTTTCAATTATCAGCGTAGTTGAGTTTTATGTGAATCATGATATAACAAATTTCATACATCTGAAACAAAATCCCCTGTAAATAGTGTATGTGATGTATTTTTCCTCTAGCATAATTTGGTTTATCCAGTGTAAGCCTTGGTTCTAAGAACAACCTCGATATAAGGATATTCTTTTATGGTCCTTACGCAGAGGTTTCGCTTTAGTTTGAAACTCAATAAACATGGTCCATTATTCAGTGGCTAGCTACATAGGTTTAAGAGTATAGCAATATTTATATATTACCCACAAACTACTTGGGGAGTTGATCCAACTCTTACTTATTCTGATGGAAGCTCCACATAAAATTTGGGCCTCAACCATGTAGCTGCATTATACCGTATTGCTCTTCAGGGCATGGTATTCTTGGCCCCTGCCTTGTACACTTCGTTCCTTTGAAATACATCATTATTCTTACACCATGTTCCTGTAAATGATTACATTAATGTTCACAGCACTATCACTGGGGTGCACCACCTTGTCCACCATAAAAACTGAGCATGCCCATTTCATACATAATGAAGAAAGAATTATTGAATTCCATTCACTTGGCCATTCACTTCAACTAAGCCCCCTTTTCCATCTTTTGCTTCATTCTGTACTGCAAAGTGGTTGGGGCACAATCCAATGCGGTTTCTCCTGGGAAAAAAATAACATTGCACTGTTAGAGTTACTACCTCACAAACAAAAACTTCCAGAAATAAACAAATATCCTTGCTCGCAAAAGAACTTAAACAGAAGATGCCGCTGTTATGAATAGAGTTGACTGGGTACATATGACCCTTCATAAGAAAAAGAAAAAAAGGGAAAAAAAAAAAAAAAAAAAGATCCTAACATGGTTATCCTCGCAATTCAAAACTAATTTTTTTTTGGTAATATGTTCTTCTAACAGTGCTCTACATACCAAAAATTAGAGCATTTCCGATACAATAAACCTCACCAACTACCATTTTAGTTTCAGCTATTAATTTTCGACGGCTAGTTTTCAAAGTGATCAATGGTGGCATGGTGGTACTAAACATCTCGGATTTGTAAAAATGTGAGAACAACCATGTTAAAGGATCCTCCCACAAACTTAAATTTCTTAAAGGATCCTCCCACAAACTTAAATGGAATTTATTTCTTAGTTCGTTAGAAAACTTAGGAAAATACAACTTGCAAGCATCACCTCGTTTGCAGTTCAACACTGTGATAGTTGCAGTATTGAATGTGCTATTCAGTTGGCAACATAACTGTCAACACTGTGATAGTTGCTTAGGAAAAGAACTTGAGTAGGATCCAAGGTTGCCCCTTTCTAGCTCGTCTTTAACTCTTTCTTTGGTTAGCCCAGAATACATGTTTAGATTCTATAGTACTGAACACTGGAGGACCAGAACTTTGATTCTGCTAGAACTCGCAAAAACAACTACAACTTCTCCCCTAATTCAAAAGGAAGGAAGAATATGGAAAAGGTCCAAGATATTGCATTCCATGCACAGAGGTAAATGAATCATTGAGTACCTTGTTGATTTTTGTATTCCAAATTCGCCCCATTGTCCATGAGAATAAAAGCTATTTCGGTCTGATTAAAAAGGGCAGCCTGCAAGCACAAAGTAAATATCTAAAAACCATAAATATCATTTACTGTTGAGATTGAAAATGACACCGCGCCCATAAGAAACCAGCTAAAGAAAGAGTTACCAAATGCAACAAAGATAATCCTTGTTTGTCACAGTAATTTGCATCCACACCCTAACAACAATGAAAAGGAAGTCATAAAATTAGTTGTTTAGCTCGTTATCTGCATTCAGAATGGAATCTGAAACTAATATTAGAATACCTCACTCAGAAGCTTTCTAACTGCTGCAGTGTCAGTGTTCTTGATAGCTTCTCTTAAACCCTGGCAATAAAATAATGATTACAGGACAATAAACACAAACAATATGACTGACCAATAAAAAAACACGAACAATATGCTCTAATATCACTGTAGTACAGTGGTAAAGTCATTGGATGATGATACTTTACCGATCCAAAAAAAAAAAACTCTAACATAGATGTTGAATTTACCGTACCTCCCCACTAACTTCATAGTTTGCCTTGGATTCACTCACACTTGCTTTTGTCATGTGACCGGGATTAAAGAACGAGCTGCAAATTTAACTTAGATCAGTTATTACCACGGTATGACTGAAGTCACTGAACCAATACCTTTTCCTTCGAGAAAATAGAAACAAGAACCACAAATTGACATACTAACGGATGTCTGAATATCATTGTTGCCTTTCATGGCAGTTTGTTACACGCAGTGTCACAGTACCACTACCATGCAGTCAATAACTATTATTTAAGATGCTCAGCATAACTATGAAGTGCTCCGAACAATGATGTTTATATTATCTTCACCCATGCTGAGGTCGTATGAACAGCCGTGTCATTATCGCTAACCACGGATGGTCGACGACCCAAGTTTTTCATCCACGGATTATTCTATACCACGCAGACACGTGGCATCCACAAAGTCATTTGAGGTCACAGTCTCGCATTCCCCAGTTAGTCACATGAAAGTTTCTACAAGTAGTCCTATAGGCAATGCTTCTACATAGTAAAAAATCTGAGCTGATACGGAAGTATGAGGTTGTTGGTCATGAATGAAACTCATTCTGTGTCAAACATGTTAACCTCTATACAGTCAGCTTTGACCAAAGTTCAAAAATGTGTTTATTAGGTCCAACGAAGTTTTCTTTGACAAGATGCAGCAGTGCTATCAACTGTGTCACAATGCTCTCTGACGCCTTTATACCTTTGGATTTCTCCTCAGAGTGACAAGAACTGAACAACTTACAGAGCGAAACTCCATATAGGTTGTACCCCATATTGAGTGTCTTTACTAAAGCACCTGCCAACGAACCTCATCACTCAGTCCTCATTCTTGCCAAGCGATTGGACTCGACCTTGACCCCTCCAGCACAACACCTTACTAATTAGAGATACTAAAAGTAATATCAATTCACTAGGCTAACCCACCCAGTCTACACTTTTCACAATCTCTGATACCAAAAGCTAAGACACCAAAACTTAGCTCGCATCAAGTACTTATCATAAGGGTATCAATGAGAACCTAAACAGTATTCTACACATGGCCAATTTTAGTTCTCGACAGTAGGAATTGATTATCGGTAAAATGCTTATAACGGTATTACCACCTTAGTCAACTCTTGTTAAGTAACGCTACACTTCGGTTTCTTGATGATCTAAAGTTTGAAGTTGGCCGACAAGCGCAAAATCAAGCATCAATCTTATCAATTTATTACTATTAGGGGAGTATCTACAACATGTTTTTTTTTATCAAACATCTGATTAAAATAGGTCGCCTAACCAGTATATCACCTGATAAAAAGTATAGTTAAAGTAAGAAGGCACCTAATTTTTTATAAATGAACAAAGCACTAACTTTAACAAAACTCAGAAGAAGAGATATCACAGACCTAGGGTTGCTGCTGTTGGAACTTGGACCTGTATTCTTTGGAGTCTGGTCCATCTTTTTCCTCCTGCTGCTAGGTTGAGGTTGGACTGTATATGTAGTATGCATCTGTCACAAGAAGGAGAGAAGAACTACAAGTAAATGAGAGAGACATGGAAACTACTCTTTGATGATAATGGAATCATCTGAATACCTGCAAAGGAGCAGGATCTGGTTCTGGAGCTGAAGCAACACAAATGCATAAAGGCATCCCGCACTTGCACTCGGGAACATTTATAACAGAGTTCTGCTCTGAATCTGGAGCAGACTTCTCGTCGACAGTGTCACGAATGTCTAATCTGGAAACTGCATCTGTCACTGAGTTACTACCGCTGAATGTCATCTGCGATTTATCTTCACCCGATCTAGACAAAGATTTTGGTTAGAGTTTAGCAAACCACTGAAATACAATGCAGCTGTACACACCTTTTGATTAATCTGAAAACAAACATAGGATAATGATCTAAATCTCTTTTATTGTGCCATATCGATGTATAAACTGAAACAAATTAGGAAAATAATATTGATCCGTATAAGAAAAGTGCCCGGAGTAGATCTGAGCTGTGGAGTATGGGACCAACTGGCCCAACACTCGCATGCGTTCAGGTTCATCCCCAATGTCTGCCGCACATTTTTGAGCTCTTTCTTTCGCTTCACGTAACAAAGGCCTGACCATTTTAACACCTAAGAACTTCCTCTAGGGATACACATGGGTGGTTTTCAACCAGGTCTGAGCCTAGTCCAAACCAAAAAAAAAAAAAAAAGGAAGAAAAAAAAAACATGAAACCGTGGAATCCAGAAACCGAAAAACCCTTTAGGTGGTTGGTATTGGTTTCATGTTCCAAATAAGTAACAAAGTACTAAAAATATAACCAAAGTAGTGCCAAAAAAACCGACAAAAAACCAAACATAGTGTATGACCATCATAATAGAATAGATATAAACAATTAATAATATTTGGTATATATTATACTCCCTCCGTCCAAGTTATTATAGGCAGAGTATTAGTTTTTGGCTCTCCATCAGGCATAGTTCTAGTTCCTAGATGATTCTTCCAAACATGCCCCTATTTAAGATAGTAATATTACACTAAAGTTAATTTAATATTTCTAGTTTTCATCAAAAGTAAAGGGTAAAACAAGAAAGATGGTAGATATTTATAGAACCCACATAATTTTCTTAATCAAGAGATTTGGTTTCTCCACCAATATAACTTGGACGGAGGAAGTAGTTCTTATTAATTCAACAAAAATATACTAAATTGTAAAAATCCATTGCTAACCTTAATAGGTACCAGTAACTGTAAGTAAAGAAAGTCATATAGCTAATAATCTTTTAGCTTATTTAGGTGTCTTAATAAGAACAAATCTCTCTTCCGAGACCAACCAACGTAATTCCACGCCTATCAGATATTTTTCTAAAATCATTTTAACCTATTTGAGTATTTTCCTAGACACCTACTACACCATTATTATTTTCGTCTCTGGAATCTTTGTTTCAAAGAAAATTTCAATTAAACAACCATTAACGAAAGAAAAGACGCAGCCAAAATTACTTTTAATGCAACCAAGTATGACAATGAAAAGGGTTATATATGTAATTATCAATGAATTTATTTCTTTCAAATGGGAATCTTAAAATGTCATACTAACTGAACTTTGTTTTACAGACGATATCGAAGTCGTTACTGGATAAACCAATAAGCTAAATGAGTCAACTATTAATCACTTTGATAACCAGGTTTGTGATTATACCTTAAATCATTTTATCTACATAACTTTGCTTTATGCTAGAGGGTTTTTTTTTTTGTGGTTAACTATTGGATTAACTAGTCTTTTGCTATTGGGTTGTTACTATTGTCAAACTCAGAAGACAAGAAGAGAGCATGCTTATTATGGAGACCTATGTGAACTCTCCAGTCATTTGTAGAGAAAGATTGAGGTAAAACATTAAATTGGAGATGACATATCACTCATTAAGAAATTGTTGAGCCATAGGCCAACCCTGGATTCATCAAGTATCATATGCCTCCACATCAACAAAAAGACCTGGTGAAAATAGCAATCCATCCATTACACCAACCTGTGGTTTGATATTTCAAAGTTTTGGTCAAAGTACTTGAATATTTCACTTTTTAACCAGGCAGAATGTTAAAGCGCTGATTCAGACAAATCAGATTTAACTGTTATCCAGAAAGAAGAAAACATTTCCAGAAAATTTTAGAAGTAACACAGCCATGCACCATCTAGCTGAGAGTATCCTCGAATTAAATCTGAGTAAATGTAAAAAGAGTAGAGGTTTACCGAGGATTGTTAAAACAATCAGAACATACTCTAACACTTGTCAGAATGCCAAACTGCGGTAAAGCCTGCAAATTTGGTACAGAGTGCAGGCAGCAGAGAACATGATACTTAGAATTCATCAACAGTAAAACAGCTGGAGGAAACAAATATAAGATGGGAAGTTAGAACTAAAGCCCATACCATAAGATCTGATGAATGGTCATGACACAGTGTCCTGCCACAACATCGGCAATGGTGCTGCATGAAAAAAGAAGAATATGTGGAGTTAAATATAAATCCTTGTTTCTTGCAGTAACATGTATATACAATGAAATAAATTCTTGCACAGACAAAATTGGCAACATATAAAGAAATGAGAAGTATATCTTCTAAAATGTCAGACTGGATGACGCAAATGGTTTATTGAAGACAATGTTTAGATTGAATGACATAATGAAGTACGTATGTTTTGTTTCAGTAAGTGGTGACCACATTGTCTGGAACGGCTTAGTTGAATTTCTACTGAATCATATTTAATGTTGTCTGTTCATAAAATCTAATGTACTACATATAGTATCAGTCTCTCAACTTGTCAAGTTATCCAACCCCATATATCACTAAATTTATGAAACTTTACGCCAAGAAAACAAGCAATGAGGTCCAATAGATACACAAAGTAATCTATGAATACCACATCAAAACCTGATCTCTATCCAGTATTAGGCTAGCCGAACTCTAAACCGGAAAAAAAAAAAATCGCAATGTGGCTGCGCAAAGTGAGCAGAATAGGGAAGTCCATACGACTCGTGTTCTACAAACATCATATACAAAGATGAAACTATGGATCCTTGAGATGATTAAACATGATTCACATTAAGGAAGGTGAGACTGACACTGACAGCCCTCCCTCCAAACTGTCATGCCCAAATCCCACTGAATAACCAATGGATCAGAAAAAGCTTAAGTAGACAATGGATACTTGAGACCATTATACTCATATTACTTGAATATGGGACTAGAGATACTTCGTACTTGATATGATTGAATTTTTGATTCGCCTCAAGGTCAACGATATTGATAAAGCAACCCTTCCAATTTCCATGCTGTCACACCAATATTTATTTAGAACCTGCAAGGGAGGGGCAGCTTCATATCCTCTGACTGAACCCAATGTGACTCTCCAGCTCGTATCATACTACCACTAACTAAAGGTGATCTTTTTGGTTGTTTGCTAATCAGATTATACTTAGTAATGGTTACTATGACATGATCTGTCCCGTGTTGTGCAGCATGCTAATCAGATTATAGTTACTAATGGTTACTGTGACATGATCTGTCCCGTGCTGGACACCATATATATAAGCTATGTTTTGAAGCAATTATGTGTTCTACTTCCTGTAACATCTTAGATTCTCCGATACAAGATCTGAATGACCTAAGCTTCATAAATTTCAATTAATTTAACCTTATATACGAGATGCAATTGCGAATCCCATTTCCTTTATTACAATATAAACCTTTTGATCTAAAAAAGGAAAAATTTAATTAGAAAATGAAATCAGAATTTAGCGCGAGTAAATGAGAAGTAAATTACTAACCCTACGTCGGAAAGTGTTGAAACTGCATTTGCATACGTCACAGCGTGGGGATTCTTGAAATGGTGGAGGCTCCAACGACATCTCTCTGTATACTTCTACCCTTGGCAGAACTGGGAACGAGGTTGAAAATTGACGATGACGGTTGTGGTGATAAGAATAAACAGATTCAGCAGGCACTAGCTTGTTTTTTTTTTTTTTTTTTTAGAGGAAGAGCGTTGAAATCCAACTCCGTCAGTCAATGGACCGATCCAGACAACTCGCCAGTCAATATAAAGTAGGAAATACCATTAGGGCCTAAGAATAATATATTAGAGAGAGTCTAATCCATTTGACCCAGTCAAATGTCTGTTTGGTCCTATTTGGTACTATAAATTATAGTTTGGTCCTAAAAATTATTATTTGGTCCTAGACTGATGTCATGGATGATGTAAATGTCACCTTGTACTGGCAGAAATACCCTTTTGGATAAAGACCATATATATAGTCAAAAAGTCAATAGAAAATATCTTATTTCAGATTTACTTTCTCTCTCCTTATGTTTTGAGATCTAGTTTCTCTCTTTTTTTCTTTTCTTTTTTCTGTTGATGCTCATGAAAACGATGAAGATCAGGATGATAATTTTTTGATTTTTTCTTCTATGTAGCTACTGTTGATGTTGAAGATGATGATGAAGATGATGAAGACGGCGGAGATTTTTGTGTTTCTTCATCATTTGTTATTGCTGCTGCTATTGAAGAAGATGGAGATGATGAAGACGACGATGATTTTGTGTTTGTTTCTTCACTGTTGCTGCTACTTTTGTTGAAGATGATGTAGACGATGAATAAGATGAAGACTATGAAGATTTTTATGTTATTTGGATGTATTTTTTTGATTTTGAAATTGAAGATCTTGATCTTGATTTTGCTACTCGTGTTAAAGATGAAGTTCTGCTGCTGTTAAAGACGATGATGTTTAGGTTTTTATATGGACTTCATTTTCTAGAATGAAGTCTGTTTTTTTAGGTTTTTATATGGACTTCATTTTCTGGAATGAAGTCTGTTTTTTTAGGTTTTTATATGGACTTCATTTTCTGGAATGAAGTCTGTTCTTTTAGGTTTTATATGGACTTCATTTTCTGGAATGAAGTCTTTTTTAGGTTTTTATATGGACTTCATTTCTGGAATGAAGTCTGTTTTTTTAGGTTTTTATATGGACTTCATTTCTGGAATGAAGTCTGTTTTTTAGGTTTTTATATGGACGTCATTTCTGAAATAAAGTCTGTTTTTTTTAGGTTTTTATATGGACTTCATTTCTTGAATGAAGTATGTTTTTTTTTTAGGTTTTTATATGGACTTCATTTGTGGAATGAAGTGCTACAAGAAAATAAGTAAAAATTAACACGGAAGGGTATTTTTGTTAGTTTTAATATTTTTAAATAATTATGGACCAAACAGTAAAGGCGTATGACCAAAGGACCAAACAGACATGGGCCCACCTAAAAAAGGACCAAACGATATTTTTCCCGAATATAAATCGACGAACACAGTTAAATGGGTGATTTTATTTAATTTGCCCTTTTGTAGCCCTCCACCACAAGAGATATTCTCCGCTTCCATCGTTTTGATTTTGCCCATTAAACTCATCTTCTATATTTCCTTAACCCTCTCCAAAAGTGGATAGGAGATGGATTAAAGTATCACCACTGTTATTTAGGTCGGAAGGGTATTTATTATTCAAAATTGATTATATTTTAAGATTTTGTAGAGGTTTTCTAGAATGGAATTTGTTTATGTAGGGTTCCAGTGTAATGTGGAATTTGATAAGTACTTTATTTACATTTTTTGACTGTCAATTACATCCTTGTTTCAGTTATATTTCTTGCATTTACCTTTGTAATATGATTGTATTCTAGTTTATGTCTTTTTTTTTAGGTGAAACATCCAAAAAGAAGTAGAAATAGCTACAAAAGTGAAGTCAGTGGAGAAGGACCAAAGACCAACTAGAACTCATACAAGTCTAGTATATCTTCTCATCATCTTGAAGATGACGAAGATACAAAGGCAATGGCAAAAGAATGAGATCATTCCAACGTCGTATGAATAAGTTACGAGCATTTGAAGCAAGTCAAAGTTGCGAAAGTGTGAAAGCACATAACTAATAAGGGAGGCCTCTTAGGGTTGACGAATTACTCAAGGAATCCATATCTTAAAGGCGCCATGTTTATCTTGGGACAACCATATCTTATAAAGGCACACGGATTATTCTCTCAAGGTTATCGTCTTCTTTCCCTCCCAACCTAAACAAAACTTGGTCGAGTTTTCACGACCAGTTTTCCAGCCATTCTCTACCGCGGTCCATGATGTTGGTGTTTTCGAAGCTATTAAAGAGAGGAAAAACGAGTACTAATTGGTTAGAGTGTTTGCTTGAGTTTGCGGTGGTTTTGGAACAAATATTTTTAGCTTACACATAAAGGAATGATCGATGTTGTCATTGATCATTAATTTATCGGTAATTGGTTGAAAACTCAAATTTGGTGATGGGAATTCTTTGTGGTCGCTACAATTGATTTCCTTTGATTCGGGCTTTTCTAAGAGAAATCAGTAAGCTGCTTTAGTTAAGTTGTTGATGATGATCGAAGATGCTGATGATTGATTAGGAGGAGATGATGACTGAGAAGGAGATATTGCTATCATCGGTGGTTGTTGAGTTCGATTTGGATTAATACTATTAATGGAAGTGACGACGGTTAAGTCCGGTTGATGTAGCTGCTGTGAATGATAAAGGTTGGGTACGAGTCTGTAAGTTGTTTGGGGAATGATGATGATAGTGAACTGATGATGATGTGAGTTTTCTGCGGTTTTTCCATGGTTATATAGGTGTTGGCTGGAGGTAGTGAAGAAAGGAGGACCTCGTCTTGAGTTTAAAAGAATCTGAGGATTTTTACGGCAATGAGGAGGTTTGATGAACTCCACCATAGAAAGAAGTTGGTTGTATATGGAGTTATACGGCGAATGTACGGTGAACCGTAGAATTTGGAAGAAAAGTTTAAATGGAATAAAGAATTCCACGGTTAGGAATAAAATTAACCATAGAAAGTGAAGAGGGATTGTGCTATCAGTTTTGGCAGACTGACAAGCCATTGACAATATAGACCAGGACCAGACTTCATCATATTGGTGAAGGCTAATTTCGGCTATGTGATTTATATACACCACTAGATTGGACGTGACATATTTTTGGGAGTTTGGTAACTTGGTGACAACCTTCTTTGACCGGTATTTGAGCACGTGATTTATATACTTGGGATATATATATAAGAGACACTGATGCGTGTCGTAACCACAACAATTTAATCAATATATTTCCCACTAATTAAATAAATAATATAGCGGTAGTAAGGATCGTTCCCACAGAGAGCTGTGTAATTGATATGTATTTAGTTCAGCAAAATAATAAAAGACAAGGGGGATTGTTTGGTTAAAGTAAAATAAAAAGAATAACGAATAAAAGAAAGATATGATCAAGGAATCCTTCATGTTACCAAGCGATAACCGGATTAGTATACTTATCTATCTTCGTTAGAACCATTCATCACCAACCGTAGGAAAGCAGCTAGCTCGGTGCTATCCTCAAAACTCCTTTTACCACGGATACGGAAGCTCTCCAATATCGATTCTATCCAACCGAACCACCAAGTAGTAGCTCACTCAAGGTGTAATCCGATCGAACGCTTAGGCTTTGTGAATTAGGTTGATCCCAGTGAGTTAAACTCTTAGCTCAAGGTCCACTTGTTTGGTGTTGTATTCACCCGCAATTGCTCCACAGAATCCCTCTGCAAGGTCTCGCGATTTCTACTTGTGTATGAATTATTCGACGATTACTTATCTCCTAACCCAATACTAGCAATAGAACAATTAATAGACTAATCTAGTATGCATCCCAAATCAATCTAAGAATCACTCATAAAATTAGATGTAGTGAAAACAAACGATAAGATGATTAAAACTCACAACAAACTTGTATAATAATAAAGCTTCACGCTAGAACATTGAATTCATCCTTAATCAATAAAGTTTAGCCTCTCATGTTTACACCGTTTCTCGGTTTCCCCCAAAAGGGGTAAAACCTAAAATATTTTATGAAGAACAAAAGTGTATTATGAGATGTAGAGATGTATTAGAAATTCTCTTAAATAGGTATCCAAGTTGTTGTCGTACCCGTGCGCCAAAATCCCGGTCAAATGGTTGCCAAAACTCGCCAATATTCCCAAAACAAGCTCACGTCCAAGTCATGGTCGTGCCAAGGTGGCTTGAGAATTCTGAATAGGCTTGCGCAATTGGTAGAGGCCCAGCCCATTTACTTTCGATTCAACTGTCAGTTCCATGGAACTGACAGTATATCCTAATCCAAACCCACGGACATACATGCTTCCGTGAAGAATAATTTCCCCTGGAATTTTATAAATCACCGGTACTTTCACGGATACTACTCTCACCGAGAGTTTTATTTTCCCCTGGATTTTTAATTTCTCCGGTCAGCTTCACTTATACCAGGCCCTCCGCGAAACTCTTAACTCCCAGCTCCGTGAAAAGTAAAACTCCCTGAGTTTTCTTAACTTCGACCTCCTTCTCCATTGCAGCTGACGTATCGTATTTCCAACTAACAACACCAGCATGCAGCATCTCGAGCTCTACCTTCTCTGTTTTTTATTAACCCGGAGACCATCAATCACAAGCCCGAGATCACCACAAAGATCATCGTCTTCCGTCGTCCACTTTGCCAGTTCCCCATCCATTAATAGCATCTCCATCTTTCATTCTCGTCTCGCCGAAGAATACACAAAATCCTCCTCCTTAAGCTCCATCATCAACAACATACTCGAGCTCCATTTTTCGTCCTTCTTCTCTATCACTTCCAGCATCGTTCTCCATTACCAGCTTCATGAGAAACACCGCAGACATCCCTATTATCTCCCTCGAGTCTCATCGTTCATCTACAACGATCAACTTCCTGCCAGTCGCACTCGAGTTCTAATCCGTCAATGAACACGGATTCTATTCATTGCCAAGCTTCAACTCATTATCAACAAAGCCTGACAAGATCTCTCAACTCGAGCTTCTCCTTCCATCGCTAGCCACAACACTACAAACAAATAGCTTCTCCCTCGGTCTTCTCAAGAAACCGAGTCCATCATGATTACCGATGGCAGCAAGGATCTATAGCCACCAAAACCAAACGCCAGTTCATGAATACGAAAACCAACACCATTACAAACTCCATTAATATTCAACACCGATGGCAGCAACAACTCAGCTCCATTGCAGACTCTCCACATCACTTACATCGTCGATGTCGATCACAAAATACCATTATCTTCCCATATGGCAGCAGCATCATGAGTTCGCAGACGTAACCATGAAACTCAAATTTCACTCCATCGTTTAACCCAAAGACCAAACTCGAGTTCCATCACCAGCTCAAACTTCCCTGGTTCTTCTCAGCAATGCCAATGAAAAAGATGAAGTGCACGTTCGATTTATTGCATGAGTCTTGGTTGCCCCGCATAATCCGGTGGGTGCCTTTAGAATTCGCTTTTAACTATCAGTCTTGGACGATCGACAAAGACAATTTATTGCTTCTTTCTTAGTTAACCGTCGATTACGTGGAACCGATGTGCTTAACTTATTATTTTGCTCATGGCTTCCTCATATGATGTCGTAATGAGCTCATTCTTTCGCCTTTCAATTCGTCTTTCCGTCCCCTTCGAGGTGATATTAAGGACTTTTGGATTCGAACGAGTTCCACTTGATCTTTGGCCCTTCTCCGCTTGCGGCTAACTTCTTTTATTGCACAAATATGTGCCAATTCACTTCTTTTGGATGATTCACTTCGCAAAACATAAATAAAACAAAACAAACATAATACACAATAATTTGCAAGAAACTAAGCAATTACTAGCATGGATTCGACACAAAATATATGCAAAATATGCACTTAACAAATTCCCCCACACTTGGATTTTGCTAGTCCTCGAGCAAATTATCTAAAATACAACAACTCCATGTCGCCGAGGATACGGTTACTCTTAGCATGAATAACAGGCCTTTAAACCCCTAGGTGTCCCTAGTGGACGAGTTATAATCTCGTGAGGGTTTACCAGAGATATACACACAAAACCTGCTCCAACTTCAAAGCGTTCCAGCTTCCCAAGCATCCAAAGAGCTATGAGGACATAGAGTTTCTGCATGCTAGTAATAAGAAGTTAGAAATACCAAAGAACATATTCTCATTCTTAAATGTTGAGTGAGAAATAATCACACCATAATGAGAGAACGCGTGTTTGAGAGCGATCAATAAGCATTTCGCCTCGACTTCTGCCTCACTTAAAAGGATTTTATCATAATTGCACTCAAAAAGACGGCTTTTTTATGGGTCTCACATGTGTGCAGGTAGGAATGAAGAGAGAATCCTACACACGTTGAATGGTGGGAAGGAAACCTTCCGAATAATTTCTGGAGACTCCACAAAATCGTGGAAAACAAAAATATTTTTCTGATGATCTCTAAGAAAGGAAATCAACCACTATAGCAAGGATGAGTGTACTTACCACCTTCACATCTGATTGCAATAATGAAAGCACCACTCTCACAGCTTCCAATAGAAACATCTTCCTTTGGCTCGTCTTCTTCATCTTCTTGGTCTTCGTCTTCGGTCTTCAACCGCTGATGATAAACTCTTGAACTTCGTAGAACTCTGACAATTTATAACTCATTCTCTTCAATTTCCTTATTGCTTGATACTTCCTTATAGATTTTCTTCCCCATGGCCTTATTGAACAAATAACAACCTAAATGCAAATCTTTTTGTATTTTCTTTTTTTTTTTAACAAAAAGATTGCAACTACAAAAATAATAACAAAATCAAAATAACATGGCCATGAAAGAAGTACTTTACCACTTTGATCTTCACAACTTGTATTGTCTTTGTATCATAAACTTCAATAACTCTCATCTTTTGATTTTCTTCGCTCTTGTAAATAAGTCTTCATACTTGGATTTATAATTCCGCTCCTTATGTGTAAGTCTTCAACATGTATATAAAAATCTACTCATTGTATGTTGCTTTACTTGGATATGAAATTTGCTCTTCTTTGTAATGTTGCTTATAAACCTCAAACGTCTTCAACTTTCCTTGTAGATTTTGATGTCGCTCCACTTGTTGATGATGATGTTGTTTCTATGGATCTGTTGTTGGCGAGAGAGAGAATGGTGCTAACTGCAAATCAAACTACAAGAAGGTGGTTTTCATCTATAGACGTCACCCTCATGATTGACAAAATTAGCACTCAAGAGATCAAAAATAGTGCTTCTATTAGTGGGGGGTTGGGTAGCTCACCATTCTACCCGGAATTAACATACGGAGCTACAAAGAAAATTTGGTCTGGTGCCTTGGTTGATATGAAAATGGGTAGTCTCCACTAATGATTGATCAGCAACTCTAATAATGCATTTCTCTCTGCTCCTAATTTGCATCACCGGCATGATTAAATCCATTATTTAACACTCTAACAAGCAAGAAATCCGAACGTAGTTCCCTAACACTTCCAAGTTCAGTTATGTCTGTCAGAATCCTCTATATAAACATACCTAGAAGTATGCTAGTGACTCTAAAATCTCTACAAGTTGGAGGTTTTATTCAAATATATACAAAATTTTGAAAATTTTGACTCAAAAAAGCTAAAAACTCTATATGCAAAAGACTCCCCCACACTTAAACTTCACATTGTCCTCAATGTGTAAAACTGAAAATTCTGAATTCTGACGTAACAGCAGATAAAACGCAAAAACTGTACAAATTGGTAAGGAATTTGGAAAAACTCCATTTCACAAAAGTTGTTCATATACGTGTTTTCTACACAGTGTCAAAAGGGCACGGTGTTTCGATAAACGGTCTGACAGTTATGGTCTCTGGACTGAACTACGCGCAGTCTGAATTTTTCCGACGAAAAGGTATTCGTCATAATTCTCTTCTAAGATAGATTCCGGACTCAATGAAATTAAACATGGGGATGCAAATATGATATGAAAACAATAAAAACAAAAAATAAACGGGATTAAGATACAAAACCTATGGGTTGCCTCCCATGAAGCGCTTGGTTTAAAGTCGTCAGCCCGACTCTCTTGTTATTGTCCATATACCAACAATCTGAAAATCTGGTAGTCTGCCCAGAAAACAATCTGAAATTCTAATAACAACTTCGCACAATTATTAGCATAATATATGAATAGTGAAATTGTTATAGCTTGAAAGTTTCCCCCACACTTAGTCCTTTCTACACTCGGAAGTGGATAGAGAACATAAAATAAGGGAACTTCTATAGGTTCCTCTCGATGAACCTGCACAATACTAGAATCAAACACATCAAGTGGTATATACTTAGAAGTAAAATAATCCTTCAGAATTTTAGAAGCATAAATACTCAATCCCAAGTGATGTGGCTCAAAAGATTCAGAAATATGCAAAGGATTAGACAAACCTTCCACAATCTCTCGTATTACAGGATCCTCATCATTCTTAAAGAATTGCAATGAATTATTTACCTCATTTGTATCGTGGTCCTCTATCAAACTATTTAGCCATTCTTCGTCAGTTTCTGCTTCAACAGAAATCTCAGCATCATTATAATCCTTGGGTAGCTCAATTGGGTCTTCCACAACTTCAACCAATTTGGTTTCATTCTCAATCACTATTTGTTCAACACTTTCGTCATCAGAATCAGAATCATCTCCTAGAAATTCTAGTTCATTGGTGCAAATCCTAAAATCATTGTTTGAGTACGTTACACCATTTATAACAACGGTTATGTCATATTCATTCTCCTCCTTTTGAATAGGCGAGTGATCGTTATTATGATCCGGAGTTGAAATAACATTACCATTATTGCAAGGATTTTCCAAAGGTTGCTCATCTTCATCAGAGTCTTCGTCAACCTCATAATCTTCAATATCCCAACGACGTTGAAGTTTTGTTCGTATTACCTTGTTAATTTCTTCGAGAGTCTTTTCTGATGCTCCAGCTTCTTCTAACTGATCATATTGCTTAGAAAGTTTTCTGATATTAATACGTTTCCCGCCATTATCCACGACGAAATTTTCAGACTGTATCTCTTCTTTTGACATAAATGACGAAAGAACATGATAAAGAGGAGTAGGTCTTTCCACACTCTGTGTCATCTGCACATTACTAGAAAACAACTGATCAGAAGCATAACTATCCTCCCATCCCTTTGATTGCTCACTTACATACCCGTCATAAGGTTGTTGATATGTATGAGAGTATCCATAAGGCTCCGTAGGGTATGGTTGGTAGTTATTATATGAGTGAGATTGAAATCCAAATTGATTACCACTATAATATGATGATTGATCTTGTGCTTCGTACATGTTATGTCCATAAGGAAACATGACGACTCACAAGAACACAAGAAAAAATTTAAAAACAAAAACAAGCTAAACAAATAACAAATCAATTAACAACCGCTCCCTGGCAGCGGCGCCAAAATTTGATGCGTGTCGTAACCACAACAAATTAATCAATATATTTCCCACTAATTAAATAAATAATATAGCGGTAGTAAGGATCGTTCCCACAGAGAGCTGTGTAATTGATATGTATTTAGTTCAGCAAAATAATAAAAGACAAGGGGGATTGTTTGGTTAAAGTAAAATAAAAAGAATAACGAATAAAAGAAAGATATGATCAAGGAATCCTTCGCCGTTACCAAGCGATAACTGGATTAGTATACTTATCTATCTTCGTTAGAACCATTCATCACCAACCGTAGGAAAGCAGCTAGCTCAGTGCTATCCTCAAAACTCCTTTTACCACGGATACGGAAGCTCTCCAATATCAGATTCTATCCAACCGAACCACCAAGTAGTAGCTCACTCAAGGTGTAATCCGATCGAACGCTTAGGCTTTGTGAATTAGGTTGATCCCAGTAGTTAAACTCTTAGCTCAAGGTCCACTTGCTGGTGTTGTATTCACCCGCAATTGCTCCACAGAATCCCTCTGCAAGGTCTCGCGATTTCTACTTGTGTATGAATTATTCGACGATTACTTATCTCCTAACCCAATACTAGCAATAGAACAATTAATAGACTAATCTAGTATGCATCCCAAATCAATCTAAGAATCACTCATAAAATTAGATGTAGTGAAAACAAACGATAAGATGATTAAAACTCACAACAAACTTGTATAATAATAAAGCTTCACGCTAGAACATTGAATTCATCCTTAATCAATAAAGTTTAGCCTCTCATGTTTACACCGTTTCTCGGTTTCCCCCAAAAGGGGTAAAACCTAAAATATTTTATGAAGAACAAAAGTGTATTATGAGATGTAGAGATGTATTAGAAATTCTCTTAAATAGGTATCCAAGTTGTTGTCGTACCCGTGCGCCAAAATCCCGGTCGAATGGTTGCCAAAACTCGCCAATATTCCCAAAACAAGCTCACGTCCAAGTCATGGTCGTGCCAAGGTGGCTTGAGAATTCTGAATAGGCTTGCGCAATTGGCAGAGGCCCAGCCCATTTACTTTCGATTCAACTGTCAGTTCCATGGAACTGACAGTATATCCTAATCCAAACCCACGGACATACATGCTTCCGTGAAGAATAATTTCCCCTGGAATTTTATAAATCACCGGTACTTTCACGGATACTACTCTCACCGAGAGTTTTATTTTCCCCTGGATTTTTAATTTCTCCGGTCAGCTTCACTTATACCAGGCCCTCCGCGAAACTCTTAACTCCCAGCTCCGTGAAAAGTAAAACTCCCTGACTTTTCTTAACTCCTTCTCCATTGCGGTGACTTATCGTATTTCCAACTAACAACACCAAAGATGCGGCATCTCGAGCTCTACCTTCTCTCGTTTTATATTAACCCGAGAGACCATCAATCACAGCCCCGAGATCACCACAAAGATCATCGTCTTCCGTCGTCCACTTGCCAGTTCCCCATCCATTAATAGCATCTCCATCTTTCATTCTCGTCTGCCCGGCAATACACGAATCCTCCTCCTTAAGCTCCATCATCAACAACATACTCGAGCTCCATTTTTCGTCCTTCTTCTCTATCACTTCCAAAGATCGTTCTCCATTACCAAACTTCATGAGCAACACCGCAGACATCCCTGTTATCTCCCTCGAGTCTCATCGTTCATCTACAACGATCAACTTCCTACCAGTCGCACTCGAGTTCTAATCCGTCAATGAACACGGCTTCTATTCATTGCCAAGCTTCAACTCATTATCAACAGCACAACATCTCTCAACTCGAGCTTCTCCTTCCATCGCTAGCCACAACACTACAAACTGTAGCTTCTCCCTCGGTCTTCTCAGCAAAACCGAGTCCATCATGATCACCGATGGCGTGAGGATCTATAGCCACCAAAACAAACGCCAGTTCATGAATACCAAAACCAACACCATTACAAACACCATTAATATTCAACACCGATGGCAGCAGCAACTCAGCTCCATTGCAGACTCTCCACATCACTTCCATCGTCGATGTCGATCACAAAACACCATTATCTTCCCATATGCCAGCAGCATCATGAGTTCGCAGACGTAACCATGAAACTCAGCTCGCTCTCCATCGTTTAACCCAAGTACCAAACTCGAGTTCCATCACCAGCTCAAACTTCCCTGGTTCTTCGTGCAATGCCAATGAAAAAGATGAAGTGCACGTTCGATTTATTGCATGAGTCTTGGTTGCCCCGCATAATCCAAAGGTGCCTTTAGAAATCGCTTTTAACTATCAGTCTTGGACGACTGACAGTACAATTTATTGCTTCTTTCTTAGTTAACCGTCAGTTCTGTGGAACTGACAGGCTTAACTTATTCTTTTGCTCATGGCTTCCTCATATGATGTCGTAATGAGCTCATTCTTTCGCCTTTCAATTCGTCTTTCCGTCCCCTTCGAGGTGATATTAAGGACTTTTGGATTCGAACGAGTTCCACTTGATCTTTGGCCCTTCTCCGCTTGCGGCTAACTTCTTTTATTGCACAAATATGTGCCAATTCACTTCTTTTGGATGATTCACCTCGCAAAACATAAATAAAACAAAACAAACATAATACACAATAATTTGCAAGAAACTAAGCAATTACAAGCATGGATTCGACACAAAATATATGCAAAATATGCACTTAACAGAGACACTTCTTTATTTATGTTACAAGAAATCTCATATTATACTTTTGTTCTACATTCAATATTCTAGGATTTACCCCTTTAGGGAAATCGTGATGAGTAGCTAATTTCCATTGATTAAGGATGAATTTTATGTGCTACACTTAAGTTTAATTAGTATACAAGTTTATTTGAGTTTTAATCAATCGATTGTCTTCACTATATGTAGGTTTATGATTGATTTCTAAATTGTTCAAGTGTACAATTGAATTAATATATTGACCATTCTAATGTTAGTATAAATTTGGGGGATAAGTGGTCAAACAACTTTCTAAACAAGTATAAAATGTGAAACCGTGCATAGGGATTCTACGGAGAAACTGCGAATGAAGACAACATCGGCAAGTGAACCTTGAGCTAAGAGCTTAACTACTAAGATCAACCTAATTCACAAATCCTAAAGCATTCAATTAGATTACACCTTGAGTGAGCTACTACTTGGTGGTTCAGACGAATACAATCTGGTAGTCCAGAGCTTTCGTATTTAGAGATAAAAGGAGTTTTGGGGATAACATTGAGCTAGTGATAAATAATTCTTACGAAAGGCAAGCGAGTATATTATTCAAGTTCCGAATATGAAAGGTTATATTAAAAAGATGCCAAGCCAAGAATACAACAATCCAATCCAAATGGACAGAAGAAAGCATTACAGATCACAATACAAATGCTAAACCAAAACCAAACCTAAAGTGAAAGGTAAAATCTACCAAACCACCCAAGTTCTACCAAAAAGAAAGTTCCATCTCCACGGGAACTCATTACAAATGCAAAACCAATTCCCAGATGTGAAGGATTTGGTTGCCATCAAAATAATTGAACGTGCCTACATCACAGCTCCACAGAACTATTATTTGTTTGATCAAAACTATCATTTCATAAACAGACTTTGCTCTCCCCCAAAAAACACGTTCATTCCGCTGATCTCAAATGTTCTACATCAGTGCGTATGTATAAAGCTTCCAAACCATCATGCTTCTGCCCTTAAGAACGTTCCAGCTCCAAGCTTCGAAGAAACTCCAAATAGTTGCAGGTAAAGGCCATGAAATATGAAAGGCTTTTACGAAATAATCCCACACTTCAAAAGTGTAAGAACAGTGCAGCAAAAGGTGATCTGTCGTTTGTATTTTTGAGTTACACAGCGGACAAAAAGTATTGTCCAGTTCTACTCTTCTATAGTTGAGCATTTCTCGTGTCGGAAGAGAATTGTTAAAAATCGCCCAACACATGAAAATGACTTTAGGGGGAATGTATTTTTTCCAGAGATATTTGTAGTAGTCGCACTCTTGCACATCCCCTGCGAAAGCATCATAACAAGTTTTGGTGCTGAAGTTGTTTAAAATCTCAATTTCGTCATCTCCATCTGCTAATGTTGGAACTGCACCTAAATCCCTGCGAAGTAAATCCCACTCCAACTGTTCATTCCCGTTTAAAATCTTCTTGAAATCACCCTACCATCTTCCTTGATATATCATATATGCGATAGAGGCCTGTTTGTCACTGGCTGCCTTGTAAATTTCAGGGGAAAGATCCTTCAAGCACCCGATAACCACCTATCTATCATGCCATAATCTAACACCTTTACCATTTCTGATTTTAACAGTTATTTGACGTTGTAAGTCAGGTACCATTGTTGTCACATTCCTCCATAAACTTCTACACTGAGTTGAGCTATTTTCTTTGGGATTTTTTAAAAAATGACCATGTGGGGAAAGCTAATTAAGAAAATGACCACGTTTTTTTCAATATTAATTTAATGCCCACGCTGTTATGAATTCCGTTGAAATCCGTCAGGACCCACCTAAACTGGTCCATCTCGTCCGAACCGGGTCAAAATCTCTCCTGCGGAAATGAAAAAAATGGCGAAATTACTTTGTTACCCACTACGTATACAACTCATATAACCCTAAAAATGAATTATCACTGCGCCTCCCCCTTCTTTTCCTCTGAATTTTTTCTTCTGACTTCGTCTAGTAATGGTGGTGGTGGTAGTGATTGGGTCTGAATTTTGAGTACATATCAATTAGGTGAAGAAAGGTGATGCTGCTATAGATTTGAGTCATGGGTTATTGATCGTTTGTGACGGAAAGAATTGCCGGCAGTGGTGATTCGTAGTTTGAAGTTTGGTCATTTCTGGTTCTGAAATAAGGAAGCGGAGATATATATATTGCGCTGAATTGGCTAGTTAGTTAGTTATGGTCTTAAATTGGGATTCGTTGGTGGAATTGGTTATGCTCAATTGGTTTCCTGGGTTTTGAGGCCTAGCAAAATTGGTGGAATTGGTTATGCTTATCAAGGGGATTTTCATGGGTATTGACAGTGAGTGGGATGTGTTCAAGTCCATACAAGAAGTAGTAGTAATTGGAATTTTCCGGAGAAGTTTTTAGACAAGAAGAGAAGAAGATTATTGTTGTGATGATTTTTTTTTTTTTTTTGAATGTTTGATGTGTGATATATTTCGGTTGTTGTTGGAATTGATGCTTTTGCAGAGAAGGAGAGTTTGCGAATAATCTCAAATCAATGGAGCAATTCCTCTCCCTTGTATGTCACGTACATCAAGTGTTCGAGAAAAGGCATGGCCGACCAGTTATTGAAGAATGGGGATCAGCAACAACACAAGGTAAGGCCGTAGGAACAACACTATGCGAGGTCCGTATATTGATAAATGGTTTACTGGCTTCTGTTCTCATGACATGATTATGTTTTCTGAAATGAAACCAACCAATCATAATGTTGTGTATGTTGATTAAATGGGATGGCAGAGTCCCCATCACAATCATAAGATGTTTGTTAATTCATTAATTTATGGACGTACTTGGAATTTGGATTAGAGGAAGTTCTGATTAATTTGATTGGATTGGACATGATGAGAAAAGAGAATATATTCTCTTTTTCCATCAAAAAAAAAAAAGACATGATGAGAAAAATTCTGATATTAATTAAGTTTCTTCGTTTTTCATATTTGCCATTTTGATTTGGTATTATGGAATTGGGAAGGAGGATGAACGATCTTCCAGTTTTAGGTCCCCGTCCACCAAACTGGTAAATCCCAGTCAACTCAACTCGGTACTGAGTTGCCGATTTAATTAGGTGTGAGTCATAACTAGAGGGTTTAACTGTCTTTTACCTAGGTTGAATAACTGCCATGTATGCTCTAACGGCCGTTAGACGTTTTTTCAAAAAAACGGATGGAAAAGGTCAAACAATGGGCATTAAATATATAATGAAAAAAACGTGGACATTTTCTTAAATGGATATCCCCACATGGGCATTTTATATAAAACCCCATTTTCTTTAGGTAGAATAATCTCCTCTTTGGCTTTAGTCTTCTCAAGAACAATCCTTCTCCATAGAGCTCTTTTGTGCTTAGTGTATCGCCACACCTATTTATAAAGAAGATCCCTATTAGTAGTTCTAAAACTCTTAATCCCAAGGCCACCACACCTCTTAGGTAAGCAAATCTTTGTCCATCCCACCCAAGCCATCTTCTTCCTACCTTACACCGCTCCCCAAAGAAAATTCCTCATAATTTTGATCATCTTATTCTCTATACTCACTGGAAGATAAAACAAAGAGAGATAGTAGATAGGTAAGCTAGAGAGACAACTCCGAATAAGAATTAATCTACCTGCTTTATTCAAAAACTTCTTCTTCCAAGAAGCCAATTTCATTTCCATCATGTCCAAGACATAATCCCATATAGAAGTGCTTCTAAAATTAGCTCCTATAGGCATTCCAAGATACTTGAATGGTAATTTTTCAGTTTTGCATCCAAGTTATTTAGCAAGAATTCCCACAATCTCATCTACTCCGACACTAATCATAGTGCTTTTATCCAAGTTGAGCTTCATACCAGTTAGAGCTTCAAACACAAACAAAATTATGAAAAGTCTAGTGACTTCATCCGGGTTTGATCAATGAAAATTAGAGTATCATCTGCAAATTGCAAATGGGAAATTATACTTGTTAGAGCACTTCTCGGTCGAATTCGCATGCGTTGCTATCTCAAGCATGTTTGTCAATGTTAGTGATCAAAACTATAAGTCTTGATTTCTAGTCTACTATAGCTAAAGTCCCGTTTGGGATTGATTTTTTTTCATCAAAAACACTTTGTAACAAACTTTCAACAAACTTTTACCAATAATTATGTTTTGTAAAAAAAAAAATCAAAGCGCTTTTTACCAAAAGCACTTTAATTTTAGGCTTGCTTTTAAAAGCTGAAAAGCAGAAGCTGTGGACCCACAAAAAACTGAAATAACAAATTTTCTTTTTTAACCTTATTATTTTGTTAATATGACAAGATTTGTCCCTAGATTTCTATTATATGGTACGCGCGAGGAAATACAAGTGATACATGTTAGGATATACAAGTGATGGATATTCCAAACCTGCGTAAATACAAAACATAGTACGCAACACGAACATAATGATTTTTTTTTTTTTTTTGCTAGTAACGAAACTAGCGAATATTACGTGGATAATTTTTTTTAAAGCAATATTACTTGGATTAATGTTATACAAAATGTTTATTGATGAATTTTGTACAAGAAGTCCATAGTGGCCATAATACAATAATATTAATACTAAAAATACTATGATAGTAATAATAATAATAATAATAATAATAATAATAATAATAATGCGTTCATCCCCTAGCTTAATAATAATAATAATAATAATAATAAGCTATATGGCAAAGGTACCTTCTTGCTTTTCTTTATCTGTACGCGAGTCTAACATATGGCAATGTAATCGAGCAGATCACGCAATGGATTTCCTTAAGGCGGTTCCGATACCTGGACTTAATCAGGTAGTTGGACTAAGGCAGTTCAGTTCTGTTTTGCAATATCGCTTGGGTATTCCTCTCTTTGAAGAAAATAGTCAGTGTCCTTGTTGCGGGAAGCTAATGGATGTCTTTGGGGATCATGCCATCCATTGTGCCAGTGAGGTGGGGCTTAAATTTCGGCATGATATGGTCAAAGATGTCTTGGCTGATATTTGCTACAAGGCAGGTGTTGTTGCTAGGAAAGAAGTCTCTTTGGGGTTTGTTTCCAATGACGGCAAGGAACTTAACACCAGGATACGCTATTTCTGCTGCAGTCGCTCGCAAGAACAAAAAATATCTGGATAGGTGTACTTCACATGGCTATGGTTTTGGGGTACTAGCATTTTCTACCTTTGGTGAGCTCAGTACTGATATCATATCCTTCCTTAAGAGAATGAGAAATTGTATGGCTAGACATGATGCTAATTTTAAGATTGGCAATTCTCTTTTTCATAGGTTAGGGATTGGATTGTTATCCAAAAGGTATTGAGATGGCAAATTACCACCAATTTCAATTTGGTCGATCGATCATTCCTCTGGTTAGCTTCTCGAGGTTACCAATCATTTCTTGTAATTTCGATTCCGATTCATAATAATAATAATAATAATAATAATAATAAAAAATAATAAAAAAAAAATACTAATAATAATAAATATCCAAAAATAATAATCCGCTTGGCATAATTATTCAAAAAAATTGTGGGGTGCTCAATACTGTCGCGACTTGTTTGCTAGACTCCCACCCATCCCCTTCACCATAAATATTTCTTTTGGTTAATAAAAGCCCTTTGCCCGGCACCTTTCATAATAATAATAATAATAATAATATAATAATAAAATTATTAATAATAATAATAATAATGCACACGCTTTTTTGACTATCATTGATGGTCTAAATCAAACCATCGGGCCTCGACAATTTGGCCCCTATGGCATACCACTTTTTCCGAAGAGACATGTTTGTACTTGCCGCAAACGTCATCCATGCCGTTCCCCCTCAAAGTTTAATGATTATGGATATTTGCTATAGGTCCGGGTCCTAAGGAAGATCTCTCGGTCCCGAGTGGCTCTAAAGCGGCGGACATTTGTGCATTCTTTGGGAGTCCCCAATGGCATGTAATAGTTAACAAGTATCCGGAGAATTAACATGGAAGGTAGTGTTATTGTTTGCCCCCTTGTGACATCAAAAAGGAGTCTTTGTTGCTCGCCCCCCATCCAAACTGATATTTGATTTTCTTCAATAAAAGCCCCTAAAGGCTCTCTTCATAATAATAATAATAATAATAAAAAAAAAATAAAAAAAAAAAATAATAATAATAATAATAATAATATAATAATAAAATTATTAATAATAATAATAATAATGGCTCCCCCCCTTGGGTCAAGGTTCCCCAGGTCCTGAGTCCCCAATGCCAGGAATTAACATGGAAGGTAGTGTTAGTTTGCCCCCCTTTGTGACACAATCTCGCCCCCCCGCCGGCTCCCCTGGCAAGGTTCCCCATGAGGCCCGGTAGGCAACCACAACCTGTTCAATTAATGTAGTAGTATGTCGTTGGAGCTTAGCTTGTTAGGCTTCCAACTAGTTAATGTAATAATCGTTTGAATTCATCTTAATGTTTGAATTATTTGTATAATAATAATAATAATAATAATAACATAATCTCGCCCCCCTTGTGACACAATCTCGCACCCCCTCCCGCCGTTTCGGCTCCCTTGGCAAGGTTTCCCATGAGGCCCGCTGGTAGACTAGCACATCAACCTGTTCAATTAATGTAGTAGTATGTCGTTGGAGCTTAGCTTGTTAGGCTTCCAACTAGTTTCATGTAATAATAATGATCTATAATATAATAAATTTCCATAATAATAATAATAATAACATATTTTTAAACATGTCTATTTTTGTCATTAGTTATATCAACATCACTTCACATGATAATTTACCAAACAGAATTTCATTGGTTTTTAAACTCACAACACTTTTAAGATTAGAGTTTACCAAACATCTAACTGTTTTTTTCCGCAGCTAGCACAGCACAACAGAAAAAGCACTTTTACAAAAGCTACAGCAGTACCAAACTCGCCTTAAGTCTCGGACTAGGATAGAAAGTGTAGTTGAGCTCAAGAACTCCATGGCGATCATCATACAAGACGAAGAACTACTCAAGGAACTAGTGAAACTTCATCGACTAAAAGGTATGTGGAGACTTGAACTTATCTATCACTCAAAAGTCTATTTACTCTATCTCCTATCTTGAGACAAAAGTTGTTTTGTTATATAGACTTTGATTATACACATTTGCTATTTCGAGTCGAGTTTATCTCGCCTATCTATTTCTCGAAATATTTGTTGGTAAGCTTTCGCTTTGACCAAGTTCATCTTTACCTAGTGACGAAAGTCATGTTATGTTTCAATCACTTTAAAATGGCTTTGACGAAAAATGGTTTGTGAATAACAACTATATAACGTCCTCTAAGAATGTTTCAATGATTGAAATGAGAGTTTAATTATATAACCATTATTGGATATAAGCATTGTGTGGAAACGCATACATGTATAAGTCCTTATTCCTTGAACCGAAGTATGCTTACTTTGTTGATCAGGAAAACCGGAACAAGAGTCCGCGAACCCAGTCCACGTACTGTCGAAGATTCTCTTCCCGAGAAAATATGATGGAGTTTGTAAATTTGTTACAAGCTTATTCCGGGTACTTAAGTCCGCGTACCTAGTCCGTGTACTTAGGTTGGTTATATCTAAAAACGATTATTCGTGAACTTATACTTATATTAACTAAGGAATGCAAGTTTGCAAACCGTGGCTATAAAGTTCATGAATCGATTCGAGTGAATCAAATCGTTTTTGCTTCGATTGTGTCTTGTATACTTCTATAAGATCTAAGCAATTGAACAACTCTCTAACTAGTTCATTTGAGTCATTTGAATTAGTTATGGTGAAGAATAATATGGTTAATATGAAAGTGCTCATATGGCTAACCATTTGGTTAACTATTGTTGAACCAACAAATGTACATGTTTGGGTACTGTTACACAAACCTAAAACGTGCATTTCATTTTTGTGTAACAAGCTAAGTTTTCGATCCAACGGTTGAAAGATATTAGCTTGAATCTAATCAGGTTTTCATCTAACGGTGAATATTGAATGCTTTGTTACTAAGCTAACATTGATTGCAAACCCTGATTTGAAAGACTATATAAGGGAGAACTCTAGCAACTGGGAAACCTAATCCCCACACCTCCTGTGTGATACTAGTTGTATAAGCTAGAGTTGATTCTCCTTTAACCTTAGGTTTCTTATCGAGATCCTATAGGTTAACGACTTGAAGACTTCATTGGGATTGTGAAGCCAGACCGATACTACTTTCTTGTAGTTGTGTGATCTGATCTTGTTGTTTCTATGGTATTGAGTACAATCGTTACAATTGGCTTGAGATTGATATCTCCGATAGGAAAGATATAAAAGTAGTCACAAATATCTTCGTCTCATCGTTTGTGATTCCACAATATCTTCTTTCGTCGCGTCGATTAAGATTATTGTGAGGTGATTGATAATACTAGGCCGTTCTTCGGGAATAAAAGTCCGGGTTATCAATTGGTTCCTGTTCACCTTGATTTATCAAAAGATGGAACAAAACTCATAGGTATTTCTGTGGGAGACAGATTTATCTATTACCGTAGACTTTTCTGTGTGATACTGATTTGTTTATTAAAGTCTTCGACTTTGGGTCGTAGCAACTCTTAGTTGTGGGTGAGATCAGCTAAGGGAATCAAGTGCGTAGTATCCTGCTGGGATCGAGACGTAAGGAGCGAAACTGTACCTTGGATCAGTGTGAGATTGATTGGGGTTCAACTACAGTCCAGATCGAAGTTAGTTTGTAGTAGGCTAGTGTCTGTAACGGCTTAATACAGTGTGTGTTCAATCTGGACTAAGTCCCAGGGTTTTTCTGCATTTCTTTTCCGCATTATATTTTTTTATATAATTGAAATATCACAGGTTGTGCGTTAGTTCAATCAATAAGAATATGCAACCTTTGGTTGTTGATTTACATTGATTGACACTTGGATATTGGTCTTTGGTACCATCCAAGTTCTCTCTTATATTTAATTAGACTCGCAGATTTCTATTTGCTTGAGTAAGAATTAAATCGAGAGATCGAGATAATATAACTCTTTGATATACTTTATTAAGATTGAGTCTAGTTGATTCTCTTGAAAGTATATTGGAGTTAGTCCATACAGATTTCTAATCGAAATATTGGGTGTGGTTGTTGTACCCCCGCTTTTTCAATACTCCCATTTTCAGCCACCTTGAACCCCTGAATTTGACCTCTTTCCACCGTATCATTCATCAATTTAGACAAAATTTCAACCACCAACAAGAAAAGATATGGTGAAAGTGAGTCACCTTGTCTCAACCCCTTAGAAGGTTTAAATTTTTCTGTAGAACTTCCATTGATTAAGATGGAAAGGTGAGAAGAAGAGACACACCATTGGATCCATGATATCCATGTTTGTGTAAGATACAGAACAAAGCTTGCCAATTAATATTGTCGAAAGCCTTCTCCATATCTATTTTGCAAAGAATCCCAGGCCTCTTTGCTTTTAATCTACTGTCCACACACTCATTGGCTATAAGTACTCCGTCCAGGATTTGCTTGTCACTTAAGAAAGCTCTTTGAAAATCAGAGACAAGACTTGGCATAACAGTTTTTAACCGTTCTGCAAGTACTTTGGAGATGATCTTGTAAGCACTCCCACTAAGACTTGGAGGTCTGAAATCTTTCGGAGTGCAAGAGTTTTCTTTTTTTAGGAATTAGAGTAATAAAAGAGCAGTTTATTCTCCAATCTAAAGACCCATATCTATAGAAATTCTCTAGCATTCTCATAAAATCATCTTTGATGATTCCCCAACAAGATTTATAGAATTCAGAAGTAAAGCCATCGGGGCCATGTGACTTATTAGAGCCTAACTGCTTGATAACATTCCACACTTCTTCTTCAGTAAAGCTCCTTTCTAACCAATCTTTGTTCTCCTCACCCACATGTGGAAAACTAAGAAAATCAAACGTAGAAGAAATATTGTTACTATCAGTGAAAAGATTGATATAAAAATTTCTAGCCTCTTCTTTGATAGCTGCATGATCAAATACATCTTCCCCTCCTATTTGAAGCTTAGCAATTGTGTTTTTTTTTTTTATTTCTTGCGCTTGCAATCCTATGGAAATAACTAGTATTAGCATTTCCCTATTTAAAGCCATTCTGCTTTGCTCTAAACTACCATTTTCCCGCTTCAAGATTCTCTAAAACTATGTTGGAGCGCAGCTTGTAGCGAGACTCCCCGCCAATTTCTTGTAAAACTTTTTGCTGAATTAAAAAAAAAAATCAAAACAAATTAGTCTGATTTTACAGTTGAGTCGCTCCGCTTGCTGATCAATATTAAGAACACCACTTTCATCTAGAATATTTAAGTTCCCAATTTGTTCAGTAAGATGTTTTTGCTCCCTCTTGACAGCTCCGAATTCTTGCAAACTCCAATTCTTAACAAAGAATTTTAGGTTCTGAAGCTTTTTTTTAAAAAAAATTTAGTGCTTGAACTTCCCCTATAATCCACAGTATTCCACCAGATTTCCACATTTTTAACAAAATATTTATGCTCCAAACAACTCCTTTCGAGTTTGAAGTAAGGCTCACATTTCTGCACATAATCAGCAACCACCACCACATGATTATGGTCCGATATTATTCTAGTTAACACCATTTGAATTGCATTAGGAAAAGCTTCATAAAATTTGGTGCTGAAAATGAACCTATCAAGCCTGCAAAGAAGAGGATCATCATGATTGTTAGACCAAGTATAAGACCCTCCATATCAGTGGTTGATCTACCATCTCTTGGTTTAGAATGAAATTATTGAGGAAAGCTGCATTTCTACTGTCCCCTTCCCCTCTATTTCTTTATTCATCTGTCCTTATTGAGTTGAAGTCCCCGTCACACACAATGGACCAGTCCACCAAGTAGCTCTTGGATTATAATCACATGGACTATAAACATTAGTAATTGCCCATTTAAATCGGTTAACTCTATTTGACAACACAATAGAGATATTATGAAACCAATTCTTTCATCTTCTTTGGTGAATCTACTGATGTCCCAGATAGTTAATATTCCACCACTAGCTCCACAGATGGTATGTAACACCAATCAAAATTATCATCATACCATAATTGTCTAATGAACCAGTTAGAAAATCTCATAATTTTTGTCTCTTGGACAAGACATACTGCACATCTCCGTGAAGCCATCAGGTTTGTCAGTGCCGTAATCTTATCAAAATTATTAAGCCCTCGAACATTCCAGCTCAATATTTTAAAATCCATTACTAACACTCTTCTCTCCTAGTGAATTTTCTGTCGCATCTTCACGCGACAGGTTATTGCCAACAAACCCTTCTTCTTCTTCAATTTCCTTCACGGATAATTCATCCTCCCCCTTCTCATCTTTCCCTGATACAGTTGTAAATCGTTCTTTATATTTAAGAACAAGTTGTGTCATGTTTCTTTTCAAAGATTTAATATGTTCATCACTAATATGTCCATAACTGCAAGCCAACATGACAAAAGAATCCATCGTCTTCTTGACAGCCTCTCCACCATCCTTGCTAGCTTTAGTTTCACCCAAATTCTTCATGATGTCATCTTCCATCTCTGTTTTGGAAGAACCATCAGGATTCTCCGTGTTATTGCTTTGCTCCATACTTCCATTGACAAAATTTTCTTCTTCTGACAACGCTTCAAACCTTGATCTCGTCTCCAGAGGTAGAGACATGCTTCCTTTGGGATTAGAAAAAAAAATCCAACTTCCGTTCGTATCCTCACTCACTGCATGGGCTGACCCGTTCAACAAGTAACCATTCAACGTGTCTATCTCAATCACCCTCGGATTAGAAAGATCCTCGGATTATTCAAGTTAGAGTTTGGTAATTACGGATGATTCTTAATCATCTTTTCATCTTATTGTTTATTATTCTTTTTAGTTAATTATTAAAGCAATCCCCCTTTAGTATTTGTTTTTATTCTAGTTTTTCTAATTCAAATAACCTATCAGTTTTACAACTTTCCATGGGAACGATCCTTACTATTGCTATATTACTTAGTGAGAAATATCTTGAGTAATTTGTAGCACTTACGACACACATCAGAACTAAAATTAATAAAATTGATTTTGTTATTTAGTATCTACAATATTATTTGTTACCTGAAAATTTGTATGTGAATTCGGTCGATAAACATGATTGTTCAGGTGATCCTAATATTCTGAAGAATAATTGGTTGATGCAAAACAAGTGAAAAGGAGAGGGTACCAAGGACATCACCAATTTTTTTGTTCGAAAATATGTATGGACAAACTTGTCACGATCAGTAGTATAAATCAACAAATGAGATCATGTACCTGATATACAAACAAGTTTCCTTGGAAGATCTCAAAAATTAATATTCTAGAATCAACCTAGTATGTAAAGTAGAAACTCCATTAATTAATACTTAAGTATTTAATAAATTATCTTAAATAATATTTTTAGCCGGTCCCGAGTCGGGGACAACGTGCCAAATTAATAATTCGCTAAAATTATAAAATAATACATTTTCGATTACCTATGTAGACCCTGTGTGAAATATAAATAATTCATTATACATATTTAATGCATTAATGATTTGTGAAGATTTTTTTGAAAAAAGATTCAATTATCTTCCGTTTTTTGCTAAAATCAATATCACATCGAATTTCATATCTAATTTTTCTTATCATCGTAAGAATCTCTGATGTTGTTTTCTCACAACTAAGCAATAAATTATTGAATGTGATAATAAAGTGGGATATTGAAGCGCTTTATAAATTGGGTACTTAATTGATATACATTGAACAATGAAGAAAAAGTGGGAGATTGAAGGGTGCTTTGAAAATTTTAATATTATACAATATTTAGAAAATAAATATTTGGTAATAAATTTATATTTATCCATAAGTTAATAAGATATTAATGAAAAGAGGAGGGTACCCAAATATACCTCAATCTAAAACTTTTCCACCTAGAAGTCCTTTCTCCGAAAGTGATTGTCTATGGAATGAGTCGAGACAATACAACAAATCGGTTCACACTTCCTGTGATTGTCTATGGATACGAGATCGAGACAATACAACAACGAAGTATGTTTACTTGATAAAAAGGTTCGGACTTAACCAAACACAATAGGATGACTTATCAAGTAAATAGGAATTAACGTTTGTGTATTTTACTTCTAATTATAATAAAAACAATTATAATTGCGGAAATAGAAAAGTAAAAGACACAGCAAGATTTTGTTGATGAGGAAACCGCAAATGTAGAAAAACCCTGGGACCTTGTCCAGAATTGAATACTCTCAGGATTAAGCTGCTATACAAAATCAAACCAACTTCGTATAGTTTAGATTAATCAACTAAACCTATAGTTCACCTAGTTCCGTCAGTATTCCCACGCCTCCAACTTATGAATAAGTCACGTACTTGGAACAATTCCTTTGGCTCGTATTCCAAATAGTAAAGGAACAACAAATCTGTTTGGTAGCAACTCTTTTCAACCAAGTAATGTAAGTTCGACAAAGGCTCTTCTGTTTATCTCAATAAACTCCTTCGTCAGGTTCTTAGATCCATCTTATTATCAACTACCGAAGTAATTGTTAAGATTTTGCAATCAATACTTTTAATCACAAAGAATTGTATTGATGCCGATCTACACAACTAATCAATCTAATCTACCACAAGGATAAGCCGATTATAGTTGGATCCTCTATACCGAAACAAGTATTGTGCACACTAAAGATTATGAACCCCAAATCAGAAATCTTCAAAATCTTCTTAGATCTTCAATAAACACCTGCACACAATCAACTTGAATCTCTTGTGATCAATCACGCACAGAACGGAGTCTGTTAACAATGGATTATCACAAGACGTCTTTAGAACTACAGACGGTCTAAATATCCCCGTCGAAACTTCGATCTAGTTTTAGTGAATCTTATATCAGAAGAGAAGATTCTCAAGCATAAACAAACTAGGTGAAATCAAATTTCAACCACCGTTAGTCAATCAAATCAATCGAAAACAAAAGATAAACCGCAATTATCTACCAACGGTACTAATAAAGCTTCTCAATCCCAAAGAAGAATTTAAACTGAGCGGCCGTAAGATATTTCCCCTAATTAGGTTACTCTCCTCTTCGAATAGGCGGCTTCACCAGTAACAGCATAACTGAGATAGTTCTTGTTGTACGAAGGATTGGTTTGCTTGAAATGCAAACTTTCATATTTATAGACCAAAGAAGTTTGGACACCAAGGAATTTCCAAAACCGAAAATATTCTCAAGATATGCAATATATTCCAGATTCGGTTTCCATAATTCCTGGAAATGCTTTGTCCAAATAATGATCGAAAATCTCTTGGAAAATCTCCAACTAGTAAATGCACATTACTAATTTTCATTTTCCTAAAATAAAATTAAAAACCTTAAATAAAAGATTCTCAATTTATTTTATTCGATCCAGGAATTTCTTCCTTTAGCTATTAAGGAATAACTTTGAACAATTAAAAATTAGCGTTACTGCACATGTTCAAAGTATGTCGACATCCTTACTTTGTAAGTCCTCTTTCATACTTACATCCTTGAAACCGATTTGCCACACTTCCAAACAAGTTTAGAATTGGTTCATCTGACTTTCAAGAACTATGTGATTGATCAAGAACACTCAATCACAAATCATGGGTTTCACTGTTCTACCAAAACAAGTTTCGGTTCTACCTCCATGTGAGTATTGTTGATAGTCACACTAGCTTTCCAAAAATTCGGTTGACTAGGTACTAGGATCGGTTCCCCACATATATATGGTATCTAACTTGTACTTGATGCACATGTCCATAGGATCGGTTCCCCTTTGGCTAAAAACGTGTTGCACATGTCCATAGGATCGGTTCCCCTTTCTGCTAAAACTTGTTGCACCTCATACAAGGATCGATTCCCCTTTGTGATGTGTTGCACCTCTTACTAGGATCGGCTCCCCTTTACCCAGAGTCGGTCATACACAAAATCACAAACTCGATCATACCATCTCAGGTGATTACTTAAGATCGGTTTCACTAATAAAAGTCATACCAATACAAAAGTCAGGCCTTTGTGAATAGTTTTACCAAGAACATAAACAAGTCATGAGCGGTTATACTAATCACACATATTGGTTGTTCACAAGATATGCAATGAATAACAATACCAATAATGCCTGGCGATTTCCTTTTCAATTCACAAAACAAGTTTATGAATTTATTTCCTTAAAACAAATGTAAAACATTGTTTCCTAGGATGAAATCTTCACCTTATACCCATACATAATCACAATAGCATTCAAACGATTATGTCGATGTCTTATCTACAAACTTTAATGGTTAAGCAATAAACCTCATATTATATTGCTTAATACTATGTCTAACTAGAGTGTCATTCATGTTTCGCAGTTTTGTTTTCAATATGCACAACTTGAAAGATACGTTAGGGAATGAAACAGTTCAAGTCAAATATCACTAACCTCAAGTGGAAGGATGATGTTGTTGTTGTAGATCCTTACTTGTTCACTTCTTCAAGTCTTCGCAATACTTGTAATGTCTCATATCCTAATACTTTCAAGCTAACCTATACGAAGTTGACTCTAGTACATAATCAAGAGACTCTTAAAATGAGTTTTGGCTCACTAAAATATGACAACCAAACTTGACATACCAACGCTTGGTGGGTTCAACCGAGCTATGCTCTAACAATCTCCCCTTTTGTCAATTTTAGTGACAAAACTCTTACATAATATGGATAAACAAATTACAAGAATTCATTACACATACGCTTGATTCCCGAATTCAAAAGCACAATAACATGTATACATTCAATCCATAAATGCCGTTGTTGACATTATAATAACAAAGCTAATACTCCCCCTAAAGGTAAGATAGGTAGATTTTATCAATCCACACGTATTTGTTATTCCCTTGTAGTCCATATTCTACAAGTATCATATGATATGTTACTCCCCCTTAGTCTATGCTTTTACTCTTTTGTTAGATAAACGTTTAAGCACAATTGTCCTTTCCCTTAGTGATACCAATCAATATAAATCAATACCAGTATCACTTGTTTACTCCATATATTTCTCCCCCTTTTTGTCACAAAATGACAAAGAAACGAAAAAATAAAGGACATACCAAAAAGGATCTTACAAATCTCAAAATAGACTTGCAACCTATAGAGTTAAGCACGAGGGTTCCACACACCATTTTTGATAACCAATATCAAAACCGAAACTACAAAGTAATTATGTTTTGATATGTTATCAAGGAAACAATTGCCCGAAGTAATTTTCCCTAATAGTTTAGCAAACCAAAAATCAACTAAGTACTTTAGTTCCTTTGCTAAACCGATTATACAAATACAATCGCTTGTTCGATAAGACCAAAATAAAGATAACTCAATTTTTCTCATTAGGTTCTAGTTATCCATATAACTTAAACCTTTAACTTTTAAACAAGACAAGTACTATAGGTTGTTAGTTAACTAGCATTTCTTGTTAAGGCATTCGATTAGACTTGAATAACCGAAACCTCCACTTTGATAAGTCTAACTAAGATCAGAATTAACTTAGTTTCTCTTATCCGGAATCGAATTGGACTAAACAATTCATCTTGTAAGCCTTTTCTTTCGTTAAGCAATCAAATTGCATAATTATTCACCTCAACCGGAAGCAATTGAAACAACATATACATTAAAGCACCACAATTCCACCGAAATTTTGTAAGCCTAAACAATTGATACCACACAATAAAGCAAGATAACAATAGTTTTTCTTAACCGGAACCAACTGAATCACACACACATCCATACACACATAATGAAATAAAATATCAATTGTAACGAAATTTTGTTAAGCAAAAGCAATAAATATATGAAATAAAATCAGGCTTTTCTTAAACAGCAAAATGATTAACTAACAAATTCGTTACCTCAAATTTCGCATCCTCTTTTCCAATATGTTTGCATCTTCTTCCAGGGAGAATTGATATCGAAATATCATTATGTTGTTATCCTTATGCAAAACAAGAGAATAACAACAACCAACCTTTACCAGAGAAAGGTTGAAAACCGATTTTTAACTATTTCAAGCAAAAGTTTAAAACCCTCGAAACACATATGCTTTTATGCTAAACCAAAACCGATTCAACATATTGTGACTTTTTCACATATTGTTTCTATCAGAACCCCTCATGATTCTTTGATAAAGCCTACCAACATGGGCTAGAACTTAATCCTACTAAATCAAAAAGTCACCCAAACCATAAGGGTTCACAACATTATGAGATCGAATATCAAGGTAGTAAAACCGAAATCAAACATCCCATAAACATACATAGCAATAATAAAGCATTTAAGCACAGGCTATGTAAATCAAAAAACTATCACAAGAAAAATTATAAATCAAATAATTTTATTCATAATAAGAAGATAGTTTTATTCATAATAGACCTAATACAATCATTGAAAGAAATCAAAAATTGACGTCTATTAGCTTTTGCAACTCAGTCCTTCATATCAGTGCTAAATGAAGGCGGATTACTACTTTCAGTCTTCAGCTTGTGAATTTCTTCAAGTAGAAAACCTTGTTGCTTGACCAGAATTTCTTGCAGGTGAGAAATTTTCGTGAAGGATTCTGCAAGAGCATGTAATTTTGTCTTTGATTGAACACAAAAGTGTGTCAATGCTTCAATACACTGATCTTTCCTCAAGGTATTCTCTCTTTCCTTCTTGCTAAGCCAATCTCCCTTTTTGATTTTACCCTTAATATCAAGAGAAGATCCAGACTTAATCTTAAGTTGATCTTTCTGATCTAGCATCTTGCCAAGAGAAGATGTTGGATCCAAACTCATGGTTCGGACAAGGAATGACCTAAGAAGGAAAAGGATCTTTTTATAATTTCCATACTTTCGAAAATATAATATTCCTAAAAATACGAATATATCAAATATTTTCAATTACTAGATTTTATTCCCATAATCTACACATAAGTGCCTTGATTTTTCTTCTTCCTCACTCAAAATTTGGCACACATGGTGAGGAAAGAATTCTAATACCGATCAGGTGGTACTAGTATGAGATTTTCTCTCATTATGGAAATTTGAACACACAGAGTGTTCTTGATCTAACATCGTATGAGAAATTCTCCTCTTGTTACCTCGAACTAGCGAAGTATCTTGAGATTGACTTGGTTTGCCTATGAAACTTTTAGCAATTCTGTTTTTGAGACAGTTTTTGCATCTTGTCTTATTTTTCCCTTTTCCATTAGATGATTTAATAACATCGGAAGACATGTCCATCTTTAAAATGGGTAAATCACTAATGGAGGAGGAAGAAATAAGATTGACAACTAATGCAATGTTAGTTGTTTCCTCTTCTTCAGAATCATATGAATCAGAGCTCTCATCTAGAGTTACATCCAGAGCCTTGCTTCCAGTGTATTTCTTAAGATAGGGACAGTCTTTAGCAATTGTGACTAGAATGTCAAAGCTACCGAGATCCTTGCATTTCATTGGGAGTTTGTGTTGTAAGATTGCCGAAGCATTCTCCCCCACACTTAGCACTTCATTACCTTTGAGCCTTTGCTTATTGGTACACAAGTCCTTCAACACCTTTGCATTCTTTGGAACTTGCTTAATAGCATCAATGAGTGGTATGTTCACATGGATCTTTTTAGGAACGTCTAAAATCTCCTTTTCTAGTTCCGCCTTCTTGGAACTTGCAAATCTGCGAGGGAAAGGTAAAGGAGGAACATAAGTAGAAACCGGAGTTTTAGAGTTAGGAATAGGTACCTCAGAAGTTTGGAGAGAATCATCATTCTTCTCCTCCAAAACAGGTTCCTTTGGTGTTTCCACCTTGCCTGAATCAGTAACTTCGGGTTGCACAAGTTGTGTACCACTTCTCAACATAGTAGCATTGACGTCCCCTTTTGGGTTGATAGGTTGAGAAGGGAGTTTCCCACCATTTTGTGCTTTCAACTGGTTCAACTCAATATCCATAGAACCAACTTGAGTTTGCAAATCCTTAACCGTACTCTCCGTTCTTTGCATAAAAGATTTCAACAACTCTTCCATATTGGACCCCATTTGAGGTTGTTGTTGTTGCTGAAATTGTTGTTGTTGTGGTTGAAATCCACTCGGACGGTTGAAGTTTGGTTGTTAAACCGCACCTTGCTTGTTGGCATAGCTAAAGTTGGGATGATCTCTACATCCTGGATTGTAAGTGTTGGAGTATGGATCATACCGTCTTTGCTGATTTGGAAAAAAAACGCACTACCTTGCTCCAACTCTTCATCATTTGCAGGTAAAATAACCGCAGCACCGTTGGTTCACCTCTTGTGTAAAATTGTTGCGAGTTCGCAGCCATGCTTTCAATCAACTCGGTAGCTTGGGCCACCGTCTTATTCACTAATGTACCACCACCAGCGGCGTCAAGGAGATATCTATCACTAGATTGGAGACCTTCATAGAAGTATTGGATTATCATAGCATCAAGATCACTTGGTGGTGTGGACAGCTTGCCACTAATCTCTTGTACCGCTCCCAACATTCATACAATGATTCTCCCATATTTTGTTTTATCCCACAAATCTCCATGCGAATTTGAGTAGCCTTTGATGCAGGAAAATACCTCTCTAAGAAAAGTTTCTTCAACCCGTTCCATGTAGTGACACTTCCGGAAGGCAAGTAATACAACCATTCCTTAGCATTTCCCATCAAAGAGAATGAAAAAGCTTTCAACATTGCACCATCGGCATTAGTCTCCGCTGGTAGCATGGCCGTGACTATGGTATGAGAATCCATGAGATGCTTGTTTGGATCTTCATTTACCATGCCATGGAACTTCGGTAACTCTCTAATCAACCCCGGTTTGATCTCGAAAGTTGAGTTTGTTTCAATATACCACCGTTCTGCATCAAGCCTATGAGAATCCAAGTCCTTGAGTGTACGATTTGCATCAGCCATTGCTTCTTCTTCTTCTTCTTCTTCAACTAGTGGTTCTTCTACAATTGGAATCTCTTCTTCTTCTTCTTCTTCGTCTTGATGAAGAGCTTCGTGTTCTACTTCCAAGACTTGTTCTTCCGTTGTTTCTTTCCTTGGTTGGAGTATTGTGCCTCTTCATGTAGCTATCAAAGAGAATGGATAGTTCATATCTTTAGAAGCCATGGATTAGGTACCTGAAAACAATTCTTGCAAACAAGTGAGAAACAAGACAAGAAACGAAAAGCAAATATGAACGCAGAAATAATAAAAAGAAACTAAGAACTATATAACAAGTCGTATGCTTCCCCGGCAGCGGCGCCAAAATTTGATCGTTGTCGTATGCGTCAAATATAATTTCACTTTCTCACTCTACTAATATAAATGAAGTACGTGGTAAGAAAGAGTTCCTTCCTGAGAGAGGCAATTGTTGTTATAAAATTCCAGTTTCTAAAGTAACCAAGGGGGATTTTTGTTTTATAAAGAGCAATAAAAATAATTGAAAGCAATAAAATATAAAATTAATCAATAAGAAGAAGATATTGGTCACGGGATAGTATCATTCACAAACATGTATTTTCATCAATGACTATAATTGATAATTTAATCTCTCATTTACTAAAAGTCCTATGATACCTTGATCACAAGTATATCCCGCTAATTCCCTGATTTCATCACAACCACATTAAAAGATGTATATGTGAATTCTTCCTAGAAAGCAACCTAAAGTGTAAAAGCACAATTAAGTTTAACTCCCTAAAAGCACTAAGTTCTATGGAATAAGACTAATCAATGCAAACGAACGTGTAAAAGCACTAATCCGTTTTAACAAAGGTTATGATTATCTTGTGACTAGTAGGATATATCACTACAAGGACTACCCACAATTATGCTACTTGGAATCAGGGATAAATAACTTTTTCGTATTGAAAACCCTAATATAACTTTAGAAATGAATTCAAATCGGATTGATTCCGGACTCAACCAAACAAACAATAAAATCATATGACAATATAAACCACGAATCATAAACAATAAATTATTGAGACAAAACTAATGCACTGAATCAAATATCATGTTGAGAAATCAACTTTATCTCGTAACCAATATTATGTGTTTAGATACTCATAGCTTTTGAGTTCATCATAATCATAATCAATAATAAAATGAAGAAGATGAAAAACAAATGAAAGCAAACCCTAGTCTCCATAGCTCCAAGTAGAAAATACGTGATATCAAAAGAAGTATAAACTTTCTCCTTTTGTAGCTTTTCATCTTTCCAAAACTAGGTCAATCCTCCAATCCAAAGTCCATCACCAAGAAGTCCACCAAGCCCGTATGTAGAAAATACCCATGTAGAAAATAGCCCAGTAAAATTCTCGTGTGACTTAAAATCACCGGTCAAAACTGCTTCAAGCGGGTCAACTCGGGTCAACTCAAGAAATGACCGAGTTGAAGTGAGTCAGTGGTCCAGCTCGGACTGAGTCATAGTCAATGCTTTTGCACGGCTCGAACTTATGCAAAGACAATCATGGTGCATCACTAACTCATATCCAGCCATGATGGCTGTGCATCCCCGCAATTCATGCAATATCTTGACTTCTTCCCTGTTCAAGCTCCTTGACCGCCAGAACACATCTCCAATCGCAACCCGCATCTCCTCATTCTCGTCACTGTGTTCTATTCATTCTCAAAGAACACGCCCAAGCTCGATTCTATTTTTACAACAACATCTTTCTAAATTTAGCCTCGCTCCATCCATAACTCATACCACCAAAACTATGCAACTGAACTTCAGCTCGCAACTTCTTCTCTACATTGTATAAACATCAATAGATTCTCATCTTCAGTTTAACCTGTAGTGAGCTCAAACATATGGTACAGTCACAGATCCATGCCTTCAATGCAATGACCTTCAGCTCACACCTCAAGCAGCAACACAAATCCAGCTGCAACACAGCCTCAGACCAACACCTTGTCTCAACTGAAAAACCCGTTTTAACATAGCCATCAATGAGCTTCTCCATAAATCACTGTCATAATATCTGCACCACCAGCACTGCCTGCAACACCCATTTGTTGCCTATGACATAATTCATCAGTCCAATCTCCAACAACAAGCTGCACCTTGATTCAAACCCTAACATACATCTAGGCATTTCAGTAGCATCTCATTCCCATGGTAATCACCAAAACCACCTGCTCAAAGCCACCACCAATTTCACCATCAGCTACTTCTTGTACACCACTAGAGCCATATCCTGCCATTCTCCATATCGTACAGCACCACCATCTCCATTTCCTTCTCTTCCTTGATTCATCCATGACTGTTTTAGCATGTAGGATCAGAATATCGCAACACCAACACCTCTGCGAAATTCATAAATGTTACATAACGAAGGTGTCGCAGACGAATAAAATAAGTGACGCAATGGATGACGACAGCCAGAACACGAGAAAGGTGTGAAGACCTAGCGAGATCTAGGAGTGTCGCGAGATTATGCATTTGTACACTTGCGACACTTCGCAAATCATTCCCGAAAATAAAAAGGACAACTTAGATGTCATCCATTATGTAATACCCTATATAAAGAGCCAAACAGGCCTATTGGAGGGAGATCTTTTTTCGAGTGTTGAGCAAGTCATTAAGAGAGAAAGTTTATAGTGATTGTAATTTCTTTAGCTCTTTTCCATTTTATCTTGTAAACATTCAAGAAATTAATCAATAAAAATTATAATTGTTCATCTTCAATGGTTTGATTGTGTGGATTCTTGTGAGGGGTGTAGTGTAGGATTTCCTGCAACTACATATTGGCGCTAGAAACAGGGAGAGAGTGAAGATTGACATCGTGATTTGAAAGAATTTGGAGTAATAGGGAAGGAATTTCATATAATTTTCAACAATTTACTGAAATTGAGAAATGGCTAGAAGAAGATATGCATCAGAACAACCAACAAGCTGTTAGAAGAAGTAGGAGACTTGCTTTGGAGAAGGGAGAAATGAAATGGGGGAATCCTCAAGAATGAACACAAGAAATAATGAAGAAAATCAAATTCAATCACCAATTCAACCAATCCAGAATAGAAGCGTGGATTATGATAGAGTAAGCGTGCATACTTGGAGATCAGACTATGTGGATGAAAGGGGAGAAGAACAACAATTGATAAACAATGGACAAGAGGAGAGAGACCGAGAAGTGATTGGAGAAATAATTCATGGAAATGAAGAGGTCGCAACATTAGAGACATTGAGACAAACAATACATGAAGAAAGGCGATTAGAAGCGAGAGGAACGTGCAAATTTGACAAGGCAAAATCATGAGTTGAGGATGGAAAATATGAGATTACAAAATAGAAGGTCGAGAAGCACTACAAGGTCAAGCTCAAGATCGGTTAGAGAGGAAAGAAGGAGAACTTTACCTATAGAAAATGCTAATGAAGAAAATCGAGAGGAAGTGCAAAATCCAGGCGAAGAACGTTGCGAAAGAAGAGAAATAATGGAAGATCGTTATATCCCACGTCCAGAGACTCTTCAAAATGGGCAAAATGATGGAAATCAAGGAAATAGGCGGCGTCAAGGGCGGAATAATCCAGGTGATGAAGAAAATCGGGAAGAAGGAAGAAGAATATTGCATGGGAGAGAAACACGAGAGGAAGCAAAAAGAAATTGAAGATGAAATTGAAAGACACTATGTTGAGCAAGCACGTCTAGCTTGCGAAAGAGAAAGATTGAGAACAAAAATGGAAGAACAGGGAGTTACAAGAGGCAATTCGCGAATAATCATGATAATAGAGAAAGAAGGAGAGAACAAAATCGCAACAATGGTAATATCAATGAAGAGTATGAAAGAGTACAAAGGAGAATCGAAAGGCAAAAAAGAAGAGAAAATGATAGATATAACGGTGTGCGAATTCATGAGAGGAATGAAAGAGAAGATCGCGAGAAAAGACGAGAAGAGAATGATGAACAAGAAAGTCAAAACAGACATGAACGCGAGAAGAAGAGAGGCGGAGTTAAAAAGACCAATGGAGCCAAACTCTAGTGTAAATGAACAAATTACGAGAGAATTGGCGGAAATGAGAGGAATGTTAAATAATAAAAGGGGAGGAGGTAAGAGACAATTGGATGAAGCCATAGAAGAAGGCTGCGAAGACTCCATTCACACAAGAAGTACAATTAGGAGGAATACCCCCAAAGTGCAACTTACCTACGTTAACCGGCATTTTCGATGGAACAACTTGTGCGATACAACATATCAAAGCTTATGTGAGATGTATGTTACAATGGGAGAACCATGATGCTATATTGTGCAAATATTTTGCATCAAGTTTGACAGGAGAAGCTTTGAAATGGTTTGAAGGATTACCGAGGAATACAATAACATCTTTCAATCATTTGCAGGCTATATTTTTAGGGGCATACATAAGTAATAACTCCTCGCGACCTGGTATTGAAGATGTATTTGGGTTAAAACAAAGGGTTGGTGAAAGTTTGAAGCATCTAACCGTGAGATGGAAGACAATGTGCAGTGATATGGCTGGTCGTGTGGATGAGAGATATCTCATTCTATCATTCATTAATGCTAT